>QLOH01000137.1:0-600000 GCA_026901365.1 Sesbania bispinosa
TTGATAAACTAGAAAATAGGTGACTACCCGGGTACTAACAACCTAGTCCTAAACATAGGTGACAGAAATGCTTACACATGAAAAAAAGGACAACGAGGTACTAAGCACAGACCGATACGTATAAGACTTCTACTCCAAAAACACCTGGATTACCTCAACAAGGAATCTTATTCCTTAAGCGTCAACAGTCGAGTAGATCTAGAATCGAAGGGTATTGACCATGATTGCAACCTACGAAGTACCTCCGACTATCCAAGTTTCCAATGTCACTCACTCCTTATACATTATTGGGTTTACTCCCCAACTTAACCGAAATTGATCCCGAGATCCTCCCTAAGTGACAGTGTCCTACTCTAAGGCCAATAATAACACTGAGGTTGTATACCACAAGGTCGAAAGCGACAGGGGTACCCTAGGGTAGAACAAGGTGGGTGTTGGATCATGATTCTTAAACTTAAATTTCCCCTATTGGATCAAGGTACCTATACTCTTATCAGGTTCCTAATAACGTTAAAAACCATAACCCAAGTTCCTTTAGTGTAGCCTTCACCCTCCAATCCTTGAGCAAGTCTTTTATATATCCCGAATCATTCACCACTAATCTTAAAACACTGAACATAAGGTTTCTCAATCCCAAGCTCAAGGCTCTAACCAATAACAACGTCTCCACACCTAGGACATTGGTCCCTCTATCTTCTCATGAATTCTACCGGCCCTCTACGAACCAACCAAACTTGACATCCCAAATCTGTGAAATCCTAGCCCCAAAATCTTTCCACCCATGCCCTAAGGATTTACCATTAACCCGCTACTTACTAAACTTTTCAAACAACACAACTAAACATACGAGTCATGCACTTATTTAAGCCAACAAACAATATCATTTTCAATCAGTCAAACCACAACAGAGTATACAAGACATACAACTATCCAAGCAAGGAAACATCACATTCAGTCAGGCAAATCAAACACTCCATCCTACTCAAGTAAATTACGTTACCAAAGTGCAGCTACTATTAACCAACACTATGCTCACCCACTAAGGAGCCTTCTCCTTATGTTCCCTCTAAACCTCTCTCTCTTGTTATAACCTTCCAACCAAATACGAACTCTCTCTTAAAACTTCTTCTTTACCTTTCATTCTAAGGGCACCTCAGGTTCACTTGAAACTAAAGATGACATCCTATAAGATTTTCTGAGGTACAAGTCCTACACTTGGAAATGGACCTATGTCACCCTCCCTCTAACTATCAAGTGGGTGGTTCAAACCTTGTTAGAGAAGTGTCCTGATTCCCTAACCAAGGCATCCTACTCACGTCACTAACCAGAATCCCGTGTACAACGCACCAAGTAGAGGGGTGATCAGTCCCTACACTGAGTACGGGGTACGATGGAATCATAGTAAGTCACGGGCAACTAACCTAACCACAGTCCAATTGGATTGAACTTCTCTGATACCAAAATGTAACGTCCTAATTTCTCAACTCAAGAATAATGTCCGTTGGAAACACTATTCCCGAATTACTGAAATTATGCCATTTTCGATATCGTCACACAAATCACACATTTACTTAAGCAATCCAACGTTGCTTAAGCTTCCACAAAATCAAGCATCATTATTCTTATTAAAAAAAAAAAACTCAATCAAAACCTGGGGAATGAACCTACACTTGGAGTGTTATGGTTCACAGAGCTCATACCGGAATTTCGGCAGAGTTTCCCCTAAAAATTGGACGTTTATCAATTTCTATCTTAACCTGAAATCCAGCAAAACCACCAGTACAATTTATAATAACACAACCTAATTTCAACTACAATCAAGTCTCCATGGCCAATCTAAAGTTTTTACAGAATTACATCATTAACTATCAATTACAATTATTTCTATTTCAAAAGTCCCTATCTGATCACTGGGAGTGTGTTTCCACTCTAAAAGATCCCTTCCTCTCCTGCACATGAAGCTGGAACACCCTGCACAACTAGAAAATGAATTTGGCCTATGGCCACCAAACCCTAATTGATCAAGCTTGACTTCGGTCCAGAATAAGACTAAAATGAGTTTGGCTTCGGCCCAGAATATTTGGCTTCGGCCCAGACTGTTGACTTCGGCCCAGAATAAGAATGTTTGGCTTCGACCTAGAATATGTATGAAAACTTGACTTCGATCCAGAATAAGTGGTGGGATATATACGTCGCCAAGGAAGACGTTCCTTATAGTCTGAGCTCAGGTCTAGCCTTAGAATTAGTGAAAAGACCCCGTCTGCAGGGAAAAGCAGGTTATGAGTGTCTAGGTATATGAGTTGAGAATGTTTATGTTGCTTGAATTATATTGAATAAACTGTTGCATAACATCTGCCTGTAATTCCTACACTGATTGAGCATAGTTATATTCCCTGAGACCTTGTCTCACCACACGTTTTGTGGATTACATTTTAGATGCACAGGTACCTCCCAATTCAGGGCATTGAGCACGGAGGCGGCGGAAGTTTAGTCTTTTGATGTTTATTTTGAGAAAAAGGGATTAGAAATGTATTCATTGGTTTTATCCCTTTTATTTGTTGGATTCTTATTCTTTTGTAAGGATATGATTGTACATATGGCTTCCTTGGGTCTTTGTTAGGGCACATGTATGAGGTTATCCTTAACTGAATATTGTATTTAGACTGAGTTGTAGCAAGAATTGCAATTCTATAGTTTTGCACTTCATTTTAATGTTGTTTCATATATTATTTAAGTGAGTGTTGGTAACTTGAATGATGTATGGTTTGTGCTATCCGGTATCTAAATGACGCGAAATAATTTCAGAAATTCGGGATTTGGTTTCCAACGGACTAGATCCTTGAATTAGAAATTAGGACGTTACATCTGCAATATTGTTCTATTTTCATAATAATATGTTGTTTCTTGTGTCGTTGGGGTATTTTTTTTGTCTCAAGTTTTGGTGATGTTGTCAATGTTCTTCCTTTTGTTGTCAAATAATAAAGAAAAAAAATGGAGTAACAATCTATACCATTGATTTGTAATATTTTTTCATAATAATTTGTTGTTTGTAGCATGGGTATGCAAGTCTTGGAAACCCGAATCAACCCACCCAATTAAACTCGCATCCGTATCACCTGAAATCCGGCATATCCAATACAATTTTCGGTCGAGACTGGGCCCAAAAATAGTGAAGTCGTGTTTGGTTGGATTGGGATTTTTGGGCACGAATCCGACCGAAACTAACCAGTGCCCACCCCTACTCTCCATTATACATAAATTTGTTAGTGAGTGACAGAATCTTAATGATAAATTCAACAATTGTTTCTTTGCTCTCCATTTGCAACAATTTAAATTGTCTTTATAGGAGTCGTAACCTCACTTTCTTGACCTTTTCAGCCCTACCATATCATTTCTCCAAGATCCCCTAAGCTTTCTTTGTTGAGTTTGTAGCAAAAATCTTCTCAAAACTATGACAGCAACAATTAGGTGAATGAAAAATAGTCTTGCAATATTTTTCTTAGATTTCTTGTGCGCAACTCTATGTGCATCAATTGGGTTCTCTCCTAATTTTGTAACCCTATTCTTGACTATCTCAAGCATTTCTTAATATCCATACACAACCTTCATTTGAATGCACCACTTATCATAATTCTTTCTATTAAAGAATGGAAAGGTGGCTAGAATATTCCCACATAAATTGGCCATGGATCATTGGTAGCTCTTGGTACCAAATTTGTTAAAACTCACATTCACACACACATTTGTGCATTAAGATCGAATGTTATAAGCGAGTTGAATTTTGAAGTTTTCATTACATCTATAAATATGGGCATTGTTGTAGTAGAAAGATCATATGCTCATATACTCAAAAATCATTAATAGCCTAACAAGCCCATCTAACAATTAAGTTAGAGAGTATCACCACCTAATGAATTTTTATTCATTGTTTGTATTTTTTATTTGTTATTGCTTCCATATCTTTCATTATAAATCTTCATCCTCGCTTCTTCATTCATTCTCTTTTTTTCATCATTTTTACGTTCATACAATTTGAATTTGACTCCTTAGAAAAAAATTGAATTTGACACTTTTAAAAACTACCAATTTAAGAATTTAACCATAAAAATAATTTTATTTTAAATCCCAAATTGAATTTAAGTATATGTTTGGTTTACACAAAAATCACGTTGTAAACGTGGATCTTGACCAATGCTACTCTCTGTAGCGTTTGATCGGATCTACGTTTGAAACGTGATTTTGATGTAAACAAAACACGTTATAAAATAATTGTGAACCAAATTTCGCAATAAACACCAATACGGTGCAGTTTTGGGTAAGGGCTAGTGAAAACCTAAAAATTCCCGTTAGAGACAATTGTTTGTAAAAGTTTCTCTCTCTCCTTGATCCATTATTTTTACCATTTTCTTGGTTAAATTGCATCATATTAGATGATGTCATATATATGTCGTGAGTTTTCTTGTATTTCAAAACCTTTTTAAAATCAGTGTCCCACATTTCTTGGAGTAGAGTGTGTTTGAGTGCTTATATATTAGAGTGTGATTGGACCTTACAACAACTTCCATAAGGTTTAGGCTCGCCCTCATGAAAATGAGTCTTTATATTGGGCCTCAAAGGTTTTTAACTTTTGCTTCATTTTAAGCTTATTTTTTAATTTAAATTCAAATTTTGAATTTAAATTTGTGGTCTTCCGGTTTTTTTTTTCTATCAACTATCTAATCCTTTATCTTATTTTCATCCATGTCTTTTCGGTCTTATCTGAAATGAGCTTTAGTATTCATTCCTATCCGATTTTTAAATTTAATGTTAAATTATTTTAGAATTCAATTTTCAGATACCTTTAACCTATCAATTTTTAAATTACTTCATCCTCTTCTTTTTCATATAACCAAAATGCTACTCTCTCTTCTTCTCTTCTCTACCGTTCTACCTTACTTGACAATCTATGCATTCAGGACGGGCCTATTATAGGGCCTATTATATCCTGGACGGATACAATAAAAAGGACAACAATAAGATGGCAGTGAACAACATTGAGAATTTCCAAACGGACAAGATGTCATTAGAAGGTGCTACTATTCAACTAGAGAGTTCAGGCTCTGAGAGCATTGAACTGGCTAGGAAAACTCTGGTGGGTAGAATACTGTGGGACAAGCCTCTCAATAAAGGAGCCGTCAAGCAGATGCTAATCAAAGCATGGGGGGAAGATGCTGAAGAGCTGAGAATCATGGATATGGGAGTCAATGTTTTCATCTTCTATTTGTTGGACAAGAAGAAGGCTAGAAGTATCATGGAGAAGGGCCCTTGGAATGTAATGGGGCATCTAGTCAGTTTACAATACTGGATTCCGGAGGTCTCTGTTTATGAAATCAACTATGACCTAGTTTCATTTTGGGTCCAAATGCATGGCATTCCCTTGGAGTTCATGACTACCAGCAATGTTTCTCGTATTGCTGGGATGATCGGAGAAGTTAAGGAAGTTGAAGATCCTAAGGTTGAAGGGGTATTGCTGAGGAGTTTTATGAGAGTCAGAGTTACTGTCAATGTCAAGAAGCCCTTGGTAACGGGGTTCTGGGTCCCGAGGAAGGATTTACCAAAAACGTGGGTGTTGGTCAAGTATGAAAAGCTTTAGGATTTCTGTTACAAATGTGGTGTGATTGGTCATGAGCAGAAGCAGTGCAAGAAGGAGAAGTTGTTAGCCTCCTTTGATAACTCTCGAGCTAGGTATGGCCCCCAACTGGGGGTTCCCCCAGCTCCATCCCTTTCTAGTATTATGCTGAGATCCAACTTAGTTGGCCGGAAAGAATCCTCAGACCAGCATCGGAGCAACTCGCAGGAAGATGGGGAGCCTAGTCGTCCCGACCTGGACAAGACAGAAGGTACAAGTGGGGTCCCACAGAATCAGGAATCGTACTCTCTCCCAGGGAAGACGCAGCGTGGCAAATTTGTTAGTGGGGAACATGTTGGCTGGGCAGTGGTAGCTGATATGGTAAATGTCCTCAATAAGACAAATTTGTACCCTCTTCAGCAGCCATTTCCCAATCCCAAGGAAACGGCCCTATCTTCTGATTTGGATGGAATTCACACCCTTCCAGTAGGGGGTACGGGGAGCAGTTCTAAAGTAGCTCAGCAAGAGTCTGCCCCCAACCTGATCCCACCTCAACCTACATTGGTGGACCTCAAACAGGGTAAAGTTAGACCGGGTTTGGGCCCAACTTCACTTCAGCTGTTGAATGTGGCCACAGAGGATATTGGGCTCAAGCAACATATGGTGATTATGGACTGTCTCAGCCCAACCAACAGGTATGATGGTCCTATTTTAACCCCAGTGGATATTGATAAGTGTCGTGACGCATGGATGGAATTAGAATTGGGAAGAAGGAACTACAAGAGCAGGGGTAAGGCACCTAAAGAAGATGTTCCTACAAATCCATATACTGTGGAATTCCCCCCTGAAGAGGAGGAATTAGAGAGTGGTGTGAGCATTCAGAAGGAAGAGGAATCCCAGGTCATTGAAGGCTTCAATGTATCTTTATCTCTTAAAAGAGATAGGAATTTTGATTATGCAGAGCCAGAGCAGGGCTCTGGTAAGATGGATGAAAACTCACTCAAGAGGATCAGATGGGCTATTCAGAAGTCAAAACTTCTCCAATTTAAGGCTAAGGAGGCGGGCCAGACCATGCCCCCACCTCAACCATGAGTCTTCTAAGCTAGAATTGTCGTGGGTTGGCAGCACCCGCGACAATTAGAGAGCTTAAGGCTCTCAAGAGGATTCATAAGCCTGCCATGGTCTTTCTCATGGAGACCAGAGCTAGAAAAGAGAGAGTTGAGGTTATAAGGCGTCAACTGAAATTCCAGAATTCGTTTTGCTTGGAGCCTAGGGGTCTTGCAGGGGGTCTATGCCTTCTGTGGGACAACTCTATAGTTGTGTCTGTGATGATGGCTACGTCAAATTTCATTCATACTTCTTGTTGTTTTAAAGATGGTGGTTCCGTCTGGAGTGCTACTTTCATCTATGGCAATCCAATTCCTAGAGTTAGAAGGAACTTGTGGGGGAGGCTCCTTAACCTCAAACCTCCCCATGATGGTCCTTGGATTTGCATGGGAGACTTTAATGAAATCCGGTTTCAGTTTGAAAAGGATGGGCTAAGACCTCAACCTGAACCCCAGATGCAGTTGTTTAGAGACTGGATTTATGATGCCGAACTTATTGAGATGGAGAGCAAGGGGCGCAAATACACTTGGGAGAGTAATCCTAGAGATGGTGTGGTTACTAAGGAAAAACTGGATAGAGCTCTTGCTAACTGGAGATGGAGGCAGTTGTTCCCTCATGCTAATGTCCTCGCTCTCCCCCCAGTTAGTTCTGACCACTCCCCTCTTATTATCTACCCAAGACCCAAGGATTTCAATGGTAAACAATTTAAATTCGAAGCTATGTGGGAGGAGCATCCCCAATGTGCAGAAATAGTGGATAAGGGATGGAATTCGGCTGTTAATGATTCTGGGGAGTGGGGAGTTTGCTTGAGTAGGGTTGAATCTTGCAAAAAAGAACTTCTTTCTTGGCACAAGGTTACCTTTAAGAGGGCGGATGAGGAGATTGCTCGGCTTAAGGACAGATTAAAATTCCTGCACAATAGTTGTGACTTACCTGGAGGGTTGGAAGAAAGGTTGTCAATCAAAGACAGAATTAAAGAGCTTTGGAAACAAGAAATCTATTGGGGTCAGCGTTCGAGGGTTAAATGGCTAAACTAGGGTGATAGGAACTCCAAGTTCTTTCACTCCTCTACCATTCAAAGAAGGAGCTGAAACCAGCTTTCCAGATTAAGAGATGCCAATGGGGAATGGGTTGAGGGCCACCGGAATATCTCTAAGCTCATTTTGGAGCATTGTTCTGGTTTATTTACTTCAGAAGGTTACTATGGGATTGACAGTTGCTTGGAAGTTGTGCCCAAGCTTGTCACTGAGGAAATGAATGATCACCTTTGCTCCCTGGTCAGTGATGTTGAAATCAAGGATACTGTTTTTGGTCTGGGGGCCTTAAAAGCTCCAGGACCTGACGGTATGAATGGTCTGTTCTATCAGAAACATTGGGAGCTGGTTAAGAAGGATGTGTGTGCTGCTGTTAAAAGCTTTTTTTATAAAGGAGAGCTGCCTTCTGAGGTAAATTCTACTCTGGTCTCTTTGGTCCCCAAGATTGATTTACCTGAAGAATTAAACCATTATCGACCTATTTCTTGTTGTAACTACTTGTACAAGATCATCTCCAGGGTTATTGTGTCTAGATTAAAACAGTTTATGGATAGATTGATTTCTCCCAATTAGAGTGCCTTTGTGGGAGGTAGGCTTATTCAGGATAATATCATTGTAGCCCATGAGGCCTTCCATGCTTTGAAGAAGAGAACTGGTAGGGGTTCAAAGTGCTTGGCTATTAAATTGGACATGAACAAAGCATACGATCGATTGGAATGGGATTTTATTGAGAAGTGCCTCCTTGCATACGGGTTTAAAGACACTTGGGTCTCCCTTGTTATGAAAATGGTCAGATCAGTTACCTATAGATTTAAAATTAATGGCTTTGTATCTACTCAGATTACTCCTCAGAGAGGTTTGAGGCAAGGGCATCCCCTATCCCCCTACCTCTTCATCCTAGTTTCAGATGTCCTATCCTTGATGATTCGCGGAGCTGCAGGGAGTGGTGCTTTATCAGGTATTCAGTTGGCTAGGGGGCCCCACACTGACACACCTTCTGTTCGCAGATGACTCACTGTTGTTTGCACAAGCCTCTGTTGAGGAAGTATATCACCTACAAGCCATTCTTAATTCCTACACTAGGGCTTCGGGACAGAAAATTAATGTGGCTAAGTCTGGAGTGATCTGTGGAAAGGGGGTGGCTAGCCATATGGGAACAAACCTTGCAGCTATCCTCCAAATGCAGGTCTGGAACCACGCTTCTAAATACTTGGGTCTCCCTGCTGAATGGGGGAGATCCAAGGTGATGTCTCTTAGATGGATCAAAGAAAGGGTTATTAGTAAACTTGAAGGTTGGAAGGAAGGATTACTGAATCAGGCAGGCAAGGAGGTGTTAATCAAATCTGTGATCCAAGCCATCCCAGTCTACACTATGAGTATTGTGAAGTTTCCCCTTTCATTCTGTCAGAATCTGAGCTCACTTGTTGCAAAATTCTGGTGGAGGGGAAATCAGAAGGACTTTGATATCCACTGGAGGAATTGGAGTGTTCTGACTTCAAGGAATAATGAAGGAGGCCTTGGGTTCAAAGATTTTAAATTTCTGAATCTGTCCTTGCTAGCAAAGCAAGCCTGGAGAATTATCAATAATCCTAATGCTCTGTGGGTTCAAATCCTCAAGGCTATTTATTTCCCTAACAATTGTTTTATGCAGGTTCCTAGGAAGCCTAATGCTTCCTAGATTTGGTCGAGCATCCTACAGGGACGTGGCTTCATTAAAACAGAGGGAAGGTGGATGGTGGCTACGGGAAGCAGTATAAATATATCTGAGGACAATTGGCTGAGTTCGGGGCAGAGGTTATCCCAGTTCAGAGGAATAATCCAAGGAAATGTTCAAAATCTACTTATGGAAGATAGGAGGGTGTGAGATGTGCCAAAAATAAGGAACTTACTCCCAATGGATTGGTGTAAACAAGTCCTGCAAACACCTATTAGCCTCACGACTGATAGTGATTCCTTAGTTTGGCCACATTCAAAGCAGGGAGACTACACAGTCAAGTCTGGCTATAAGGTTCTGAAATAGAGAGAACCTCCCTCTGGTCAAGCCTCCACATCTCGGGTTCCCCTGGATGGTCTTTGGTCAAAGGTGTGGGGAGCTAACGTCCCTCAGAAGGTGAAGATGTTTGTATGGAAAATCTGTCAGAATGCAGTACCAGTGTTTGCTAACCTAAAAAGAAAAAGAATTCTAGTTCAAAATCTTTGCCCTTTTTGTGAGCTCGAAGCAGAGACAATTGAACATGCCCTGTTGCTCTGTGATTGGACCAAACCGGTTTGGTTTGCCTCCCAATTCCAGACGGTCCCTCAGAGGGCTAATTTGTCCTCCATACAGAGTTGGCTAGCAGAGAGACTATCATTTTTCCTAAATCATACTCCTACCTTTATCCTGGCCTCTTCGGAACTATTCATATCATTATGGCTAATTTGGAAAGAAAGGTGCAAGGAGGTTTTTAACAGGGCCTCCCCTAACCCTGTGAGCACTTCAATTAAAATTAAAAAGTTACTTTCGGAGTGCTGTTTACCTCCTGATACCTCTGATGCTCCTCAATCCTCAAACGCCTTTGCTCAGCAGATCCAGAGCTAGCGCCCTCCTCCACCAGGGTTCATCAAGTGCAATTCTGATGCCGCTTTTGTATCCTCATCCAGTCTAACTGCAGCGGGCTCCGTGTTCAGGGATTCCTCTGGTTTCGTTGAATTTGGCTCAGCTAAGAAGTTCCCGGCCCTCTCCCCGTTAGCGGCAGAGGCATTTGCACTCAGAGAAACAATGCTTATAGCAAAGAACCAGGGATGGGAATTAGTTATTTTCGAATCAGATTGCTTAGATCTAGTCAGGGCTTGTAGAAACGAAATTAACATTGGAGAAATTCAAACTTTCATCCTTGACATCAGAAGCTGGGTTCTACATTTTGACAGGGTTGGATTTACCTGGGTTAGAAGATCCGAGAACAAAGTTGCTCACAGTCTAGCTCAGTATGCTCTTCGTGGTGATTTCTTCCCAGCTAGTTCATCTTGTTGGCCATCAGATATTCAATCGCATGTGGCAAAAGAGCGTCAGTTGGCATCTTCCTACAATCTCCATCGCGACCTTGGTTTTGCTTTGGCCGCCTCGGATGTAGCTCATGAACCACCCTTAAAGAGACTTCTTTCAATGTCTCTCTCCCTTGGAGCATTCCTATTGGATGTTACCTTCTTCTGATAGATTTCTATGTCAGAGCTCTAAGTGATCTTAGGTGTACTGTTTTTCTATTGGTTATCTAAGTTTGCCGTTTAAGATCCTGTGGTTTGGGCTCCTTTGCCCATTTGTTGTTTCCCCCGTTCTTGGGTTCTTTTGAATGAAATCTTTTTGAACAAAAAAAAAAGACAAAAAAAAAAAGTTGCTCGATCACGCTTCTAAAAAATTTAAAACCTATCCATTTGTCCCAGGTCATAACCAAGAAACATGATAACTTGGATGATCACCCAGCAATTTTTATTTCAAGAAAATGACATAAGGATAGATGGTAGAAGAAAAGCGAAAAGGGACAAATCCCCAATAATGTGACTTGCAATTAATATCGTTTAAAATGAAGCAAAAGTAAAAAGCACGATATCATTTAGATAAATTAATACGTTGTCATTTAGATAAATTAGATTACACGTACACATTGTTTATTGCATTTGAATGACTCAATACGTTGTCATTTAGATAAATTATCATCCTTCAATAATCTATGGGCGCTCCTCCTACTGATTACCGACACACGCTGTCATATAGTACACGTCACCATCTATATTAAAATCAAGCACGATATCGATCGAAAGCGATCGATGGTAATGAAAACTTTTGATGCAAAACATGATGATATGATATCTACAAGAGAGGAAATAAGGATATACATACATGATGCTACAAATAGTAACAGGATAAAAAGAAAAAGATAATTGACTCACAAGAGAAAAAGTGAAAACACACTTTAGGAAAAAAAAAGATATAAAATTATAAATCATAATGAAAAATACACAACTAATAAAATTGTCATAAAATATTATATACACGTATAATAATAACTCTTTGAAAATAAAAATTGACGCCACGCCCACGCTAACCCCGCGTAATCAGCGCAGTAGTACCCTATTGGTGCTGCTAAACAGCCTCATCCTACTTGCAATCTGTGTGATATCTTTTTTTTTTTTCATTCTCAACCAGAAACGACGTCGTCTTGTACCGAATCCGACTTCAAAGGAGTAGCCGCAGCAGCGTAACGGGTGGAGAAATTCCGAAATCCGTCATAACTGCCATCTTCGAAATCCCCATTCTGCCCCGGGCCCTCATCGAAGTTCAAGGCGTAACTCAACGGATCGTATTGGTATTTCCCCACGTGCCGGAAACCGCCGCTTCGGTTCCGGTTGAACCGCCTAATGAACGTCTTCCAGCGTGGCCCTGCTACTATCTCGGACCACTCGCGCACTCTCATGAACCCACGCATCCACCACCGGTCACCGGCGCTTCCAGTTATCGGATGAGCCTCAGAGCGAGACTCAGACCAAGACGTTGCGGCTCGCACGCGCTCCCACCAAGCGATGCCAACGGTGGTCGAGTGACGGGAACCGAAGCAGCAGGGGAAGCAAAAGCTGCAGCGCGTATTCGCTAAGAGAGAGTTTGATCGTTCTTCACCGCCGCTAGCAGTTGAATCAAGCTCCATCATGAATCTATCTATGCTTTTGTTGGTGCTGTTTTTTGTTTCAGTCGCAATTGCTTAGCAATGCAAAATAGAGTGATATATATGCACTGTAACGGATCCTAACCCCAATCATTCACATATACCGGCGACTCAGTCAGCGCCCACTATACAGCTGTGGTTTTATTAGTTTGTGACGTTAGTCCGTGAAAGGGGATTGTTTATTTTTTTGGTGAGTGCATCGCTGTGATTGGGTAAGCAAAGAGTTTAGGAGCCGTTGAAGTTGAAGTTGAAGACTTTTTTTTATACATCAGGAATTGACAGAATATGCTGGAGCTGGACTGGTTGGTTGATTATTAGGTGTCACTGTTGTGGTCATGCACTCATGCCTATCTACTTTGGATTTTTTTATTTTACGGTAACATCTACTTTGGATTTGGTTAGTCTAGAAAAATAGATTTGTTTTAATGAAAAATTACAAACTATAGTTATTACTTTAAGTCTTTAATTGTAATTATATATATACGTTTTATAATAAATAAATTCTTAAATTATATAATTTTTTTAGATTTATTTTTAATCAACAAAATAATGTTTTCATCATTTATTTCAAAAGAACTAAATTCATCTACTTGGTTTCTAGAATCGGTGGGCTGCGGTGCTGCGCACACACTTTTTTATAGGTGCATGTTTTGTCGGGGAATCCGAAGCGATGAGTATTGAAGAGGGGTCAACCAACTCTGGATACAGATATGCTGCGGAAAAGAAACCTAGCCCCCCAACTTGCAGCTCCGCATCATCATAAACCATCACCCGCTTCGGCCTTCCTCATTTTATGGGAGAGTTTTCTACTCATGCTAGATGCTCTCTTTAATAAGAGATTTTATATTTTTTTTCTTCAATTCCTTCTTTCTTCTTCCTCCTCAGTATCTTTTTCTTCCTACTCTTTTCTGACCACCAACTCTATAATCTCTAACCTCTCCTTCCAGCAAAATTTTCTAGTAGAGTCCCTTAACATTGTGCAACTGTTCTACATAGATTTATTGTCTCTATGCTCTCCTACCACGAGCAACAATAATCTACTCTGATTAGTTGTTGTTGGTGATATGTTTTTGCTCTTAGTGAATGTTGGACATGTGTCGATCTGAAAAAAAAAAAAAAAAGAGAAGTCCAACGCTTTTTTCAGGATTTATGTATTAGGAGATTTTTTTCTGTTGTTAGTAGGATTGCTAAATTGATTAATTTATATATTAGTAATGCATTGTTGTAATACTTTTATTTTAGCATCCTATAAGCTTTTAAGTGCCGCTGACATTCTTTTAATGAATATGTGATCTTTTGATAAAAAAACCCAACTTTTTTTTGATAAAAAAACCCCAACTTTGGATAGTATTTTATCATTCGGAATCTCGGATTGGGCTATACTCTATAAATGGGTTAGCCCGATCCAATTTAATTTGACCAATTTATATAAATATAAGGTTTAAATTGACAAAAAAGATCATACTATTCTTAAAAACCCACAAAAAAGTAAGATTTGGTCTTTATTTTAAAAGTCTAAAACACTCTCGGCTTTTTTGTTCAATCAATAAAAACTCTCTACCCGCATCAGGTCAGGTTCGGTCGGATACTCCGAATTGTTATGTTATAAAGAAAAGAGATATTATATATATATATATATTAAAACTAAGCACCTTTTATTTTTTAAAAAATGAACCTTTTATTTTTTAAAAAAAAGCACCTTTTTAAAAAACACCTTTTTTAAAAGCACTTTTTTATTGAAAAGAAACATTTTTTCTCGCAAATAAAAAGCCCCTTTATTTTTTTTTTTTAAAATGCAATGGTTGAATGCAAACAAGCAGAGAATTTGTATGATTCCAGTAATTTATCTGAATGCAAACACGAGATAGGACACTTAATATTTTCAAGTAATTTATCTGATTCAAGCAACTGATCATCAGCCAAAATATAAAGACAAAAGCAAGTTAATATTATATTTAATTTGTAAATAAAATAATTCGTTTATGCTAATAATAACATTTTTATAACATGATATTTATTTATATTTTAAGCTCGAGTGCTATATTTTTCATATTATAAATTCTTGAACTTTGTAACAAATTAAGAACCTCTTCTCTATTTATTTGTTTTATTTTTTTTACAATAAAAATGTAAACAGTGTCTTATTTCTTTGTTATCCAACTGTTGTCGATTGTCAGTGATGGAAACTAAAAAAAAAAAAAGATAGTAAGGACAAAATGACTAATTATAATATAAACACACTTGAAACAACATAAAACTTGAAAATGATTACATTGAGCAACCAGTGGAGAAATGTATATATATTAATTTGTGCGGGTATATATAAGGGATTATAAATATACAAAAACAGATATTTAGGGTGGAACGCATATGTCACAGGAATTGCAATCGTCCTTGTGAGTTGTACAAGATATCTCGTAGGTTGTTTAGTAAGACGTTTTAGCTAGCTGAAAGTTTAAAGTTAGCTTAAAGTTAAAAAGGTGGTTGAAATCTTAAAATTAGCTGAAAGTTGAAAAGTTAGTTGATTTGGAATGGTAAAACTAGCTGAAAATGGTAAAATGATATATAAGGACATCATTAATTATTAAATGATGATAAATGGGGGTGATTGAGGGATAAACTTGTAATTAAATTTCAACGAGTAGTTGAAAATTGGAGCTTTTATAAAAAAGCTACCTCAAGTCCCTTTTCAAGAAAAGCTAGTAGCTACCCAAAAGAGCTACCTTACCAAACACAACTGAAATGATTTCAGCTACTAATTTTAGCTTTCAGCTAGCTGAAATGGCTTACCAAACACACTCTTAGTTTGTTAAGAAAAATTGAAAGATTAGACTTAGACAATAAAAAATATTTACTCCCTCTGGTCCTTTTTATAAGGCACTATTAACCGAATTACACATACCAATAAAAATGGTTAAAGTTAGTTAATTTTAATGCAGTTTTAAAAAATAGTTTAACTTTCTAGTTTTACCCTTATTTAATATCATTAACCAACTCCACTACCATTTGATAGTTGGAAAGATAATAAGGGTAAATATGAAAAAAAGGTAATAAATGTTGTTTTGAAATTATAAAGTGCCTTATAAAAAGGACCACAAAAACTTGTAAAAAATGCCTTATAAAAAGGACCGGAGGGAGTATTTTATATGTAATTTTAAAAAGGATTTAATTGATATACATTGTAAGTGTAAAGAAGTTTTACATAGACATCTAATGGTATGCCGCCATATCATTTAATGAATATGACATCTCATGTGTAGGGGTGGGAATAGGCCAGTCGGTCTGTCAGGGGCCTGCGGCCTGGCCTGTTTATGGCATGGCCTGGCCTGACTCGTTTATTAAAAAGGTCAGGCTAAGGCTTCTTAAAAGGCATGTTTAGTTAAATAGGTCAGACTTCAGGCCTATGAAAAAGCCTATTAGGCTTAACGGGTCGGCCTGTTTAATATAATAATATATAATATATTAAATTAATTATATAAATAACTATAAATATAATTAAAAAAATTATAATATAGTAAAAATTAGAATATATGAAATTAATTATATAAAAAGGCCTACTTAAAAGGCATGCTGGCCTGCATAGGCTTATAGGCCTATTGGCCTGTTGGTAGGCCTTGTTATAAAACAGGCTTCTAAACAGGCTTACAGGCCAGGTCAGGCTTTTTCGCAGGTCAGGCCAGGCCTTACAAAAAGGACTGTAACAGGTAACAGGCCAGGCTCAGGCTTAAGAATTATGAGTCAGGCCAGGCTCAGGCCTGCCAAAGCCTGGCCTGTTTCCACCCTTACTCATGTGTTATTAAATTCAATAAATGAGGTGGCAACATATTATTGAATGTCTGTGTAAAACTTTTTTACGCTGATAATGTATATATATTAAACTCTTTTAAAAATATAATCAACAGAATAAAATAAAATATTAAACATGTGGAAAAAAAAATCTGAATATCATTCAGTAAAGTAAGCTATAATGTTTGTTGCATACTATATCACTTAAAAGTAAACAAAAAAACTTGTTAATTTTATTAAAATATATTAATACTAACGGATAAAACTAATAAAGCATATATTTGGGGCTAGACCCAAAAAATTTTAAGTTGTGGGGACAACATATATATTAATATAATATATGGTATCATTAAGACATCATAAATGTTTTCTAGGGGGTTTCATATTTTGAAAATACTAAATGATCTTCTCCTTGTTGTTGGTGTCTAATGACTTGTTGTTATTTGTGATAAAAAAAATTAAGTGACAATAAAGTAATTACCATAAAATGTTGGGGGTATTTTATATTAGTATATATTTGAAAATTCAAATTGTTAGAGATAAAGATGTTAGTTAGAAATTAGTTGGTTGGTTAGGAAATTAGTTAAGAATTAGTTGATTACATTATACTCCTATTGTAAATTCAATATTTCTATTCTATAATATAGAATTTCACTTTTTCATCTCTAATCTATTTTCTTTTCTCTATAAACCATGAATTTCAACATGGTATCAGAGTCATGCCACCCACCATGATTTTCTTCTATGCATACTTCCATTTCTTTTTTCTTTCACTTTCATTTCTTTTATTTTTTTCTCGAGAAATTTTTGAAAAGAAAAAAAAATCGTGTTTCTTCCAAGACTATGTCAGACTTTTCTCGCACTTTCTTGGAGTCTCTCTTTGATGGAGCCACTTGGTTTGTTAGTGAACCCCCTGAGCCTTTTGACCCACCATAAATTTCTTCTTTTGCAACTTTCTCATTTTTTGTTTTCATTTTCTTTTCTTGATAAAAAACAAAAATCAACTTCCTCTCTTTCTCGATCTTCTTGTTTAGAATTTTACAATTTCAAGAATCTTTGCTCGACCAAACTCTCGATGTATTAGATTAATAAAAGGGTTCCACGAGGGAGAAGGTTTTCTAATCCATCATTGACGCTTGCAATACCAATTTGCAGCATCAATTTGTGGACAAGAAAACTGCTACCTTATTACATCAGTGTCTTGCTTCAATAAAGAAAGGATCCAAGAAGGCATCTGCCAAGGAGATATCGTTGGCATCCCATGCCATTGGTTGTTTGGCCTTAACTGTTGGATATGGTGATAATGCACGTGAGATATTTGAAGAATCGGTCCGTCCTTAGGATGAATCTCAGCAGCGTCTGACATACCGGTATGATTACCATTTTAAATAATGACCCTGATTGGTTGATTATTTTATTCTAAATAATTGAGTAACCTATTATTACTACTAAAAGGAGGTGTCATACCGGTATGTCACCCATGTGGGTGACACACCCCAGAAGCACCCATGAATCTCTTGCTTCTAGTGCAGATGTTTCAAAGACACCAACATTGCTGGAGTGCTTGGCTATATGTAATCACTTTTATTTGGGGGAATGATCAAGAAGAAACAGAGCGATTGAAGGGACATGACATATCTAGGGGCTGTTCTAATGCACACAATGTGTTTGATAAATTGTTTAATTGTTGTTTTAGCTTTAATTTCTTGGAATTTAATTTTCTGACTATTGGATGGATATTTTTTTTTTCATGTTAATGGCCTGTATGCCTTTTTTTGGTCGATGTGTTTCCGACATTTCTCATTGTGAGCTTTGGTAAAGATTGATATTTGCTTCTCTCTATGGTGGATAATTAAGCGCTGAAATTTTGTTTTGCTTCTTTCTTAAGTGATTAGGCAGTGTGGTTAGCTTCTACTCTTGGTGGTTAAACTTGTTGCTTCTGCTTCATGGTAGTTTAGCATTGAAGATTTGTAGCTTTTGCCTGAATTTGGAATTGATTTTAGAGGCCAACAGAGCCAATTTCATGGTATTTATTATACCATTTTCATTGTAATTCACAACAACAAAACATGCTTTTAGCGGCAATAATTATAGCTTTTAGTGGCCGTTTGTATGGCTGGAAAAACCTTTACCAACAATTGACTATTAGCTGGTGTATCCAGAATCGCTAAAGGTATTCCTGGCAATTATGAAGAATGCTGGTAAAGACCCAAATAATTGCCGGAAAAAGTTATGACTTATAGCCGCCATTATTACCGGCAATTTATATTGCCAATGAAATTGATATATTCATCATATGAAATTTGTAGATTAGCTACAACATGTTCTATAGCTAATCCCTAGCCAAGTAGGTTCGATAGCTAGGAAAAACTCAGCAGTTAATAATGTGGCTATCTTAAAGCTTCCTTGCTATTTCACAACCAGGATCATTTATAAACAAGCACTAAAAAGTAAAAACTAAAAAGGCCTTTCTAGTTAAGAATTTTACAATATATTTCATTTATATATATATATATATAAATGAACTAATATTTCATTTAATTAGCTAATATATATATTAGTTACTAATTTTATTTATATCAAACACATCACTAGGAAGTAGAAGAACAATAGAGCACTTGCCTTATATCAATATATATATATATATGTGTGTGTGTATAATTTTAGTTATATCAAATATTTTTATTATTTATTTATTTGAATATAAGGTGCCGTGAAATATTAAAATGGAGTCCAGGATGACTCTTTTAATCATAATGTCAAATTAAGTCAAAATAAAAGAACAAGTAGAACTAACAGGGAATGACTTACTGTTCACACATATTCCATTAGTTTAATATAATTGCATACCTGACAATAAGAGCCCAAAGGACAAACTCTACATTGCCTCCACACCTGGAACAACAAGATTGCTTATTAATAGTTAAGAAAATTGGTATTTGAATACTGTCTTGCAGCAAATGAATATATTTCTTCAAATAGTGTTAACTTTTAATGCAGTACTATACATCATCAGCAATAAATATCCTATAACCTATTAATTTTTCAATTCTTTTATGGATAATGATACATATATAAATGATTTTAATTCCCCTACCTTTATAGTTAAGCACTAGTGAAGTGATTAGAAGCATGTCATGTGTGCTAATATGTCCTAAATATTGTTAAGTAAAAATTAATCACTTCCTACGATAGTCACTTCTTCAAATTAATAAGTTCTTTTCATTCCACAAGGACTCGCCATGTCGAATAAGGATCAAAGCAGCTCCACCTGAGTAGGAATATATTGGAAAACAGTTAGATAACATTCAATCATGACAAATTCAATTTCTTGAATGTTTCTATCACCTAGAACTTAATGAATCCAACTTCAAGATGCAATCCATATGAACATAACAATGAATGGTAATTAACAGCAGGGTGTATCTTACTTGATTTCTTGTGAGTGTCAGTAGTATTGGTTCTTGAAGGGGATGTTTGAGAAGCTTAAGATCGAATTACACTGCAATTTCTTTGGCAGAGTGACTAGTTCTTGTCCTTGAGAGATAGTTACTGTTGATAAAATCCTTATTCACCAGTTTTACCAAATTGTTCTTAAGCTTTTGGTGATGACTAAAATTGTTAAGATAGGAATTGGATTGAAAAGCCCCAATAGCCTGGTGATATACTTCAGCAACCATTTTCTGAAGATTCAAAACAAACAAGGCATGCCACTTAGTGTTAGTGAACAAAAAATATGCCCCAAATAATTTGTTATGCTGATTGTGAGATAAAAATACATGAGAATATAGTTAACTCCTTCCTCATAAATGCTTGGAGCTAGACTAATATACAAAGCTTCCAAATCAAGTCTAACAAGAAGAGAAATTTCCATGAAAAGGGTTCTCTGATAGAATAAGCAACCTTGTTAATGTGGGGAGTGCATGTTATTTAAGGTATAACCATATAAGATTATAAGAAGAATTATAAAACAAGAAGATAGCAGGAATGCCAGAGTTTACTCACCACACTCTCAGAACTATGAGAGCATCTCCCAGCACAGTAGTCAAAAACACTTGCATAAGTCCCTGCCAAAAATCAAATGATATGTGTTTGGAACAAATAAATCAAACTTTGGCTTTATCTATATTACCCCTATATGCACAGCTGCACAGGAGACTTTTGGTCACATAAGAATCAATTAGCAGCCAGACAACCTAGCTGAAGGAAAACACGTTCAAGTAAAGTGGTTCCAGAATTCAATCTTGATTGTCCCCAATCATCTAAATAAATTCAGTATAATTAAACCATAAAGCAATATTAACAAACCCTCATCAGACCTCACCTCTCCAAGCCCCCGCCACCCATTTTCCCACTGATAAAAAGTTGATCAGTTAATTCCTTGAGATATTGAAACATTATTAAATATATCATGTACTAGAAGTGTATTTACCTCAAGATAATATGTCCTGTCCAAGGTACAAAGATCCTCAAAGAAATACGAATTATATCATCCCCTGAAAGTGGAACGCGTTACAGAAAGTAATATTAATGATGAGTAATTAAAAAAATAGCTAAAAGATAATATGACCTGTCCAAAGTGGAACGCGTTACATCGTGTTTTCTCTTTTTGATAAAAGAATCGTATGCTAAAAGATAAAAGTTAAAATATAGGACAAAATAGTTTATCATCATGGTATAAAATAGTGGGTAAAGAAACAGTATACAACTTACAAGGTACTTTTACACCTTTATCTGCTAAATAGTATGAAGCCAAATCTCAAGTTGCATTCTTGGCATCCTCAATACAAAGCTTACGATCCTCAACTTCAGTCTTTGTAGCCGCTCCAACCTTGATGACTGCAACTCCATCAGACAATTAAGCAATTCTCTCAACCAATTTCTCTGTATCATAAACTGAGTCTGTCTCTGCCAACTCTTTCTTTAATTGTGCAACCCTGGCTTGCAACTCATCCTTTGATGTGGCATCAGCAATAATAGTGGTAGAATCCTTGGAGATGGTCACTATCCGAGCCAAACCAAGTTGTTCATCTGAGGTGTTTTCAACAAGAAGGCCCAGATCACTAGCTTGGAACTCATCACACACACCAAAAACATAATCTTCTGATCAAATAAACATTTCTAATTAGTATATAATTTATATACACACACATACCAAAAACCAAATAAATCATGAAACCAGATACATGTTCTTGCTCAAAGTCAGTAATATTGTTGGACTTACTTTTCTAGTCTTAGCCAAGCGCTTTGTTTCCTAATTCTAATTACTCTAATCTATACAATTTCCAAGCATGAGATGGAATCAACTATAACGCTGAAACTTTACATTAGAATCAAAACTGTAATATATGCATAAAAATTTCCTTTTTTATTTTGGGAAGAGACAACAGCTAGTCAGCTCCCAATCCAAATATAGCTATATTTATGAACCTTTGATTGGTTTTGCAAAATTCAAAGTAGCACCAAGACCTTCAATATCAAAACCATTAATATTATTATCAAAATGATTAACTAAGGTGAGATCTCATTAGGCTCCTAAGTAAATGTGCACCATGAGACATGAAATCATAGAACATAAGGCGATTTTCATCTTCAGGGCAATATCCAATCAATTTCCATGGACCCTTTTGATTGCTAACCTATACTTTTCCCTGGAACTCCATACATTTGCCATCACACTCAGACTTCTCGATTTATTCTATCCAATACCCCATATCAGAACACACAAACATAACAGAACATGCAAAAAAAGCAGGATTGGAAGAGAGCAATCATTACAGTGACCCTGTAAAACTTAGTTGCCCTAAAAATCATCGAGTATGAAATTTTTCTTACTGTCTACATTTGACCAAGATTACTTATGTTAATAAAGAGTGTTAATATTTTCCAAGGCTAGCTAGTTTCAAGATGAGAAATCTCAAACCAAACCCTGCAGTGTGTATAACTATCTTGAAGATTGTATAAAAATGCTAGTTTCACCTAAATTGTAACATTTGCGGACGCTATTTACAACATTACATGGACCTTAACAAGCTAAAACTTAGACCTTAGCAGCAGTACACGATTCAAAGGCGAATCAAACCCTAATGAGACAAATTGGGAGGAAAAAATTATGGAAAAAGCAATTAAACTTATTTAAACAGAGAAGCAATACACATGGTTGATTCCGAAGCTAACATTGCAACGTCTTTGAGCCTCTTGATGGAGAACTCGAAGATCTCGTGCGTGACCTTGGTGCCTCAGCGCAAAATGAGGATTTGCAAAAACTTCTCTACAACGATGGGGAGCTTGGCATTGAGGCTAGCGAAGAGAAGCACCATGAGAACTGGGGGCGACGGCGGTGAGGAGGGAGCCATGGCGACGAGGATGGTGGGAAACGGGAGAAGCGAAGAAGAGAGAGCGAAGAAACCTTCGATTTCACGCATATAGCTCTAAAAAATGAAAAAAAAAATTGAGTAATAACGTGGGCAATTATCTTTTTTTTTTTTACCGGCAATTTATAAAATAGCCATTGAAAATTCACTTTTTACAAGCTAATATTCATTGCCTATAAAAAATTGAATTATGCAGTAAAATACCGGCAATCAATTTATTGCCACTAAATAAAAGTCGCTAAAGGTATATTTTGTTGTAGTGATTGTTCTTTTGAATTTGATTGTATTGTGTTGTTCATTCCAAGATTGAAGTTCTAGCACTTCCAACTTGCGGGGAGTTAGGGATAAAAATGTTAGTTAGAGATAAGTTGGTTGGTTAGAAAATTAGTTAGGAACTAATTGATTACATGAGCTATATATATAAGCATATATTCCTATTATAAATTCAACATTTTCATTCTATTATCAATATAAAAATCTCTAATATATTTTCTTTTATCTCTAATTTCAACACAAATCCTAGTGGGGACAACTGCCCCCACAATGGCACAAGTGAATTTGTCCCTGTTTGGGGTAACCTCAGAAATTGTTAAAGGCCACCACATGACACATCCCTTTATTATCTTTGGTTTAAATTATCTTGGAATGTGCGCATGCATGATTTCAATGACAATACAAATATGGGCTTATTCAAACTTATACAAGGCGCAATATTACTTATCCAACCTCTAAGTAACTTTTTTTTATTGTAAAGTTATTGAATGACAATGACTAAGGTAAAATTACTAAACATAATATGTATAGTGTAATAATTACATATACCATTCGATTTAATAATAAATAAATTATCAATGGTTTAGATGAGCTGATTACTCATAAATTTTATAATTTATAGATATGTCATTGTGGGATTAGGGATGTTATCCATTTAGTGAATTTTGTCTCCCTCCTCTCTCTTTCATTTTACTGTTCTCAACATCCATGACAGAGTAATTGTTAGATTTGAAGCTAGAAAGGGTGCGATAGAACTTGCATGTTCCAGTGCACTTTAATTTGGATGGAGATCACAAATCAAAAGAAGAGCACGTTGGTTATCTATGCATTCAAGTGATCATGACACCCAAAAATTGCATCACTGCCTTTTTTCACAATCCTAATCTGACTTTCAAGGAAACGATTGTTATAATTTTCTATAGTTAGGTGTGGATATGATAGGGATAGAATATGCATGCAGTTCAATAAGAACATGGAGAAAGGAATAGTAAGGTTACATGGTGAAACCTTAATCAAGGGAAGTAGCCTTCAAACACCACCCTTATATCTCCTCTTCATCTAGAAAAATTAACTCTTCATGGTACATATGTAGTGAAAATATTTTGGTAGTTAAAACTAAAAATAGGAAATGAAAATAGAAAATATTTTTTGAAATTAAACGAGCCCTAAATCTTCATGCTCCTTTTCTTTCTTGCTTTAATATCCAAGTTACTGGCCAATGGTCACATAATACAAATTCCATACTCTCTCTAGTCCTATTTATAAAATCCTTTTGAAGGCGAGCCTTGGTTCTTTTTATAAGAACTATTTTTAGATTGTCTCATGCATTAATTATTATTTAACAAAAAAACCCCATTAGTGGAGGTATGTGAGTAATTAATTAGTAGCTAGAGGGAGTATGACACAATTGAGTAATTAAATAGAAAGAGAAAAATAATGAGTTTCAATAAATTCAAGGGTAGTTTAGTAAATATGATACATATTCATGACAAATTTATTGTAATAAACTAAATTAACCAACTTCCTTAATCCGTGTAAAATAATTAAAAGGTTCTTATAAATAAGATCGGAGGGAGTATATAGCTACAGAAAAAACAAAAGTGAATGTGGATTGATAAGTGAAAATAGACACTAACAAAATATGTAGTGTTAAATTTATCACTTATGACTTTACTATTATGACTTTACTAATTGACAAAAGTAATTAATAAAAAATATCACATTAACATGTTAGTCCAATCCATCATGCATCAACCTATATTAAACTAGTTAAATATGGACCGGCCAGCCAGGCTAAAATATATTTGGGTTTAAAATTTCACAATCCATCTTAACCTATATCTATATACCAGGCTAAAAAAGCTTATGTCACCTTCCATAATCAAATAGTACATACATAATAAAGTCATTAAGACTAAAAACATTAGTGCATCCCACAACCTATGATTAGAAAATTAATAGACTACACATGAATATATTGACATATTTGGAGTTGCAATTTTAAGGATAAAGTGAAAAAATTCGTTAATTAGAATATTAGTTATCAAAGTTGATAAAGTGAATTTAAGTAGAATAATAAATATGGAGTTTTTAAAATCTCAACGATATTTTTTTATTAAGTTATCATTATACAATAATCATCTAAAGTGCACTAAATCTGGTGGAACTCATGTGAATTTTAACCAATCACATAAAGTGGGTTAAAAAGAGAGTGTTAGAGAGTGTGTTGATAGCACTCCTCGTTTTCACCACTGATAGTACACTACCACAGTGAATGACGAATATTGCCATGGATCCATTAACACTTTTTCTGAACTTGAACAAAGTGAATGACAACTCCAAATTTATTTTCCCAAATCACCAAATCTAAAACCCTTATTCAGAGGCAAGGACGTTCTTGCAATTTTATTACGTGAATGTACTTTGCCAATTGCCACCAGCGTCTTTCCCATTCGAAACACAACCTCCACGTGGAGGTATTTTCTCTTGTGTATGATACACAAGTTAAAAGTGTAAATTATGATACATTTATTTCCCCGCTAGACTAAAGGGTGAGGTTCCACCAAAAAAAAAAGACAAAAGAGTGAGGAAGTATGTTGAAAGGGAAAGGGCATATCCTACTTGTTTTTAGGCTTCAAGCCCAAAACTATGAACACCTTTAATCTATTCAACCTCAAGTCCTCAACTTGACAAAAAAAAAAAAACTTCTATGAAAAAAACTCAATTTTGAGTAAGGGTGTAATCAGGTTGGGTTGGTTTGAGTTTGGGGTGACATCAAGTCCGAACCGATAGAATGATGGTGGGTTGGGTTGATTCGGGTTTTGTATTTTTTGTGTGAGTAACCCGACCCGAACCAACCCGAATATGTTCGGGTTGAGTTGGGTTGGGTCATTGGGTCATGAACATTTTTACTATTTTAAAATAATATGGAAGATGAAATGAAATTAAAATATAAAATGAAAAAAAAGAAAAGAAATAGGGGAAAATAAAATGAAAGGAACAGATAAAATAATGTTTGGGGAACCACCACTGCTTGTGTTGCTGTTGTGCTTATTTTTGTTCTCTCCAGGAGGGAAAATGAAATAAGATTAAAGCTTTTTTTTCTAGTTTGGTTCGGGTTGGGTTTATCGGGTTCAACATAAGTAAACCCGAGACCCGAACTGAACCGAATCAGATCGAGTTGGAAAGAAAATATCCGAACCAAACCGAGTACCTGAACCGACCCGTTAGATATAATTCGGGTTAGGTTTGGTTCATCGAGTTCGCGGGTTGGGTCAGACCCGCTTAGACCCCTAATTTTGAGGGATCAAAATCATTCGTATATTTGATAAAAAAACACTAGTATTGAATTATAGAGACTAAAAACAAATTTTTGCTATATTTCAAGGGTTTAAAACATATTTAACTTCGAAAAATACTTATTTCATATGTACTCTTAAAAATGATAATGAACTGAAAAAAGTAAAATATTAAATATGTGGAAAAAAATCCGAATGTGATTCAATAAAGTAAGCTATAATGTTCATCACATACAATATCACTTAAAAGTAAAAAAAAACACTTTTTAATTAATTTTATCAAAATATATTAATGCTAACGGATAAAACCAATGTTATAAAACTTGGATCGGTAAGCGACTTGGTCGAGGTACTGGGTTAATGGCTCACCGGTTCAACCGATAATAATTAAATATTATATAAAGAATTTAATACTTTAATATATATACTCCCTCCGGACTTGAATATAAGCAAAAAATACTCACATTTGGTGGACTAAAATATAAGCAAATCTTAATTAATTTTGCCCTATTTAATGAGATAAACCCAAAATGCCCTTTGATTTTACTTTCCAACCACTTTATTTAATGAATCATGTGCCAATAAAAAGAGAGTATGTCCACTTGAAACAATTTTCAATAAAATTGAATGTAGGGTAATTTAGGTAATGCAAATACTTTTTACATGATATTAAGAAAATTTAATGAGTTTAACCAACTTTCTTAATATGTGTGAATTTAGTTATTTTTGCTTATATTCAAGTCCAGAGCAGTACTTAGATTAAAAGAATAATAATAATAACTTAGTGGTTTTTTGTTTAAAAAAATGATACCTATGTTATTAGTTATGACACTATAACTGCATTGTTTTAAATGAAAGGAGGTAAAGTCTTGTGAATTTTCCAATAACCTAATTAAAAGCTACATATACTAAAAGTTGTAAATATAATATGGAATAATGTGGATGAAATGGTTAGTAGTAGTACGCTAGCTCCTCTTGCACGCAGGTACAAGTCCCCTCTCAATCATTTTTGAGAAAATGTGACAGTATTTTGATTGGTTCCGACTGGTTTAATTGCAAAACCAATCCAAGCCCTTAATCATATCGATCCTGGGTCCGGTTTCTGTTTCTGGTCCAATCAGTTAAACTGATCGAGCCCGTTCGAGTTTTACAACAATGAATAAAAATAATAAATTTAACATATATTTAGGGTAATGTTAGAAATTGTTAAATGTACGTTGAGGCCACCACATCTCTTTATTATTTTTGCGTTAAATTGCCTCGAAATGTGCATATGAACGATTACGACAACAATACAAACATGCACTTATTCGAAATTTGTATATGGGCGTCATTGCTTATCCAGTTACCCAGCCTCAATAATTTTTTGTTGTAGTATTGTTTGATGAAAGGTACAATTACTACACATGTTAAGTCACCCAAAAAAAAAAAAAAATTACTACACATATTATGTATGGTGTAATAGATAAATTAATCATTCTATTTAATAATAAAGAAATCAATGACTTCGATGGGCTAATTCATTGGTGCTCTACTGAGCACCGGTGCTTTATATTTTTTTTATGGCATTCCCAGGGGTTTCCGGGATTGAAACCCCCGTTAAATATTTCTTTTATTTTTTTTACGTTCCCAGGGTTAAAATCCCCATTAATTTTTTTTATTTTTTTAACGGTTCCGGGGTTTAAAACCCCGTTAATGTTTTTTTAATATTATTTTTATTTTTTATTAATTAATATATTTGGGATTAATAAAAATATAAATTGAGTGATGTGTATTAGTGGGACCCATTTAAAATATGTGAATAGTAAAAAGTGAGTTGTTGGGTTAGAGAAAATGAGTGCTTAATAAAAACTTGCTGATGTGTATTGGTGGGACCTATTTAATATATATAAATAGTGAAAAAGTGGGGTGCTGCAATAAAGATGGTCTTAGAGCATCTCCAACGCCTAACCACAGAGTTGCTAGACTGACAAAAACAAACGTGAACATGGTTGTTAACCGATAGAGAGCAACTTGACATTTCATTCAGTTGCTACTTGTAGCAATCCAAAAAGTGGGTTGCTGCAGGTTTTTTTTATTTGAGTCACTACGCCAATTTTAGGATATTAGAGCATTATCTTTAGGGCGCTCCCGTGTTAGTTAGCGTCTGAAATGATCATTTTAAAATCAGGGCGCTCCAAAATTTGGGCGGGAGCGCCCTTATAGGTAAAATACAAGGCGCTTCATCTGCGCGTCCTCGTTCCCATGGTATTTTTTTATTTCCCTGCAATAGAGGGCGCTCCCTGGAGCGCCCTCCTTTATTTTTTATTTATTTTTACAGGGCGCTCCCTAGGAGCGCCCTCGTTTCTGGTGGAATTTTTATATTTTATTTATTTTTTCCCTGCAATAGAGGGCGCTCACTGGAGCGCCCTTCTTTATTTTTCTGATAAATTTTTCAGGGCGCTCCCTGGGAGCGCCCTCTTTTCATTTTCTGCATACTTTTCCAGTGCGCTCTATTGGAGCGCCCTCTATTCTCATTAAATTCATTTTTCCCGCAGAATATTTCTCATTTTGTTCTCACCCGCGTCTCTCTCTTTCTCTCTAAACCCTTCCATTCTCTCTCTCTCTAAACCATTTTCTCTTCTCTGTTCACTCATCAAGCTTACACGACCATCATTCGTTCCTCACCGTGAGCATTTCGTTCACTGTGAGCCGTTGTTCGTCACCACCATGAGTTCGTCCTTCACCGTGGTGAGCATTCGGCGGTGAGCATTCCAGGGAGTCACCACCGTGAGCATTCCGACGCTCCCCTCAAGCTTCCCTCACCGTCCTCAAAGCTTCCATTCCTCCTCAAGCTCCTTTTTCACTTTTCCTACTGTACTTGCGGCGCCCCCCTCTTCCCCACACTTTCCATCTCGCGTGCGGCCATAAGGGTAAGGGAAACCCTACCCTAATCTTTTTTTTTCTATTTGCTTTTATTTTTGCTTGTGCACCCACTGTTTTACTATCTGCATTTTGTAGGAAATTGTTGTTGGTTGTTAGTAATGTTATATATATATATATATTACTCATATTGATCTCTTTTGGACTGGTAGCTGGTGGTTTAGAGTTAAAATTGTTTTTCCTTAATTATGGGGATGTTAAAAAATTAGATGAAATGCTGCTCAAATTTTTAGGACTACTAAATTTTAGTACGAGTATATATTTTGACATGTCTTTTTTTTAAAAGGTATAGTTTCCTAGCCGGTTATAATTCAACACTGCATATTGGTGACTGACTTTAATCAGGTATATCCTTTATCATTTTATCCTTTTTCTGTCAAGTATAATTATTTGGTTATGTGTATGTACATGAATTAATCTTAGTTTCCTGTTTAAGAAGAAATTGTATAAATTGACTGACATAATATACATAATATACAATTTATTTGGTGGTGACTTCAAACCCTGTTGCATCTACCAGAACCTCATTGCAAACATTAGATATGTACTACTCTGAAAAGCAAGTAAGTGGTTCTATGATTAGTGTCACGATAGGTGCATGCATTGTTATGCCTGAAGAAATGAATACATTGATCGATCCCAACTATCTGCATTCGGTTTTGTACCGTGAGTGGTTGGATGTCACCGTGATCGATATCTATTGCAGGTAATTTCAACTCAAAGCATCTCATAGTTTGTTTTATCTCATTTTTTCCAGGCTTTGACATTATGTACATTTTTTTGTATAGTCATTTTTATCATTCAGCCTTAGCACCATCTTCCTGCACGGATCGATATGTTTTCATCTCTCCACAACACACCATAGCATTCAATGTGAACACCGATCAAAGTAAGTTGGTGGGAGAGGTGTTGTACAATAGACGCGGCCAAGACAAATTGTTCCTGCTTCCATACAATCATGACGGGTATGTGTAGTATATGTTTATGTCTCAATATTCTTGTTTTTTAAAAACCATTTAGTTGACATAAATTAAATTGTGGTTGTAGGGACATTGGGTTCTTGTTGCATTGAGTCTTAGTCATTTTGGCAAGGTTTACTTTTTGGACTCTTTGCATAATCCGCCTGAACATTATAATCCCATGAAGAATATGATTATTAAGTAAGTATCCTTTGATTTATTATCACACTTACATAATTAAGAGCTCTTATACAATTTACTTGTTATATTGCTTTAGATCTTTTAAAGAATACAGAAAGTTGGGTGGATTCCCAGAAGCACGGAATAGGATTATACCTGATCCCATATGGTACCGCATTAAGGTAATATTGATCTCTTCTGGACATTTTGTTTATTCATTACTGAGCGCGTAAGCATCACTTACTTTTAAATTAATTATACTTGTAGTGTCCTACCCAAACAAACAATGACGATTGTGGGCTCTTCGTAATGCGTTATATGAAGGAGATCATTGATCAAAACAGACTCACAATACCTAAAGAGGTAATTATGACTTGTGATAGCAATTTACTTTTTTGAACCCCATTCACTAGTTCATATAATCAAATCAATTTTGGCTTTTACAGTACTTTGCTCAGTTCCGAAGCTCAACCTACACAACGGAGCAGCTTGATGAGGTTCGAGAAGAATGGGCAAACCATGTAATTACCAGTTATTTGTAATTGATTTGTACATTATATGTGGGTAAGTAAACATATACATATTGTTAAAATGTTGAACAAAGTTGTATATTAATGACTTAATTGACGGGTTCAGCAGAGTAGATATGATCACTATTCTTTTTGCAACTTGGAGAATAGGCCTGTTTGTAGTTTGTGCACCTTTTCGTTATAAATTCCTGACTGGTTATCACTATTTGACTTATGAATTCTGGCTGCTGGTATGGTTTTGTACAGTTGTTTGATAAATTGGGAAATGTTGAATAAACAGAGTAAACTATGCCAAAAATTTTTTAGTTTAGAAAACTTATAGTTGTTAAGCATATATATGAGATGCATGTTTATTTACCAACTGAGTTGATTCTTGTGAGATGTCATGTGTTTTGGTTATTTCTATATAGTTGTATAGGTACTTCATACTTTCACCACTTATATCTTGCATAGGAAACTATTCATATTATGACAAGTTTGAATTCTTATTTCAAGTAGATATGTGTGTTGTTTACTAAGTGTTTGAATTTTAAGGAATTAATATGCATGATTTTGGATTAAGCCATTGTGATCAGACTGAAATAAATATGCAGGTTAAAGTAGATTAAAAAAATAAAAAATTGAAAAAAAAAAGGAGGGCGCTCCATGGAGCACCCTTATTTTAAAGAACCAGGGCGCTTCCTTGGAGCGCCCTCCATAAGTACGTCTTGTGCTTATGGAGGGCGCTCCAGTGTGCGCCCTTTAAGGGTGCACGGGAGCGCCCTCTTTTTGCTTCTGTCAGGGCGCTCCAATGAGCGTCCCCGTTTTATTGACCAAACAAGAGCATATTCTATTAGTGCGCACGAGAGCGCCCTTTAAGGCTGCACGGGAGCGCCCTCTAAGGCCTTTTTTGGCATAGTGAGTAAATGGTAAAATATATGGGTATAGAGTAGATTGTGGGGTCCATTTTAGAAATTTGAGAGAGTTGCTGAATTGGAGATAAAAAATGATTGAGTTGCTTAAAATAATAAAAATAATATAATAATATAAAAAATGTAAAGAATTATAAATTATTGGTTTAAGAAATTTTGGAAGGTTGCTGGAGTGGAGATTGCATTAGGGATGTTATCCATTTAGTGAATTTTGTCTCTCTCTTCTCTCTTTCATTTTACCGTTCTCAACCTCCGCGACGGAGTAATCGTAAAATTTGAATCTATAGTGCGATAGAGCTTGCATTGCATGCTCTAGTGCACTTCAATTCTGATGGAGATCACAAATCAAAAGAAGAGCGAGCGCATTGGTTATCTATGCACTCAAGTTCACGACACCAGAAAAAATAGCAGCACTACCATTTTTCACAATCCTAATCTGATTGTCAAAGCAATGATTGTTATAATTTTTTGTAGTTAGATGTGGATATGTTAGTGATAGAATCTGCATGCAGTTCAATAAGAACAGGAGAAACGAATAGTAAGGTTACATAGTGAAATCTTAATCAATGGAAATACCCTTTAAACACCACCCCTAGATCTCCTCTTCATCTTGAAATGGCAATAAAATACGGACTTCACACATAGCTATAGGAAAAACAAAAGTGAATATGGATTGATAAGTAAAGATGGACACTAACAACATATGTAATGTTAAATTTAATTATCACTTAAGACTTTAGCAATTAATAAAAGTGATTAATAAAAAATATCACATTAACAGGTTAGTCCAACCCATTAGCCATCAGCCCACATCGAGCTAATTAAATTTTGGATTGGCATGAGCTAGACTAAAATATATTTGGGTTTGAATTTTCACAACCCGTCTTAACCTATATATCACACAAAACAAGCCAACTCATCATACTTGACCCCTTTATGACACCCTCCATAAGCAAAATAGTACATACGTAATCAAGTCATTAAGACTCACAACACTAGTGCATCCCACAACCTATGATTACAAAATTCATAGACTACACATGTGCATATTGACAGATTTGGAGCTGCAATTTTAAGGACAAAGTGAAAAACTAATCATTAATTAGAATATCAAGTATTAAAATTGTGGTAAAATACATGCAAGTGTATAACAAATTAAGGAGTTTCTAAAATTTTGAATTTAATGAAGTAGAAAAGGAGGATCTATAAGAAGAACATATATGAAGATTTAACCATACTCAATATAAAAAATGGTGCAGGGGACTGAGTGGTATTCATTTCCCACAACTAAAAAAAAATAGTTCAGCAGGAGAAAAGGGTAAATAATCAATGATTTGGCATTTAAACATAAACCGGACGAGTTCAAATATACAAACAATTCTCATCCACCTAGAATGCCTTGATTCTGCACCTATGACTATATTCAGTATCCTTCTTTCAAAGGTTCAAACTAAAGCCAACAGAATATGATGTCCATGTCCACTTACCCCAATGACCAATCAAAACCAATCACTGTAATCCACCTGCAAACCTAAACCCGCAGCATTTTCTACAATCAAAAGTCAAAAGCAGTTTGAAACTATTTCCTTAAAGCATGCCATCTTGGCACAAAACAACTGTCTCCCTATCCTATGCTGGTGCCTAGGAAGCTACATTTCAAGCAATATTTTCAAAACAGAATTCTGTTTTTTCAGAAGGGGCATCTGTAGAACCTTTTGATTTAGACCCTGACGCGGTAACAAGACCCTCAAGTAACATCATCACGTCCACAGTATCATCTAGGTAGTATCTAGCTTTGCTTGGTTTCTGTCCAACAGTACATGCAAAGATTTCTGGTGCTGAAGAGGAAGTTGCACTATAAGGTTTGGTTAATATGCTCTCAAACATATCCTCATCAGATCTATCATCCCCAATGCACAGCACAAAATCTGGCGATTTGCCATTACTGGTTAGTGTAGACAGAACTTCCTGTGCAACTGACCCTTTAGTAACCCCCTGTAATGTTCATTAGACAATATTAGCTTTTGAAAAGAACAATAATAAGTGGACAGATGGAGGGAAGGATAGGTAGGTGTGTACCTGAAGCATGACTTCAACAATGTGCTGTCCCTTTTTAACAACTACAGGCTCATTTGCAAGTACATTTTCAAGGTGATCCAACAGCTCCATGGCTTGCCAAGATCCAAAATCAGGGTCGGCATTGTAATAATGCCATACCAAGGCACTTTCTTTGGTCTCTATATAGGAGCCATCTGTCGCCTCAGTATATGATCTCATGACTGGTTCCGCAATGCTTTTCCATGCAAAATTTGTGCTTATATGACTCATTTTCCAACTTGATTGTTTCCCCCACCTATGGCAAAGATCAAACAAAAATACCATCAGTTCATAGAACTTGCTAGTAAAATAACAACCACTATACCATAAGAAACAAAAACACTGATATAAACATGTACTAAAAGGTGAACTCAAATTTTTCACAATCACATAATAGGTTGTATAAGCCCTGGACAAAAGCTACACTATCTTTTCATTTTCATTCTTCCTTCATTCTCACCTTTTTTTTCTTATTCTTTTTAAGGGGAATATTTGTATATGATTGAAATTATTTAAGAGATGTCATTATGATTAACAGTTGAATTGCACATAAACAATCCAAATATGAAAACACTAACCTCATGAAATAACCATGCTCAGCTGCTATACCAAGATTCTCACACTGATCAAACCATTCACTCAATGAAGTTTTCCCCCTGCCGCTAACAATAAACACAGTGTTGTTAAGATCACTGCAGAGATTATTTAGCACGGACGTGACTTCAGGACTGGGGGATTTAACAATGGAAGTTTGAGGTACAATTGTACCATCATAATCCAAAAAGATTGCTCTGGAAGTTGTCCTTTTATATGCAGAGGCAATGTGGTCTATGGATAGCTTCCTGAAATTAGGAGAGAGGGACAAAATTCTGAAATTCAGGCCAAAGCCAATGCCCCAGCAACGTTTCCTATAGTGATCCCTGCATGAGAACTCAAGATCTTGTTCAAAACGTTGGGCCCAGTAAGCCACATCATGAGAACTAACATATCGGTAGTGCTTCTCATGCCGGAACTGTTTCTCTCTATTGTGCATTGAGATAGCCAACTTTAGTGCTTCAGCTACAGCATTAATATCCCATGGGTTTACCCTGATTGCCCCACTAAGAGATGGTGAACAACCTATAAACTCAGAAACAACAAGCGCACTTGTACGAGGGGAATCAGAAGCAATATCTAAGGCTTCATCAATATTAGAACTCCCCTGTCTGCAGACAATATATTTGTATGGAACCAAATTCATACCATCCCGCACTGCATTCACAATGCAACATTCTGCCAAAGCATAATAGGCTGTCTTCTCATAGAAAGAAACATGACGATCAATGATGACCACAGGTTCATAACCTGGAAAACCAAACCTTTCGTTTATCCTTTTAGCAGTGATGTAGGCCTCCTCCTTTGCTTCCTCGACTTCTTTGCCACTACTCATTGGGGGATTTAAAATTTGGACCAGCACCAATTCACCCTGTAATTGTGGACATTGCTGCAGGAGTTGTTCTATAGCAAAGAACTTTAAACTTACACCTTTGAATATGTCCATATCATCAACACCAATGATAAGTTTTTTCCCCTCATACTGATCATAGATTTCTCTAATTATGGTAGAAGTAGAAGGGTGATTTAAGGCAGACTGAATGCGACCCATATGAATCCCAGCAGGCAATATTTTAATGAATATTGTACGGCCAAAGTATTCAAGCCCAATGTAACCCCTTTTTGATTCATACTCCAAGCCAAGCATTCGACTGCAGCAGGACAGAAAATGACGAGCATAATCAAATGTGTGAAAGCCAATTAAATCTGTATTAAGCAGTGCTTTCAAAATTTCACCTCTGACAGGTAGAGTTCGATAAATTTCTGAAGAAGGAAATGGACTGTGGAGGAAAAAGCCTAGTTTGACACGACTATACCTCTTCCGCAGAAATGTTGGAAGAACCATGAGATGATAATCATGCACCCATACAAAATCATCTTCGGGATTAATGACCTCCATGACTCTATCTGCAAATATCTTGTTAGCAGACACATAAGCCTGCCACAGTGACCTATCAAAGCGATTGCAATAGCCTGGATACATGGGCAGCATGTAATGGAATAGAGGCCACAAATATTGCTTGCAGAATCCATTATAGAACAGTTCCTGGATGTCTGAAGGAATAAAAGTAGGCAAGCAATTGAATTCCTCCAGCAACTGAACAGAAACTTTGTCTTGCTCACTTGCATCAACATCAACCTTCAGAGATCCCACATAAACAACATCTGTATCAGCAGAGAGACCATCCTTTAACTGCCAAAAAATTGAATCTTCATCATAACTAAAGCACCATCTGCCAGATATGTCATCCTTTTTAGCATTGAGAGGAAGAAAATTTGCTACTATAATCATCTTGCGGCGCTGTTCTGATGAGACAGTATTTGAATCATCATCATTGCTTTGTTTACCATCTAAATCAGACATAACTCCTGGAACAGTCATGGCTCGCGGAAGAGCTCTTGGAGTTTGAGGGAAATTTAAAATATCCCCTGACACCAAGTCCAACAAATTGATGTATGATCTTGCCACCATTTTCACTTGAATTCTCAGTTTTTGAAGATTTTTAAAAGTGCGGTAATATTAAGGAACTGGTATCCACAGCTAAAATGATCTTGGAACAAATAACCCAAAGAAAAGCAAGAACCTGTGAAGATAGAAGAGAAGTTGTTAAACTATATAATTGAGCAGCATAGGAAACAAGTAATAACTCAGTCAAACACCCCAAGTTCAATTATTGAGTAATTTCAATATTGGTAGATAATCAGTGCTTTTAGTAAATATTTTACCCCATGGGTTGATTGTTGAAAATGGGGGAAAAATGTTATTCTCGTGATGAGATAAGCATTTGCCAATTAAAATTTACTATGGTTAACTCTGTCATTGATTGTAGAAAATAGGAGTCCAACAAGTGATAACAGCCTGAATGATACAAAGATAATTTTATTATATGCATGTATGAACAAACCATTGCACAAAAATGCCACAAGTTAATATAATTACTTTGATAATCTATAATGCAGCATTTTAGGAGTATAGAAATACAGTTACACATTCATCAATTTCTTTCAGTAATCAACAACAATTTGATTTAGTGAAAGAAATCACTGACCATTTATATCTCAATAAGAAAGAGAAAACATCAACTTGCTACCCAGTTACTAATTAGAAGAATCAATTTGTCCAAGGTAATATGTGTTGAAATTGTATGTCACTAACAAAAGTTAAAGAATGAGAAAACAAGGCTCAGAACTATCATCACTGGATAATGTGTTCTATACTAAGATTTTGGGTTCAGGCATACCCTAGTTAGGAGGTCTAAATCCAACAATTGGTTACATCAACCCCACCAAATAACCACCATATCTTCCAGATGGTGATGCACAGAATGATATGATATGATAAGTATACAATAGAGCAATACAACTATTCTTGAAAAATATAAGACATGATACATCTAGGATACTTATATAGATATGCATAAAAAATCATAAAACATAATAAATATATAGTTGCAATTTCAAAAATTCAAAATAAGAACATAGTTCTTAGAAATTACTTTTTAAAACTAGTATGTAGTTATTGGATGACGTGTGTTTGAATTTTGGAATAAAAATCTAACCAAAAATTATAATTATGCAGCAAACATGATTGTGAAGAAGAAAAGTTGACTTGGATATTTTGCAAATGAGTATCAGTGAAGTATCCAAGAGTACTAGTATATACATATCCGATACGATACATGAAGAAAATGCAAGTATCGGTGCTTTATAGCTTCCGAAAGACTGTCAAAAGGAGATTAAATCTCTCCAAATCAGGTATTAAGGGATAAAATTCTCCATCATTAAATCATAGGAATAACCACTTTCTAGGGTTATCTGGTGGGATTATGTGGGAATTACCCACTCCATCCCTTGATCAAGTACCCATCTACCATATAAACAAGGTTAAACCCTCTAGTACAAGATCTCTTCCCTCAGTTACTTGCTATCGGTGCCACCTCTACTTGAGCGTTGGGGTGACTTTTGTAGATACATCCCGACGCTAGGAGCATTAGCACCTTTAACCATTCTGCATAGAATCAGGTACCTCTACCGCCGATTCTGGGATGAATTATTATGATTATGATCCTTTTGAGGATAAATTTTCTTTTAAACCTCCTAATTTTCAAAATAGAACAAATTGGATTCTCTGTCAAAAAAAAGGAAGAAAATCACAGATATGCCAACCAAGGGTTTAGAGGGTCTGACACTAGATTTCAACACATTCAATGGAAATCCATACCATAATCACTAAGCTAAAACAAAAAAGTAATAAAGATTAAAATGGATATAACAAAGCACACACATGTTCACCTAGATTTAACTCAAACTCATATAGCAAATCTCATGAGTTTCTCTTCATACCTGATCTTTGAATCAGCCACTTGCATACAAGCACAGTCGGACTTAATCAGAAACACAGAATCACAAACTTAAGATATGAAGCTACTCACAATCAAAGAGCATATAAGAAAACACCAACAAGTATATCTAGATTGCACTCATATTTATGAATATCTCTTTTCAATCACCCTAGCCTCTCACGCGGTTTCTCTTCGCCTATCATATGAAGCATGTGAGTGAGGAGGCGTTACACTTTGTGACAGCTAGGTAAAAAACTGCCTAGCATATCTACCATGTACAGCAAATTTTTTACTCCAATTTATATATAAATTTTATCTTAAATTCAGCAAAACCATTTAATCGCTTTTCTCGATTAGGCAACTAAATAAATTATTCAAATTTACCGAAAATTGAAATAAAATACAGTCAAATAAATCAGAACACAAAAGGACATCTAAACAGAAAAAGATTAATTAATAAAAAAAGCATTGTAACAACAATCACAACAACCAAAACCTTTTCCCACTATATGGAGTCATTTACATGATCAAACAATACCATAATGTCCTATCATGAATCATGTCTAAACACCAGGAAAATTGTTTGAATTAATGCAATGGTGAAAGGCAAAAGGATAAACAGAAAAAGATTAATTAATAAAAAAAGCATTGTAACAACAATCACAACAACCAAAACCTTTTCCCACTATATGGAGTCATTTACATGATCAAACAATACCATAATGTCCTATCATGAACCATGTCTAAACACCAGGAAAATTGTTTGAATTAATGCAATGGTGAAAGGCAAAAGGATAAAGACAGCTAATTTATCCTTATTCTAAAAACTTTAAACCGTTTCCCCTGAAAATTAGAAGCACAAACGTGATACTCGTTAGCTGCAAGCTAAGCAAAATCATTTGAAAGGCTTTGTTCGTTACTAAATAAAAAACTTATATAGTGTGTTTGGTTTGGCGTTAAAGCTGGTCAAACTCAAATTTGGATTATCCAACACCACTATTTTTAGTGTTGGAAACGTGAGCTTACCACGTTTAAACCAAACATGCTCTTAGTGTCTGTTTGGTTAACAATTGAGTAGAATTGATTCTAGAAATCAATGGTTGAGAGGACTGATACACATTTTACAAAGCACTTTGAACAAAAGTGATTTAAAATCAATTCCACATGGTTTCACACGATTCAAATGCAGAAACAAACAGGCTATTATTCACACATTGCATTTCCCATTTTTTGTTTGCTTATGAAATTCTCAGGAGTTCCATTTATACATTGTTCATACACGCCGAAAGCCTAGGGTACCGAGTACCTATGCCAAGTTCAGCAATATGTAGCAACATTACATTACATTCATGTACATGCAACAATCTGGTTTTAGACTTTTTCATTTTTCCTTCTTTCTATGAGCAAGATATTTTCTCCGCAAACAAACAGCTACAAATGCAAAAAGTAACGGAACCCGCAAGACCCAAATAGCAAGAAACGCAAAGAAGAACATGCATTTACCTGAAAAGCACAAAACTGATCCAAGCAACCCAAGATTAACACCCGGTTACTGTACAGAAAATCATCACCCTGTTTGGATAACAAAAACAGAGAAAGCAAGAAAGAATAGGAAAATCAGGCACAAAAAAACTCTCTAAGTCCCTCTGATCGCTGAGGAAGCAACAGAAATGAGAAGAAAGCATGTTTTCTGTGAGAAGATAATTCAAACCAAGAAGCAAGAACAGAACTAGTCAATGAAATATCAAGTAGTCATTTTTTTACCTTCTCCTTCTCTGCCTCAACAACCAAGAAGACCCTTTTATGAACGGATATACACAGAACAGAAATAACAAAAAATGAGAATATACAAGTGTTGTAAAAATGTGGGTATAGCTATGAACTATGAACAAAACTGGGCAAGAATGAAAAAATTGTCAGTAAAAGGTGTGTTCTTGGATAAATATGAAATGTGAGTTAGGTTCGAAGCTGGTGGGATTTTTAGGAGTTTTATGGATTATGGTTTCGAAACCGACGGAAAAAAAAAAAGAAAGAATATTAATTATAAAGGAGGCATTAAGGTGAAACCAATACAATACAATATTATGTTGTTTCAAGGTTCCGTTTGGTTTGGGGGTGCCTTTGTTTTTGTTTAAGTTGGAAAGTGTTTGTTCAACAAAGGATTGCGGAGACAGAGTTCAAAACGTAGAAAGTCAAAAAAGAGAAGCAGGGAGAGTTTGGTGTTTGGATATATTTCCATGAGAGAGAAACAATATCACAGTTGGATTGCAATCTATATATCTAGAGGTGGTCTTACGTTATGGTACTCCAGACATTGACATTGCTACCACAAATGCCCTTTTATTCAACCCCTTTTTATGACCTTTTGTGGAAGTTACTAATTTTATTCATTATGAGAAATTCTTCAATAAATAATATGTGGTACTATAGACCTTAGGCCAATTAAGATTACACTTATGTTTATTATATTTGGTCAAGGGTTAAACTCTCTCTCACACACACACAAAAAAAAAATTACATTTATGTAAAATTTTATTTATATACACAAATTATTTGTATGGATGATGTATCACTTATTAATTGACTTTAATTATATGTAAGTACATATCAACAGAAATATTAGCAACATTTTTTATATATTTTTAACATATTTTTTATTATTAACTAAAATTTATATAAGATTTATTTTCATTTCTTATTTTGTGATCTATATGTAAAAGAAAGTGTATTTAGGATTTTTCATATGCTAAAAAATCTTCTCATTAATTATTACGATATTGTATTTATAAGTAGATTTTTTGGTGTAAACACATGTATCCTCCACTGGAGGCAATACTGTTCGAGCCGGGAACATCTACATTATGGTGGGGCTAGCTCTCTCAACGAGGATTTTTTCCATCCACAAGACTCGAACACGAAACCTTGCTTAAAGGGAATAACATGTACCACTTGAACCAACCCCGTTGGTATTTTTATTTATAAGTAGTTGAAACATAACTATTAATTTCAATAAATTTAATTAATTACTATGTTAAAGTACTAATAAGTTGTTGGTTTAAGTGTTTAATTCCTCTTAAGTAATTAAGGTTTTGGGTTCAAGTAATAAAAATCATTATTAAAGTTAGTCCAACTATAATATAGATATTTCTGTCTCAAATATGACTACCTCTCATAAATGATACATTTCTTTTAAAAAAATTACTATGTTTGATGTAAGAATAATTTTCTTATATGAATGTTTCATATAGATATATAAATATAAAGAGATCCTAAACAGAAGTTTACGAGGCTTTTATAGACAAATTAATTAGTGTTTGTTTATTTTATAGTTTTATTTTTTTCTAAACAAATATTTGAGCAAAAGTAATAACTAGTCTCTATATATTGAAAAATAAATAAGCTCTAAGTTTTATCTACAAATAACAAGCTGGGTAAAAGAGTTATGTATGAATATATTTTTTGTTTCAAATTATGTTTGTGTTAGAAAAAAAGAAAAAAAAATGTAGGGTCAAAGCATGTCTTCTTTTAGGATAAGGTCAAAGTACGTATGTTTTTGTAAACTAAAATACAAACAAGCTATATAGCAATTCAATGTTTATGTATAATTTGGATTCATAAGGATTGGACTGTTTAGTGCTCCCTTACTTTTAGAGAAGTGATGAATTAGTTACAGATTGGCTTCATTCCCTCCTGGCCCTTCATATTTGACAGCCTCAAACATATCTTTTAAAAAAATACTCGTAATTGTATTCATATGGATAGCAATATTAATATCCTTATCCTTATCCATTAGATACTTAATCCATATGTATATTAATTATCCTCACTTTTGTAAATTATAAAAATAATAATTTAATTATAAAATTAAAATTAATTAAAAAAATCCACTACTCTAACACATTTCATTTATAAATTATCTAAATTAACCATAAAATTTAACAAGTTCAGTAAATAAAAATATGACCTAATAAAATTCTTAAATATAATGCATAATGTAAAGTTTAAATAATAGTTACGGGAAGAAAGAGGTTTTAAAATACTATATTATAATATTTAAATTAATAATATATTAGTTAATAATATAAATATGTATAAATTAAATTAATTATACATAATATGTATGTGAAGCCATACGTAGGGTGGAGTACCTGTAATCTGTATTTATAAATAATATGGGTAATTTGCAAATCTAATTCAAATTCACTTAGGACGTAATTATACTATATCCATTGTGGATAATTTTTATGGATATCCGTGATTAAATTTGGGTCTAATTTGTCATCTTAAACCTTATTTTGTTAAAATTTTGTAGGTATCCATTTTAAATTTTTAATCTTAGTACTGTTTTAACTTAGTCTTGCTCTTCAGATTTCCATATGTAACAAAAAAATATGTGTATTTATTTTTCTAAACACGTTGCACATAAATTTTACATTTTAATTGTGTAACAATATTTATATATTAAGGAATTTTTATCATGATTGAAAAATTATTTTATTTATAATGTATTGAAAAAAAAGAAGACAAAAAATAAACAAGCTTTTTAATTTGTCTGGTACATATTTGAAAACCATTATTTTGTCAAGAAGCTGCACCAAATGGACGAAAAAAATAGCAGAAATATTTTTTTTTCTAATTTTGAATTAAGAGAAGAAAAAATTGCTTGTTTGGGCAAAATAGACATTTACATAATATTGTCTTGTGAATGACTAATGTTGAAAAATAAGCAAGATTGCTGCTTGGAAATGGGTTAATGGGCGCTGTTGGGGTGTATGTCTTTTTGGACGACTTAGCCTAAAACAGCTTATCATGTGGGTATAAGTCTTCGTTATAATAATAAACAATAAATTAAGCTAGGAATATTGGCGATTTCTTTGCTTGACGTTGATTATATAGACTTTGAATCTGAGTTGATACATGCGTGTACTGCAAACAAGGCTTGCTAATGAATATTTATTTGTTTAAAAAAAAATTATCAAAAAGTATAATATTAATTTATTGTAATAATTTAAAAAATGATATTTAATTTATTAATAAATATTTTTATTTTTATTTCTTAATCAACTCTAGAAATCACTCGTTAATACTAGTACTTAATTAATTATAAATTATAAATAGAAGTTAAGAATTGACCGTTTGGTTTACAGTTGAGTAGAATTGATTCTATAAATAAATGGTTGAGATGGATTATGCACGCTTTACGAAGTACGTTAGACGGAAGTGATTTAAAATCACTTTTCAAAACCATGATTTTGTTTTACCATAATTTAAAACAAACAAGCACACGTCTCTCTGAGCACCTATATAAATGGTAAATTATTTAAAATGATAGTATATCTTGAAGAGGCCTATGTATATGGCCTAAGTTTCAAAAATTGAAGCAATGTGTTGCATGCGGATAAACATAGACTTGTCCCAGAAAGTCATGGCATGAACAATGCAAATTAAAATACTCACAGGACTCGGCTTCCAGTGGCCAGTAAGTTGTCAGAATGTTCCTTTATCCGCTTGACCCCTTTCCGTCGACATGATTGTGAGAGAGAGAAAACAAGAAAAAGCTTACAATTGTGTGACAATTTTTCATTAATATATACATATATATAAACCAACTAAAACACATTCAAACACTCTTTTTTTTCCTACTTTTTATTTCCCAAAAAGTAAGTTATAAATTTTTTTTCTAGGCAAAAAAAAATATATTAAAAAAGGAGTACAAGGGTACTCCAACCCATATACAAATACAAAAATCTAAAGGAAAGGAAGAAAATAAAAAACCAGCCATTACATTAACTAATTATGTAAAAAGCCTAATTGAAACAGAACTGAAACAGTAGCCAATGTAGTGAAACCGAATCACTCCACGAGAATGTCATCACCAAATAAGCCAACTAATTAAGATATGCTAGCACGAGAAAACCAATAACAGTTAAAAATAACAAAGTAGAAATTCATCTTCTTTAGTAGAAATTTAAACACGGGTTATTAGACCACAACAAAAAGGATACAAGAAAGAGGTATCCTTATTTTTTAACCATTTCCAAGATCTAATTTTAACAAGCTCCATCACATCAGCAGGTTCCATAAGATTATTGGAGAAAATGGCTTCATTTCGAGTTAACCATAAAGATCACATGACCGCCAACCAAATCAAAGACCACTTCAACCTATTTTTTGCACTACATTGTGGTAACCCCACAAAATGACAAAAATTAGACAAACAACAATTATTTAAAACAGAACAAAATCCACCTCACTCCAAGCACAACATCCAAATTCTAAATGCAAAAACACACTCAAAAAACAGATGAGAAGTGGTTTCTAAATTTTGACCGCACCAAACACATTCTCTATTAGAGTCTTGAATAACTTTTCTTTTGATTAAGTAAGTTATAAATATAATCATGTTATAATTATTTTAATGTATAAACGATATTTTATTTTTTAACATAATATTTTGATGCATATCCTCTCATTTTAATTTAAGATCATTTTTATATTTTGACTTAAGTGTGTTTCACATTCGTAATTGGAGGACTAATTATCAAACCATAAACTTTCTCCAAAAACAATTTTAAAAATCAACTCCCTTATATTATAAATAAATTATCTAAAATATATTTTTAGTCCCTTTAAATATATATTTTTTTATTTTAGTCACTACATTTTTTTCTCATTTTCATCCTTCATTGTTTCAAAATGTGGATTATGTGTTATGTTAGACAAAAATAAGTTAACTAAAGGCTGAAAAACTAGCTGATAACAAAAAAGCTAATTTTTAACTAAAAGCATAAAACTTATAAATAAATTTATTGAATTACAAGTGTTTAATAAAAAATTTTTATGTATAAGTGTTTGATAAAGTTACCTATTGAAATGATTGATAAATGTAAAATGACATAATATCACATATTTAAATGATATTTTTTATATAAATTTTAATTCTATTTAATAATAAAAAATGATTAATTATAATTTTAGATTTTTAGAAAAAAATTATTTTAATTACACTTTTTTTGTTTCAACTATTTTATTTTTTAGATTAACATAATCTAAGACTATTTTTCATTTTAATTATTTTTCATAAAATGTGATTATTTTGAAAGGGTTTAGGAAAATTTTTAAAAAATTAAATTAAAAAAATAAAATGAGATTTCATTGAAATATTAAAGATAAAAATAGAAAAAAAATGATAAGCTCAAACGCTACAAATAACGTATGGAAAAAAAACATTATAAACTACTAAAATAAATTCAATTACTAATCACTTATTTATAATTTGGTTAAATGAGATAATAAGCTAATTAAATATGTTATGATTTATAAGCTAAATACATAATATCTCTCATTGAGTGTCATCTCTAAATAAGAAGTACATAATTAAACACTATCAAATGTATGGACGCACACTAACACCATTGTAATGTGATGAAAAGCGAATGTGAACAACACTATTCTAATACGATACCTAATGACAAAGACTAAAACTCCGTACTTTAGAATAATGAGCTCTGAGAAAAGAAAAAATTACAGGGATTTTGATAAGATGATAAGAAAAATGAACGTATTGGCTTAAACGGTGAATCCGATTCAAATCAAGCATTATTTAAATCTTTATATAATTAGACGTGTTTTAAAAATAAGATAATAAAAATTATGAAGAACGTATAAGTTACTAAAGTTAGTTAGCTAATAACATAGTATTTAGGTCAATTCAACAATTCAAAATTAAATTTTATTTTCATTCTGGTCCCTCCAAGTATAATATTGTGTTTCCGTAATGTGTATGAATTATTTATAAACTTAAATCAATTTTTTTAAAATAAACTATATAAGGAAAAAAAGGGATAGTAATAAATGTGGGTTATTGAAGGGGACTATGGTGAAACCTAATAATTGACACAGGTCGGGCAGCGCTATAAATGATTACACGAGAATAGGTGAGATTAATGAAAAAGGGCATCGGATTAGATTAGGGAAGAGAGAGAGAGAATGACCGACAGTGCACGCGGCTTCTCGACCATGTTTCCTTTGCTTCTCTCTCACTCTGTCTGTCATCCATATTGGATAAAGAGATAATGGATATACATTGATCGAGGTACTCGTATATTCGTTAGTATATTTATAAAAAATAGTTTTAAATATATTTTTAGTCTCTAAAAATTAGTGAATTTTATGTTTAATCTCCATAATTTTTTGTACGTAAGTTTAGTCCCTCATTACTTTTCTATTTCAATGTTTAATCCTCACCGTTAATCAGAACTATTAAGTGATGACTTGACACTGTTACAGGACGCTAACGTGTTTATTTATAGTTACCACGCTGTATTTTGTTGAAATTATTTTGCTACAAAATTTGTTAATTCTTAATTTTAATATTAATTATTTTAATATTTAAAATAAAAAAATAAATCCCTCTTAATTTTTAATCTCGTATATATCATCCCTTAAAAAACCACACTGATCGACTCACTCTCTAGGTTTGAGGAGATGGAAACTTAGGGTTTTTAGGGGATGATATATACGAGACTAAAAATTAAGAGCGATTTGTTTTTTTTTCTTATTTTAAATATACAAATAATTCATATTGAAATTAAGAATTAAAAAAAAATTGAGGTAAAATAATTTCAGCAAAATCCAGCGTGGCAACCACATAAGCCTGAATAAACACGTAAACGTCTTGTAACACTGTCAGATCATCACTTAACAATGTCAATTAACAACGAGCATTAAACATCAAAATGGAAAATTAATGAGGGACTAAACTCCGGTGAAAAATTTTATAGAGACTAAACACAAAATTTACTAATTTTTTAGGGACTAAAAACATATTTAAGCCTAAAAAATACTACTACCATACTAATAGTTAAAAAAAGTATTAGTAACCTAAACATTAATAAAAAAAATAGATTAAATATTTTTTAAATAATATCATTAAGACATTCATTAATAAATTTCCTTTCATTCAATGTTACTATTTAATGCTGCTTTAATTTGTCTCATTCTCATGCTCTCCTCTCATGTTTATTTTTTTTCAAAGAAACTTTGTCAAATTTCGTTTCTTTTAATAACATGGATGGATTAAATCATAATTTTTTAAGATCACATTGCATATTGCATGTAGGGATGACAATGGATAGGGTCTAGGTATGTTACTATAGTACTCGTTCTCATACTCGCATTTTAAAAAAAATATTTGTACCCGATAGTGATTCTAATACTCTTATCCTTACTCGTTGGGTACTCAAGTACACATACTCGTACCCATTACTTGCACTTTTCTTAACTAAAAAAATAATAAATTGATTAGAAAATAAAAATTAAATAAAAAATAAATAAAAATAATCCATAGATCATCCAAGTTTAATCTAGAAAATAACTATGGTATGTGGAAGTGGATGAGAGATTAAAATAATGAGAGGGGAAATGGAAATTAGTTCATGTTTTTCTATTTTATTGTTTAGGATAAAATTATAACATTTAAATTAATTAAATTAGTAATATATATTAATTTTTTTGTGACCATAATTATATCTGGAGTTGGGTAATGAGCTGGTTAGCACCTATCCACAGAAACCCACGATTAAACGGGCTAACCCATTTAAGTCAGCATTCTAAATGGGCCATTGATTATAAAGCCCACTTAAACTTGTGGGTTCGCGAACCAACCCACTGATTATCTATTAGCAATTAATTTGGGTACTGTACCCAAATTTAATGATTTATTTTATATAAATTAGACAAGATAAATTAGACAAGAAAATTGATGGATATTATGAAACAAATTGAGATGAATGTTGTGGCAATGCTCTTTTTTATCACTTTTCATTTACAACAATGTTCTTTTGCACAAACTACAATCCCATGAAAGTGTTATGAATTTTAAGGGAGCCAATTAGGACTTGTTAACCACGCATGGATAGTTGTAAGAGTTAATAATAAGTTACTAAGAAATTGTCACATCCAGTCAGTTTCGTAGCATGTGTGACAAATATCTTTTGTAGTATTTGGTAAAGGAGTTTAAAGAAAGGGAAATGATTATATTGCTTAATTAACAATAGAATGAGTGGAGTCCAAGAGAAATCGTATGCAAATTTTAGGTAGCGAAGAACATAATTGAGAGCTTGCATATTGACTAAAGTGGGTGTCTACATATGTTAAGATAACCTATTGATAACAAAGGCAACATCAGGTCTTGTGATATAGAGATAATGAAGTAATCCAACTAAGCTTCCACAATAACAAGTGTCACATGAAGATGAGTTAGCAAGTGCATGTAAATAGCATAAGATGGACATAGGAATGGTTACTGGTTTGGAATCAACCATATTCGTCTTTTGTAGAGGTTCCCTTATGTAATGATGTTAGGAAAGAAACATACCATTTGAATATGGTAGAAGCTCAAAACCAAGAAAATGACTCGGGGTCCCAAGATCAAAGAAATTTGAGTAAGGAAATGTTGGAACTCTTTGAGGAAAGTAGTGTCATTGCTTGTTAAAAGTAAATCATCGACATACACTAAGTAAGCAACGATATAGTCCTACAAAGTGGTGTTAGATTTAGAATTTGTTAAGATGGATAACATTCCTATAATTGGCATCTTTGTTCCATTTATTTACTACCCATTCCATCATGTTTTCTAATGCATTTGTATTGTTTATGCATTCATCTTTCATAACATATAATACTTTTGACTAACCAAATGATTATTTTATATTATTTTACAAAAAAATATGATTCTATACGCGCACATTCGTTTGAATACTTATTTTATAAGTTGTATGATTAAGAACAAGTATTCTATAGAATTGAAATTTATGGTGACTTGCAGGAGACGGTTGTGGAAGAAACTCAACCAGGTCGAGAAGCAGATACTCTGGTTCCGGCGAAGGGCGACGGATCTGTTAAAGAATGAGGAAGTCTTTTCAACAACCATTGGTGAAGGGTTGAGAAGGAAGCTGGTGTTGTACAAAGATTCTTGCCTTGCTATTAAAGGGGATTCAAACTACTATTCGAGTTCTGAATGGGAGTATTACGGGGAGGATAACGATATTGAGTTAGCTGAAGATTCAGAGGATGAGGAAACTGTTATGAAGGAAGATGGGAATGATGGTCTTCTTAGACAGAAAAGTAAGAAATGTTTGGAGGATCCTTTCTGTCTAACCATTAAAGTCACTAAAGCTGAACTCAGAGATGCTTGCCAACCATAGCGAAGGGCGTTGATCGTGAAATTGCTGGGAAAGAAACTGGGGATGAGATTCCTGAGGCAAAGACTTCTTAGAATGTGGCAACCTGAAGGTAGCATGGAGATGATTGATTTGGAAAATGATTACCATCTCATACGTTTTAGTAATCAGGAGGATGTAAATAGAGTATATGAAGGCGGTCATTGGATGATTCTGGATCATTATCTTATGATTCGTAGATGGAAATCCGAATTCTTCCCTAATGAAGATGAATTCAAACGTGTTGCGGTGTGGGTGCACATCCCATCCTTGCCAATTGAGTGCTATGATAAACATATATTGTGGCGCATTGGAGGAAGCTTGGGGAACATGCTTGTTAGACTCTTGGCAAGCGTACCAATCGTCAACTATAGTATAATGATTTTTTAGTAAGAATGTCGAACCCACGAGGAACGGATTCAATCAAAATTCAAAGTTTAGCTCACTAAGTATATATACAAAAGTGACAAATTGGTTCATGATTAATTTTAGCAACAACTAAGTTAAAATTTCATAAAAGTAATAAAAGGGTAATCTAAAAGTTAAGAGAGATTTTAGTGAGAAAAGCTAGGATTGAATTTCATCTATCTCACTCATCTGTATTCTGGATGAATATAAATACATAGTATTCGTATCTAACAATATTGATGCAACACACAAAAATCATTTATACCGATTCCTCGGATATAAAATTCATAAGATTAATCCCCTGAATATTGATTCCTCAAATATTCAACAGATTATCCAACATTACGTTCAAGTGTTATAAGTAATCGATATATTGAAATCTATTCCTAGTATTACAATACACCGAGTATTTTCATTCAGATCGGATTTTCAGAAATACTTTCCAGTTAGATCTAAAAATCGAAATCAAGAATCTATTGATCAGATAGAATCAAACATAAAGAATAGAACAAGAATACCAATATTGAATAGAAACGAGATTACTATATATAAATATCACCAGAATACATCCGAGTTCGAATCGACTACATTCAATCCCAAGAGAAAAGTTTAGCTACTCATGGTAGCCATTACAATCACAGAAATGGAGAAGAAACGAAGAAATCCGCTTCCGCAGCCTTTCGTTGTCTTCGTCCGCTTCAGAGTTTCCAAAATTAGCAAGTGTAAGTTATTGAATGACGAACTCCCTTACGAACTCTGTTTTGTGCTTGGATAAGTGGATTCTAGCTTGAGCGAGCCAATTCTCGCTCAAGCGAGAAGAGTACTTCATGGTGAAGAATTGTAATCTTGCTCAAGAGAGCTCATCTCGCTTAAGCGAGAATAACCTTCAAAAATCACCTTCTCTGGACAATTCTCGCTCAAGTGAGAATGACTCGCTTGAGCGAGAATAAGGCAGAAGCTCTTCTTTTGCTTGACTCCTTGCTTTGTCCATTATTCTTCTAGTTCTTTTCCCTCTTCATTCCTTGAATACCTGAAACTTAACACAAATAGGGATCAAATGACTTCAAATAGCTTAAGATTCGAAAAACATCTCACTGAATTCAATAGTTCACAAATCAGGGGAAATTAATATCAAATGAACACAATTAAAACCATAAGTGATATGACTTCATATGCAAATTTACTGATATTTGGCACTTATCAATGCTCAAAATTGATGAAAATACACTCAGACAGAGGAGTGAGTCGAGATATGATGAATGTTTAATTGAACGAGCTAAGTTTGCCCGTATCTGTGTTGAAATTGATTTGAGGAAGGTATTAGTTTCTTGTTTCCAAATGAACAACAGGGTGTATAGGGTAGAGTATGAGGGCTTGCACCTCATCTGTTTTCATTGTGGCCGCTATGGGCACCAAAGGGATACTTGCCCCTTGTTAACTGAACAAACTGCGAAGACTATTGTTGGGGAAACAACGGCGGATCAACCACCAAAAACTAGGGCTGAAGCTATTCAGGATGGTGGGGTTGTTGACCGACGGGGAGAGATTTTCGGTACTTAGATGATTGCTCGGAATAAATAAAGGCGTATTTCATGTAAAACGGGGGTTAGTGGGCAAGGAAATCAAAATAATAATGATAACCAAGCGAAAGTTCAGGGATCTCGGTTTGCAGCTTTACTAGGTGAGGAAATTGAGGGGAATATTAACCCAATGATGGCTAATGATAACGTGTCCCCAGTGACACATGATTTGAATTCAAATGGGGCACAAAATTCTATTCACGAGAAGAAAGGGAAAGTAGCTAAGGAGAATGATGGGACACTGAAATTGTCGCAGGCTGTTGTGGGGAAAACCACGCCACCTCCCACGTGTGTTGAGTAGGTGTATCCTAATACTGCCACGGTGACAACAAGTGATTTGAGAAAATCTAAACTTGTGGCCCATGGTGGTCAAGGCTCTTTGAATTTGGGCCCAAATTTCTTGGCACAATCCAGTAATCCAACTCCTACATTTGGTGTAGTGTCTGAGCTAGGGCACAATGAGATCCACCTGATTCCCAGACTAGGATACAAGGGGACCCACCTGATTCCCATGGGGACATCCCCATGTCAGTGGACATTGCCTAGGATAAGCCACCTGGTCCGGACCTATCAGGAGGGAAGGATGATCGTATGGATTATGTCATGCACGAAGGAAAGGACGCTATTTTAGCAACTGCGGGGATTCTTGTTAGCTTAGATTGCTAACATTTTTTTCTTAATCATTATTTTATTGAATTTATTGTTCTGGAATATTAGAGGAGCAGGTGCTCCTAGATTTGCTAGTATTGTCAAGGATTTGTGCTTGCGCCACAAAGTTGATCTATGCGCTTTCTTCAAGCCAAGAATTAGTGGTAGAAAAGCTTCTGCGGTGATTTGCAAGTTGGGTTTCCTAAAACAATGTGTGGTTGAGGCGATAGGCTTTTCTGGAGGGTTTTGGGTGCTATGGAAAGAAGATGTTTTTAAAGTCGAGATTGTATTATATCATCCCCAGTTTGTGAACTTGAGGGTATTACCTAAAGATAGCATTAGGGATTGGTTCCTGAATTGTGTATATGGGAGTCCCAAACCCCATATTAGAAGTCAATTCTGGAATAATCTTGAATCTCTAGTGGCTGATGATGACCCTCCGTGGGAAGTGGTTGGAGATTTCAATGCCTACATGAAATCTATTGACAAGGTTGGGGGAGATGGGCCAAATTTCTATTCTATGAGGAGGTTTAACCGGTGTGTGCTCAATTGTCATCTCTTTGATATGAGGTTCAAAGGTCCACAGTTTATCTGGGAGAGTAGGGGGTAAAGGAACGTTTCGATAGAGGATTGTGTAACAGTGCTTGACGTATTATCTTCCCTGAATCTTCACCTATTCACCTCCCCCTAATGCATTTTGACCATAAACCTCTCTTGTTAAAGCTTGGAGGGAGTAATGTTTGTGTGAATTCTACAAAGCCATTCCGGTTTATGGCGGGTTGGCTAACTGATCAGTCTTTTAAGGGTGTGGTCCAAGAAGCTTGGCGTGATCATACTGAGCGTAATTCTACTGTCCAGAAGTTTGAGATTTTGGTTTAGGATTGGAATACTGACCATTTTGGGAACATTTTCTATAAGAAGCAGCATTTAATGAATAGAATGGAGGGGATTAATAGAAGGTTAGCGGATGGGTCGAATAGAGGACTAGACAAGCTTATTAAGAGAGTTTGGGGTGAGTATAATGATGTGTTGAAACAAGAGGAATTATTTTGGTGTTAGAAGGCGCGTACGGATTGGCTCAAGTTTGGGGATCGGAGCACAAGACTTTTCCACATGGCAACAATACTCAGAAGAAGGAGAAAAAAATAGAAGTCTTAATAGATGATGAGGGGCAGCATGTTGTGGAACCCGTGGCATTAAAGAATTTAGTTGTCTCCCACTTTTAGGATATTTATATTGTTTCGGAACTCTCTGAAAACAATTGAATCTTACTGGTTGTTTTCCTACTTTACATGGTGATGCCCTTGGCTTTATCTAGAGTCCGCTTGTAAATGTAGAAAATTAGAGAAACAATTTTCGAGATGAGTCCCTTGAAAGCGCCTGGTCCGGATGGTCTTCACCCAATTTTTTATCAGTCTCAATAGGATGTTATTGGGTAATCTGTTTGTCAAGTGTTTAAATAAATTTTTGGTGATTCATCTAAGGTGAAGGATATTAACGGGACACTTATTACTCTTATTCCCAAGGTGGATAATCCTGATCGGGTCAAACAATTTCGTCCCATAAGTTTGTGTAATGTGATCTATAAGATCATTACCAAACTTATCTCTAGACGACTCAAATAGTATATGGATTCGTTAGTTGCTCCTTTTCAGTGTAATTTTGTCCCAGGAAGACATAGCTCGGATAATATTGTCATTGCACAGGAAGTGTTCCACTCAATGCGTAATTGGAAACTTAAGGAGGGGGCTATGACTATTAAAGTAGATCTTGAGAAAGCATATGACAGACTTAGCTGGGATTTCTTGGAGGATACATTAAAGGATATTGGTTTTAATCCTTCCTTTTGTAACCTTATTCATGAATGCTTATCTTCTTGCTCTATGCAGATTCTTCTTAATGGTGAAAAAATAGCGTCTTTCTCCCCTTCCAAAGGATTACGTCAGGGGGATCCTCTATCTCCCTATTTGTTTGTTCTATGTATGGAGCGCTTGGGACATCTCATCCAGAAACATGTTGATGATGGTCAATGGAAACCTTTACGTTTAAGCAAGGATGGACCCCTATTTCTCATCTCTCTTTTGTCCGATGATTTGGTCTTATTTGCTGCAGCAACCACTCATAAATGACAGTTATTCAATCATGCCTAGAGACTTTTTGTCGTGCTTCTGGCAAGAAGGTGAACATGGAAAAAACAAGGTTATTTTTGTCTAAAAATATTCATAGCTCCAGTGCCCAGCATCTTAGTCACTTGTCTGTATTTGCTTTAGCTGGGAACCTGGGTAAGTACTTAGGGGTCCCAATTCTTCATTTTAGACAACGACGTAATGATTATAATTTCATCTTGGATATGGCACGTAAAAGATTGTCAGCTTGGCGAGCGCGGACATTATCTTTTGCTGGTAGGGTCACGACACAATCTATTTTAAGTGCTTTGCCAACATATGTCATGCAAAAAACTATGTTGCCAAAAGCAGTTTGCTTGGACCTCGAGAAGCTAATCCATGGTTTTATTTGGAGCGGGGCTGAAGATAAAAAAGGGGGTGGCATATGGTTTCCTGGGAAAATGTATGTAAATCTAAACGGTTAGGGGGCTAGTCATTCGACTTGTACATGACTTCAATTGTGCGCTGATTATGAAGCTAGGTTGGGGGCTCCTTACTCAGCCAGATGCTTTTTGGGTGAAAGTTCTACGCTCAAAGTATGCCTGTGGTAGTAGCCATGTTCCAGTTGTTCGGAAGAAACCTTTCGCCTCTAACACGTGGCCTCATCTGATGCAAGGTCTTCGGTGGATAGTGGGGAATGGTCTAAAGGCCTATTTTGGTTTGATAATTGGCTTCCCTGTAGAGTGGCTTTGTCTGAGTTGGTGTGCGTACCTATTCCCTCTTGGCTACAACATATGAGAGTGCACCAGTTTGTGACAAATGGTGATTGAAATGTGGATCTCTTCAGGCAATACCTTCCTGTCCATATTGGGTTGGAGATTCTAAGCCATCTGGTGCCTAGTTTAGATCTTGGGGCGGACCATCCTAGTTGGCTATTTTCACCCGATGGAACTTTTAAAACAAAGTCAGCATACATGTTACTAACAGATAAATTTTGTTCTCCTAGTCATCAGGTTTGGGATTTGGTATGGAGTTAGGAGGGGCCTCAACGTGTTCGTTCGTTTCTTTGGGGTCTCTTGCGGACATGACTGAAGACGAATGTCCGAAGAGTTCGGTGCAACATGGGAATGGATTCTGTTTGTTCTTTGTGCGCCTCACATATAGTAACAGAAGCGCACATCCTCAGGGACTGTCAGAAGGTTTAGAAGGTTTGGGAGGGGCTGTTTGAGGACCCGCGCATCTTGCGAAGTAGTGGTTCGAATGATGATTTTAAGAATTGGGTTACTCATTACCTAACTCCTAAAGTTGATTAGGTGAGTCATTTAAGGTTCGGGGCTGCGTTGTGGCAATATGGAATGCTCGAAATAAGGAGGTTTTTTGCGAACGGAGTCTTTAATTTTCAAGATATTATCTTGCGGGTCAAAATACTAGTGGTAGATATAAAGAAGAATTCTCATCCTATGTCGCATATGCAACATCAGTATGGCATTAGAAACATTGCATGGGTTCCTCTAAGCTCAAATTCGATTAAGTGAAATGTGGATGGTTCCTTGAAGGAGGGTGGTCGCAAAGTGGCTTGTGGGGGTGTGTTTCATAATACGGTTGGAAGTTGGATAAAAGGTTTTATAGGAATCTGGGAACAAGCACGGTGTTAGCAGTTGAGCTTCAAGGAATATGTACAACATTGAGCCAAGTAATTGCTCAGGGGATTACAAAGCTATGGATTGAGAGTGATTCTGCTTTGGTTATACATCTTATCTCTCATGGTCACCCAGCTTCTCATATGAATGTTGTTGTTTTCAATGAAATTGTTCGCCTTAGAAATAACATTGATCAAGTTATCTTTACCCATGGGTTTAGGGAGGGAAATCAGGTGGCTGATAGAATGGCATCTTATAGCCATGACCTTTCTTTAGGACTTCATGTATTTAGTACACCTCCTCAGGATTGTGTTCCTCTTCTTTGGCAAGATTTTGCTGGAGTTAGCTTTCCCCGTAGGATAGTAGTGTAGTTGTTTTTTGTCGGCCTTTGGGCCTCCCTTTTACCAAAAAAAAATTTATGGTGTTATATTACTAAAAGTAACCCCCACTTATGTTATTACTATTAACATTTCTCTTAGCTGCCTTGGGATCTTGTTAGCATACACTCATTATACTGCTTTCAATTTCTAAAATAAATATTGTCCAGAAGGCAAAACCTTTACACTTTAGATAATTAATTTAATTATTTTTATCTTGCAGGTATTATCCTAACTCCATAAGGTTAAAATTACATATTACCTTATCTTTTCAAAATTGACACATATCATGTATTAGTGCATCACATGTGACATATATAATTTATATTTTGTTATCAAAATTTTTTATCAAATAAAAAAATTACATGGCTATAAACTTATTGCTAGTTGTTGACATTTTTCCTGCAAAACAAGTTACTATACTTTCCTGATAGTCAATAAGTTGCACAATCTTTTAGTAGAAAACATCTTGTTAGAAATAATAATAATATAAATAGTAAAATACAATTTTAAATATTTTCTTTCTTTCTATTCATATTTATTTTGTATATTTATCTCTAAAATTATTTTTTATTGAATCAAGTTTGTGAATTTAGCTTAATTTATTTTATGGTATATGGCATTCATTCGAAGAAAAATAATGTTTAGCATCTGCCAAAAGCCACACTAAAGTTAAAAAGCTAATATAAAATAATATTTTAACGTTAGCTTAGCGCTAGTGTCGTGGTTGGCGCTAAAATGTTCACAACAAAAATTGCATCAATGATGACACTAATTTGATGTTATGCAGAAGCCCAAAAAAAAAGGGAAAAAAACTGACTCTAAATTTAGCGTAGATTTTGCCCCTGCTAAATGACCTTTTTTCACATAAGTACTAAAATAATTGGTGCTTTCCCGCCTAATAGATGATTTTATGTGCAAATCAAGTTCTAGACATATATAGGTGACGTTTTATATCCTAATTAGCTTTTAGTGGGTCATATCAACATCTGCAAGTCTATGACCCATCTTCAAAAGAAAACTCATATAGTCGTTATAGTGCAGGTTCACAATCACGAAATGCACCCTAAAATCTAATGCTATAAACAACTAATTTAAAATCAGAAAAAATGCTTAAATTGGGACATATAAGAGAATTGCAATATACACTTATTTCTCCTAATCGACTATATATAATCACATGGATAAAAGAAGAGAAAGAAAACATACTTGACTTTCTACAACTAGTGATGGAAATGTGGGCCAACCTGCTGTTAGTCCGCCAAAAAAGAAGGTGGGGTGAGTTAATTGGCCCGCAAAATAAAACGGGCCACGTATACGACCCACCTTGTTTTAAGGCGGGACGGTGTGCTGGCCCGCCCAAAAAATAAAAATAAAAATAATGTAAAATGTAAAATAAATATAATACATAATAATTTTAAATTATAATAGAATTAAAAATATTTATATTTTTTGGCTTTACATAATATTTTTCCTCGATTTTCATGAAATAATCATAATTAAATATAAAATATAAAGAATAATAAATGACAAAATCTTTAAAAAATGTTAAAGTTGGTGGGTTAGCCCACATGTTGGCCCGTCAGGTTGGCAGGGCGGACTGAAGGGACCTAACCCACCTTACATTTTTGGCAGGTTAGGCGGGCTGGCCCACCGAGCCTAGCCCACTTTGTCATCCCTACTCGTAATGTGAAGAGGACCCTCTTTCACCGATGAATGATAGTGGTGATTTGACGAGTCGAACAACAGTCATCTTTAGGGCTTAGTGGCAGCAATGGTGCTCATGGACTTTCGCATTCAAAGTGCTCGGTGCTGGTTAGGGACTTCGAGATGGTGCTTGGTGCTTGTTGATTAAGATATGGTAGAGATAAGAGAAGGGGGAGCGAGAGAGATGAGGAATATGACCCAAAAGAAATAGAAGAGTAATAGGCGAGGGGGCATCACACCATGAATATAACTCGTTAGCATCTACCATACATTGTTTTGAAATAGAGTAGGTCGACCGGTGCTAACCGTAACAACAATGAAGCATACCTAATATAATAAATATGGTTCAACTAATGTCCATCGGGCCAATGCGACAAAAAAAAATCCACTGATAGCATCAACTAGGTTGATGAAAAAACATATTATTTATATAAAGAAATTCTAGCGTCCAGTTTAATTAGAGAAATAAATGAGTTGAGCTATTTGTGAATTATTTGAGTTTGACTCATTAACACTCAATTTGGTAAAAGAGAAATTGGGGGAGAGGGAGAAGAAATTGAGGGAAGAGAAGTTTATTTAGTAGTTTGGTGGAATAGAAATGGGAGTAGAAAGAAATTTGCAGAGGTGGACCCATGGTTGCAGAATTTCTCCGCTAAACTGAAGAGAAACAGCATGGAAATGACTACTATGTATATGAGAGAATATTGCAAACAAAATGGGACCTATATGCCCTTCTCTTCATCCCTAACAATTGGACCCAACAAAACAAAGCAAATTGTCTCACAGTAATAACAAACTCCACACAATAAGGCTCTCTGAATGACAACCTTCGAGTTCTCAGCTAGTCGTGTGGATCCACCAGTGATTCCACCAGCTAAACCACCGGACAAGAATCAACCAAAGGTTTCTTTTCGTGACAAGGTATTAGGGGATAAGGCCCCTCCTATGCAACGTGAGAAAACTGATTTGCTTGCACAACAATTGGTGAAGATTACCTTGGAGGGAGTAAATCGTCTTCTACCCATTATTCATGTAGATGATAAAGTTTTTCATGATCTATGCGAACCATGGTATGACTCCTTGATTATCAAACTTTTGGGGAAAATGGTTGGTTACAATATCATGCGTGATAGGCTACCAAGTTATGGAAACTCAGTTGGGGGTTTGAAATCATGGACGTTGATAATGGATTCTACATGGTAAAATTTGACCGCAAGGAAGATAGGGACAAAGTGGTGGATGGAGGACCTTGGATGCTCTTTGATCACTACCTTGTGATGTCAGCCTGGACACCGGAATTCATTTCTTCTGAAGCAAAGGTCTAAAAAACAATGGTTTGGGTTCGTATACCTTCCCTTAATCTGGCTTGGTATGATGAGAGCTTCTTGTTAGCAATGGCTGCCGCTATTGGTCAACCGATAAGAGTGGATACTAATACTTTACAAGTTGAGCGTGGGAGATTTGCCAGGGTGTGTGTTGAAATCGATCTAAACCAACCCGTTATTGGAAAAATCAAAATTCGAGATCATTGGTAAAGGATTGAGTATGAAGGATTGCACATCCTATGTTCTAACTGTGAATGTTACAGGCATGTCACAAGGGAGTGCACCAAAAGGAAGCCAACTCCTCACGGAAGCACCGCCTCGCCACAGCAGGATCTTTCGCAGGAGAATGGTGGCTCACCGGAAACGGCTAATCAGAAAAATAACGGTAACTTTCCTAATGTAATTAATTCTATTAATGTTAATCCAACAGTTAATGCAGGGGATCAATTACATGGTGATTGGCTAACGATTACTCGTAGAAGGAGGCAATCAAATCAACCCAAAAAAGGAAATAACAATCAATTTCAGCAAAGGAAAGAAGGCTACAAGAAAAACTCCTTATTTCTTTAGCGGATATTAAGGATAATGATCAAATTGTGCAACATTTAGATAAAACTGACACCAATCAAGGTCAACCAAGAGTTGAATGGGCTAAAAAAAACGCCCACGTGTGGCTTCACCAGTAATTTTGGATATAGCTAAAATGGTTGAAAACACCCAAAAAGGAAAGTCCAAAATTAAGATGACAACACAACCAGAGAATTTACATCATTAGAAAAATTACATGGACAATAATACACATGGCCACAAGCATCAATCAAATTACACTATGAAAGCTTTCAGGCAGTTAAGTTTGATCCATGAATCTCAGCAAATTCCTGAAAATAATCAACCAATAACCTCTTCTGCACGTCTGGAACGACATGGTCCTCCTTCAGATGAAGATAAACCACCTGATAAATTGGAAAGCAATTCAGATGATGATGAGATAGATATGGAGGAAAGCTCAGATGAAGAAGTAGATGAAGATATAGTAACTGAAACACCTATAACTCAGACCTCTTAAAACCGGGTTCTTGTCAGGTTCCTCACTTCTCTGTTATTTGTTAATTATGAATTCCTTTTTTAATGATATCTCTATCCTTGCCTGGAACATTAGAGGGGCAGGGAGTAAAAAAAGTCATCACCATTTAAAGGAACTTTTTGCTAAATACCATCCAGATATTTTCTTCTACATGGAAACACATGTTCAATTTTCTAAAACTTCTGTTTTCTAGAAAAATAATGGTTATGATCCCATCCATATCATAGAAGCTAATGGCCACTCTGGAGGTTTGTGGGCTCTTGCTAAGAGCAACCTTTCTTTCTCAATTTCAGTTTTAGGTTTTAATAGTCACTCTATTATATTTTAATATCTAAAGGTTCTCATGATTGGACATGTACTGGGTTGTATGCTAGCCTTGTTCCTACAATTAGAGCTCAATTCTGGTCTTACCTTAAACAATTGAGAGTTATGATTGATAAACCTTGGTTGCTTATTGGTGATTTCAATGATATTTTGCGTAGTTCTGAACAGGTTGAGGGTAATTTAAATCATTCTCGTTCTAATCTTTTTGCTGATTGTCTTGATTATTGTAATCTTCTAGATATTCATACTACAGGCAGCAAGTACACTTGGCGGAGAAGATGCCAGGGAAACAAGCTAATTTCCAGGAAGCTTGATAGAGCTCTCGGAGACATAAATTGGTATTTAGCTTTTCCTAATGCTATAGCAACTAACCTTTGTAGGCTGCACTCGGACCATAGTCCTCTTTTACTCAACATTTCAGCAGTTAAAAGAATTCAGGGGCCCAAACCTTTTCGGTTTGAAGCAACATGGTTAACTCATCATGTATATAGCAATGTTGTTTCCTCAGCTTGGGAAAATTCTAACAGCAACATTATTGATTCTCTTGAAAAGATACAGAAAGATTCTATTTTTTTTAATACTAATGTGTTTGGCCATTTAAAGTATAGGAAAAATCAATTAGAGAGAAGAATCAGTGGAATTCAGAAAAAATTAGAGACTTGTGACATTGCTGCTCTTTGCTATCTTCAAGACGATTTAATCAAGGAGTACAATAAAATCCTAGAATAGGAGGAAATTCATTGAGACCAAAAAGCTAGAGGGGAACATGTCAAATATGGTGATAAAAACACCAAATACTTCCATGCTAAAACTGTGATAAGAAGAAGAAGAAATAAAATTCACAGATTGATGCTTCCTAATGGACAGATTACTGAAGATCAAGACATTCTCCAATCTGAAGCTTTAATCTTCTATAAAAATCTGTTCAGCTCTGTCAATACCACTAATTTAGGTAGTTTTAGTACCACTAAGTGTCCTATATTATCTGAAACAGGTATGGATACTTTAAAGGCTTCTATTACTAAAGATGAAGTTTTTGCAGCTGTGAATTCAATGAAACCCCTCAAGGCTCCAGGGCCTGATGGATTTCAAACTATTTTCTTTAAACAATTTTGGCATATAGTGGGTGATGATGTGTTACTTTTTGTTCAAAATGCTTTTAAGAATGGTTGTTTTGACTCTAGGGTAGCTGAAACTCTTATTGTGCTTATTCCTAAGAAAGATATTCCTATTACCTTTCAAGATTTTAGACCTATAAGCTTGTGCAATGTCCTTTACAAAATTTTAACTAAAGTTATTGTGCAAAGAATAAGACCTTACATTGCTGATCTTATTGGCCCTCTTCAAAGTGCTTTTATCCCAGGTAGAGGTACATCTGATAATGCTATTATTCTTCAGGAAATACTTCACTACATGCATAAGTCTAAGAAGAAAAAAAATGTGATGTAGTTTTTAAATTAGACTTAGAAAAGGCATATGATAGGGTTGATTGGTCTTTCCTAAAACAAACCCTCATTTTGTTTGGTTTCCCTAATTCTATTGTTCAATTAATAATGTTCTGTGTGACATCTTCATCTTTATCCCTTCTCTGGAATGGTAATAAGTTAAATGCTTTTTGCCCAACTAGAGGACTTAGACAGGGTGATCCTTTATCCCCCTACCTTTTTGTAATGGTTATGGAAAGATTGGCTTTGCATATCAATGAAGCTGTTGACAAAGGTGAGTGGCAGCCTACTAGTATTTCTAAAAATGGTCCCAAAATCTCTCACCTTTTCTTTGCAGATGATACTATCCTTTTCCTCAAAGGTAAGGCTTCCCAGGTCAGACTCATGACTAATATTCTTGACTCTTTTTGTAATGCTTCTTGATTAAAGATCAATAATGAAAAATCTAGAGATTTCACTTCTAAGAGGGTTACTATTAACAAGAAAAACAAATTCAATTCTATCTCTGGAATTAGGTTCACTAATGACTTAGGTAGGTACTTGGGATTCATCATTAAGGTTGGTAAGCGCACCAAACAATACTACAATTTCTGTTAGGAATATGCACTAGAGACTTATATAATTATGAACATCCATCACTTGTATCATGTTATTTTATAAAGGTAAACTTATTCTTTTAGAATATAATTATTGTCCTAGGAATGGTAAACCTAAACTTCATAAGAAATCAAGTAGATGACTTGATCGTGAGATCTTATGAAGAACTATTCTTAAATAGTCCCTAGTCAAGTATCATCTTAGGACAAAGATGCATTTAGACTAGTATGTGAGTTCATCGATGATCACATTTCACAGATCATGGATATGAGATATCATGTTCTCACATAGGTACACATTAAGAGTAATGGTGTACTGGATAGACCCACCTTAAGAACATTGCATGGATTGTTACATAAGTGTCATGAACGTTTCTTAAATTGATAAATGTTATATAAAGTCCCTTGACCTGAAATCACTACGATTCCTACATAAGGAATTATATGTTTTGAATATCATCAAACGTTGCCTGTAACAGGATGATCATAAAGTTGGTATTTGGACATATAATAAATTATGTGGAGGAATGTGAGTGCCCTAGATGGGATTTGTCCCTCCTATGTAACAGGAGTTATATCTGTAGGCCTCTTAATAAAGTGAGACTGCAAAATGCATGGCCATGCTCAGGAGGATAAATATGAGATATTTATTTTCTGTACAGTCTACTTGGGGATCAAGAAAATATAAATTGAACTATACAAGGTTGACACAATCCATGCCCGTGTGTTCAATTAGATATTTGGACAAAGGGATAGATCATATAAATTATTATCATAAAATAGGATTTATCAAAGTTATTGATAATCTCAATATTTGGATAGTGATGTGTTGCTAGATACCGCTCACTATTTATGATATTAAATATAAAAGGGTTTTATTTTAATATTATAATCAAATATTAAAAGCCTATTGGGTCACATGCATACAACAAGCCACTAGGAAAGGATAATAATTCTAATTTAATTTAATTAGAATTATAACATAATGGGACAGACCCATAAGTGTGAGGGTTAAGTGAGTGGGGGGGGTAAAACCCTAGCCACCACTCTATAAATAGAGCATAAGATGCCCTACCCCAGATACACATGAGCAATCGCTTCTTACTTTCTAAGGCTACTAGCAGAGCTGAGGAGGGTTTCCTAGTCTGGCTGTTGGCGTGGATACCAATAGAGACGTGGCTACTCTTGCCTCGTTTGTAATCCTAATAAGGTACGTCGACCTTTCGTTTTAATACCTTTTATGCCTTGATTTGTGTTTTTGCAAAACGATTATAACAAGGGAGGGAATCCATTTATTTCCGCTGCACCCTGACCACATTCTTGATTCCCTTCAATTGGTATCAGAGCTTTGGTTTGCGATAAACACGTTTTAGGTTTTTAATCTTGTGAAGATTATGATTTTTTTTGTCGTTTTTCTGCTAAAAAAACGTAGTGCTGATATCTGGGCTGCAACCTGCGCTGCAGCCTAGACTGCAGTGCAGATTGAAGCGCAGTTTACGTATTTTGATTCTGATACTTGCGCATCACCTACGCTGTAGCGCAGGTGAAACACAGGTAAAGCGCAAGCGAAGCGCAACTTTTAGAATCAGTTTATTTTGTTCCCTTTATTGATTGTTTTATGTGCGATGTATATATATATGTTTATATGTTTTAATGTTGGAGGGTACCAAGGAACATGAAAGAGTTCATGTCTTGGGCATCAAAGGGTTCAATTGTTGAAACCTTGTCTTGACTCAAATTTTGGCTGCGATAAACATGTCACTTATCAATTTGCTGACAAGAGCGTATTCAAATGATACGAGGGACTTACTCGTTTATCGGTTCGTGAAGTATTCGTTTGATGCGAGAGACTTATTGATGATTGGTTGAGTGTTTATCAAATCCAGTTTTTGTTTTGAGACATTGCGTAATGTTTTATTTTGTACGCGCGTAATCCAACCTCGCTTAATATATACATCTTATTATATCACTTGTTTTACAGTCAATGGATGTTGAATTTGCATGATGGTTGGTTATGGCCTTAGTTGTTTTAATTTAAATACGACCTGCGTGTCGTGCCTTACCTCTAAACATTCCTCTTGTAATTCTCTTCTCACCTCTATCCCCTCGTTTGTTAAAACGAGGTTTCTTCTTGTTATGTAATGTAACCGGGAAGAGCATGGAGTCAAAGGAGCATGTGGAGACATGTGGATGGAGACTTCAAGATTATATGTGATGTAATTTTATATTGGAATTTTAGGAGGCCATAACCATATCATGTATTTGCATGAGATGCATGCTTGTATGTTAAATGGTTTAACAACGAATAAAATTAAAGCGATTAAATCCCTCAATACTTGTGTGCCTTCCAATGAATGACACTCGTCAAGGCTAGAATCAATGAAGAGTGGGTCTGCTAAAGCAGGGTACCTTTATCCATTTTAGTGAGGCGTGATAGGATAAAAGTGATATCCAATTGTCAACCATTGGGTTTTGACTGGGTATATTCAATAGGATTGAAAAGCCTAGAGGCACTAATATTAAGTCATGATTTGCCTTCCAATGTATGGCACTCGTCAAGGCTAGAATCGATTAAAGTGTGGGTCTGCTAAAGCAGGGTATCTTTATCTATTTTAGTGAGGCGCGATGGGATAAAAAGTAATATCCAACTGTCATACGTTGGGTTTCGACTTAACTAGGAGTATTCAATAGGATTGAAAAACCTAGAGGCATTAATTCATAAGATGAATTAGAATAAGAGTTATTCACCTAACTATCCAAGAGTTGTATGAGATGCAATTGGAAGTGTGTTCCTACCTAAATAACCTTTTCTTAAGCGATCAGCTAAAGCTGACTTAAAATTAGGTGAAATATGGATCTTGGCCCACTGGAAAAATCTAGTGATGGGATTTTTTGATTCTTTATATTGAGGGTACTTATTTTGAATCAAAATAGTGGGAGACATATTTAATTAAAGACCTTGTTAAATATGTTTGTTATATGATACTTACGTGTATAATTTTTTAACACAACAAAATAATCTTTTATTGCGATCTGTCCTTGAGAAGGACAAACTGTCTGAATTAACTTTCTAGACTGGTATAGAGACCTAAGGATTGTCCTTAGGCATGAGAAAAGGATGCATGTCCTGGAAGGGCCTATTCCTGAAACACCCGTCGCAAAAGCTTCGAAAGCTGACAAGGATGCTTTTAGAAAGCATCTGGATGTTGCTCTTGATGTAGGATGCCTTATGCTTGCTACCATGAATGCTGAACTCCAAAAACAGCATGAGAACATGGAGGCGTACAATATGATCGTACATTTAAAGAGACTTTATCAAGGCCAGGCTAGGCATGAACGGTTTGAAGTCTCAAAGGCACTTTATCAATGTAGACTGGCAGAGGGAAGTCCTGTTGGTGCTCATGCACTCAAAATGATTGGGTACATTGAAAACCTAGAAAGGCTTGGATTCCCATTAGGCCAAGAGTTGGCCACTGATCTTGTCCTGCAATCATTGCCGGACAGCTATAGTCAATTCGTCATGAACTACAGCATGAATGAATTTGACAAACCACTTCCATAATTGCTAAGCATGTTGAGAACAGCTGAGCAAAACATTAATAAAGGTAAAGGGAAGGCCATATTGATGGTCCATCCTGCAAAAGGCAAGGGCAAGAAGAAGTTCAAGAAGCCCTATTTCAAATCAAAGGACAAGGGCAAAGACAAGCCCAATACCTCTGCTTTGAAGCCTACTGGCGGGATAGTTAAGGAAGGAAAATGTTTCCACTGTGGCCAATCAGGACATTGGAAGAGAAACTGTGCAAAGTACCTGGAGGAGATCAAGGAGGGAAGTGAGACTTCCGCTTCAGGTATTTATGTTATAGAAGTCAATTTATCTGCTTCTGCATCTTGGGTATTGGATACCGGATGTGAATCTCACATTAATGTGAATGTGAAAGATCTAAATGAAGTAGGTCATTGGCTAAAGGAGAAGTCGACCTACGTGTGGGAAAAGGAGCAAGAGTTGCTGCCTTAGCCGTAGGAACCTATTATTTAACTTTGCCAATTGGACTAGTTATTAAACTAAATAATTGTTATTTTGTGCCTACCATTAGTGGGAATTTTAAATTCCGTTTCTTGTTTAGAAAAGAGTGTTTTTATAAAGAATAATTCAATTTATTTGAATGATATGGTTGTGCAAAGTTGAACAATATGTTTTTGACATAGAAGTGCCTATCTATAACATAAGTTCTAAGAGGGTCAAAACAAATGATTTGAACCCAACTTATCTTTGGCATTGTCACTTGGGCTACATAGATGAGAAACGCATATCCAAACTCCATCAAGATGGCTATTTGGAATCTTTTGATTTTGAATCAATTGAGACATATGAATCTTGTCTATTAAGGAAGATGACCAAAACCCCATTCACTGGAAACGGTGAAAGGGCTAGTGATCTTCTCGGTCTCATACATAGTGAAGTATGTGGGTCCATGGGCACAATGGCTAGAGGAGGTTTTCAATACTTCATCACTTTTACTAATGATTTCAATACATATGGATTTGTGTATCTGATGGAACACAAATCTGAATCCTTTGAAGAATTCAAGGGATTTAAGAATGAAGTATAAAACCAACTTAGCAAGACTATTAAAACACTTCAATGAGATCGAGGTGGAGAATACTCAAGCCAACAATTTGATGACTATCTAAGAGAGAGTGGGATAACATCTCAACTCACTCTTCCTGGAACACCTCAACGGAATGGAGTTTCAGAAAGGAGAAATTGAACTCTATTAGATATGGTTCAATCTATGATGAGTCATACTGATCTCCCTGACTCCTTTTGGGGTCATGTTTTGTTAACATTAGCTTTCACACTAAACCGTTTTTCATCTAAGGCTATCATAAAGACACCATATGAGATATGGACTGGGAAAGGACCTAGTATGTCTTTATGAAGATTTGGAGTTGTGAAGCTTATGTGAAACTCCAAGTTTCAGATAAGCTAGGACCCAAATCAGATAAGTGCTTATTTATGGAATACCCAAAAGAAACTGAGGGTTACTACTTCCATAATCCTAGCAAAGGCAGAGTGGTTGTCTCTAGGACTGTTGTATTCTTAAGAGAAGGAATCTGCCTCTAAGAAAATAAGTGTTAGGAAAGTGGAACTTGAAGAAATTCAAGTACCATAAAGTAGCAATGAGCCAATGATGGAGCAAGAGCAGATATCACAAAGTGTTATGGAGCCACCTGCTCAAGTAGCGCAAGACTTGCGTAGATCAGATAGAGTACGTCACCAACCTGAGAGATATGGTTTCCTTGTGTCTCAGGAAGGGGATGTATAGCTAATGGATCAAGGTGACCCAGTGACTTACCAAGAAACTCTTTTGAGTCCAAAATATGAGAAATGGCTTGATGCCATGAGATCTGAAATGGATTCCATGTACACTAACAAGGTATGGACCTTGATTGAGCCACCCGAAGGGATAAAACCCATAGGGTGCAAGTGGGTTTTCAAAAGGAAACTGACATGGATGGTAATGTAAGTACCTTTAAAGCACTGTTGGAGGCTAAAGGGTTTCACGCAAATTCATAGTGTAGACTATGATGAAACCTTCTATCCAGTTTCCATGCTTAAATCTGTTCAGATCTTGCTTGCTATTGCAACTTACCATGATTATGAAATCTGGCAAGTGGATGTCAAGACAGCCTTCCTAAATGGAAGCCTTCTTGAATATATGTATGTGATACAACCTGAAGGTTTTGTTATACCTAAAGGTATATAAGTTGCAACGATCCATTTATGGATTAAAGCAAGCCTCTAGAAGATGGAATCTTCAATTTTGATGAAGCTGTAAAGCAGTTTGGTTTCATTAAAATGAAGATGAACCTTGTGTCTACAAAATGGTTAGTGACAACATTTGTGATTTTTCTGGTTTTGTATGTAGATGACATACTCCTCATAGGAAATGACATTCCTACCCTTCAGTCTGTAAAGACTTGGTTAGGAGATTGTTTTCTATGAAAGATTTGGGCAAAGCGACCTATGTGTTAGGTGTCAAGATCTATAGAGATAGATCTCAAAGATTACTTGGCCTAAGTCAAAGTACATACATAGACAAAGTGTTAAAACGGTTTAGCATGCGAGATTCTAAGAAGGGATCTTTACCTATGTCACATGGTATAAGCCTATCTGAGGCTCATTCTCCTTCCAGTGAAGAAAAGAGAGGTCGCATGAGTAAGATTCCTTATGCATCCGCTATAGGGTCTATCATGTTTACCATGTTATGTACTCGACCAGAAATATCATATGCTTTAAGCATGACTAACAGATATCAGTCTGATCTTGGCGAAGATCACTAGACAACAGTCAAGAACATCCTTGAGTACTTAAGAAGAACTGAGGATTCATTCTTGATATTTGGAGGTTAGGAAGAGCTACTTGTAAAGGGTTACACTGATGCTAGCTTCCAAACCGACAAAGATGATTAAAGATCGCAATCAGGTTATGTGTTTTGTTTAAATGGTGGCGTTGTGAGCTAGAAAAGTTTGAAGCAAGAAACAGTCACTGTTACAAACCCATTAAACCCCTTGTGCAGCAGAAGCATGAAGGGCACGCTAGATCATTAGGCATAATGGTTATGTCTGAATGTCTCTAGTACAAGTGGGAGATTGTTAGGAATATGCACTAGAGACTTATATATTTACGAACATCCATCACTTGAATCATGTTATTTTATAAAGGCAAATTTATTCTTTTAGAATATAATTATTGTCCTTAGAATGTTAAGCTTAAACTTCATAAGAAATCAAGTATATGACTTGATCTTGAGATCTTATGAAGAACTATTCTTAAATAGTCCCTAGTCAAGTATCACCTTAGGACAAAGATGCATTTAGACTAGTATGTGAGTTCATCGATGATCACATCTCATAGATCATGGATATGAGATATCATGTTCTCACATAGGTACACATTAAGAGTAATGGTGTACTGGACAGACCCACGTTAAGAACGTTGCATGGATTGTTACATAAGTGTCATGAATGTTTCTTAAATTGATAAATGTTATATAAAGTCCTTTGACCTGAAATCACTACGACTCCTACATAAGGAATTATGTGTTTTGAATATCATCAAACTTTGCCTGTAACAGGGTGATCATAAAGTTGGTATTTGGACATATAATAAATTATGTGGAGGAATGTGAGTGCCCTAGATGGGATTTGTCCCTCCTATGTAACAGGAGTTATATCTGTAGGCCTCTTGATAAAGTGAGACTTCAAAATGCATGGCCATGCTCAGGAGGATAAATATGAGATATTTATTTTCTGTACAGTCTACTTGGTGATCAAGAAAATATAAATTGAACTATACAAGGTTGACACAATCCATGCCCTTGTGTTCAATTAGATATTTGGACAAAGGGACAAATCATATAAATTATTATCATAAAATAGGATTTATCAAAGTTATTGATAATCTCAATATTTGGATAGTGATGTGTTGCTATATACCACTCACTATTTATGATATTAAATATAAAAGGGTTTTATTTTAATATTATAACTAAATATTAAAAGCTTATTGGGTCACACGCATACAACAAGCCACTAGGAAAGGATAATAATTCTAATTTAATTTAATTAGAATTATAACATAATGGGTCAGACCCATAAGTGTGAGGGTTAAGTGAGTGGGGGGGTAAAACTCTAGCCACCACTCTATAAATAGAGCATAAGATGCACTACCCCAGATACACATGAGCAATCGCTTCCTACTTTTCTAAGGCTACTAGCAGAGCTAAGGAGAGCTGAGGAGGGTTTCCTAGTCTGGCTGTTGGCGTGGATACCAATAGAGACGTGGCTACTCTTGCCTCGTTTGTAATCCTAATAAGGTACGACCTTTCGTTTTAATACCTTTTATGCCTTGATTCGTGTTTTCGCAAAATGATTATAACAAGGGAGGGAATCCATTTATTTCCGCTGCACCCTGACCACATGCTTGATTCCCTTCAATTTCATCATTGATAATATCAATCAAAAATTGGCTGCTTGGAAGAAAAATTTGTTAAATAGAGCTGGTAAGCTAACTCTTGTTAAATCTGTCTTGAATTCTGTTCCTATCTATGTCATGCAAAATCAATGGCTGCCTGAGTATGTTTGTGACAAAATTGATGCAACAGCTAGGAATTTCCTTTGGAGTTCTAATGATCATAGGGGTATGCATCTTATAAGCTGGAACAAAGTTACTAGAGCTAAAAAAACATGGTGGTCTTGCTATAAAATCTGCTAGAAAACAAAATATATCTTTGCTTGGGAAGCATTTGTGGGATATGATTCATTACAGCAATAAATTTTGGGTTAATCTTATTAGGGATAAATATGACATAAATTCTTCCTATCTTATATCTACTAATAATGCAGGCTCACACTTCATTAGATCCTTATCTAAAGCACAAAGTAAATTAATTCATGGTTTTGAACTTAGAATAGGTGATGGTTTATCATCGTTCTTTTTTGAACCTTGGTTTAATGGGGAAAAATTATGTAACCTTGTTGACTTTGTTAATATTTAGTATACCCAACTATGCATTAAAGATGTTTGGCAGAATGGACAGTGGAACACTAGCATTTTATATACTATCCTTCCTGAGTAGGTTAAAAATACTCTATTACACAAGAAAATTCATTTACAAGACAACATCAAGGACAACTTAATTTGGAAAACATCTCAGAATGGGAAATACACATCTGCAGCAGCATACAATTGGCTAAATTCATCAGAATCTATTGATCAAAATGGCATACAGTGGCAGTGGATCTGGAAGCTTAAAATACCTGAGAAGCTTAAATTTTTCATCTGGCAGCTGTGGAATAATGGGCTTCCTGTTAACTCCATCCGTGCTGCTCATGGGTTAGCTGATTCAGACCTGTGCAAAATTTGTAACGAGAAATCAGAAACTTTAGAGCACTCTTTTCGTGAATGCAAGTTGGTTAGAGACTTTTGGCAAATACTTGGTGTGCAAATCACAAATGATATCTCTACTTCAAAGTTTATGGAATGGATTCGAACTAATGCAGAGGACAATCAATTTCATTTCCCAGCTACGTTGTGGCATATTTGGTTGGCAAGAAACCAAAAAACAATGAGTGGTATGGATCGACCAACTAACCTGCAAATTCTTCAGCAAGTTCGTAGAATGGGCATTGAAATCGCAGCTGTCTTCAACCATGATCATTCCTCTTCAAACATCCGCTTTTTATCTTGGATTCCTCCGAGTAACGATTCAATTGCTCTAAACTGCAATGGAAGTTCTTTTGGCAACCCGGGCAAGTCTGGGTTTGGAAGAGTTTTCCGTGGAGCACAGGGGAACGGGGTAATGGGTTTTTTTGGAAGCATTGGTGAATCTGACAACACAAATGCAGAGTTACAAGCTATTTTGAATGGGTTAATGATCGCAAGAACTAAACAGTTCAATAATCTTTCTTGTTTCACAGATTCAACTCTAACAATCTCATTGATTAAGACAGAGGATATCACATTTCATAGATATGCAGTTGTTATCAAAAGCATTAGAAATCTCCTCAAGCTTATCCCTAATGTAACGATTACTCATATTCTAAGAGAAGGGAACTCTGTAGCGGATTACCTGGCCAAGAAAGGAGCTCAGTGTGCCTGCAATTTGAAGATTCTGGATTCTCCTCTCCCAGAAATTAAGCACCTTCTTCTCGGTGATGCCCTTGAGGTCCAACATATGAGACTTTAATTACCTCCTCTATCCTTTTCTTTTTTCTTTTCTTTACTCTTTGTACCAAAAAAATTGTCTCACAATATTCTCTTTCATCAACGTTTAGAAGTCTGGCTTGTCTCTCCCCTTCTATTCCTTTTTTTTTTGCTTCGTTTGACAATCAATAATAGTTGAGCACACAGTATTCAGAATTGGTATTTATTTATTTGAGAATCATTCCTCATAATTTATAAATTATTATAAATATATATGTTTAAATTAATTCTTTTTAAACTTCACTTAATATGTCAAAAAAAAAACTTTACTTTTCTATAAATTTATTAGTTTTTAATATAATTTCATTGATTTTATATAAATTCTTTACATGTTGTTTAGAAAGTTAAATATTTTAATTTTTTTAATAAATTTTACTCATCAATACTTATTTAGGGGTATTTTGGTCACTATATATTATAACCTAATTTCTCTCTTTTCCATTTCTCTTCTGTAAAAAAAAATACCATTTATCTCCACCATATTTCATCTCTATTTTTTCTCTATCAAACAACCTAATTTCTTCTATATTTCTCACCTATTTCTCTTCACCTTATTTCTCTCTTATCTATTTCTCTCTATTCTATTTCTCTCCACCCTACCAAACAAAGGCTAAATGCTCGATCAAGCTCATTTATTTAATTAAACAAACAAACTCAGGCTCGATTATTTAAATGAGTCAAGAACAAACTTTATAAGATTGACGTTAAAAACTCATGAATAGTTCGCTTATTTTATATATAATAATTTATTAATGTAAATAATTAAAGTAAAGTAAGATCAATAAAAAATAGAAAAAATAAAATTATAAATTTATGTTTAAAATAAATAATAAAATAGTAAAGTAAAAGAATTACCCTATATATGAAAATAAGTATTGAAATATTTCTTATATTAGTCAAGAAGTTATGTATTGAAATTCGAAAAATATAATATTTTAAAATTTTTTAACTACATATACCATATATTAAGAATATATTTCAATTTTTATATTATCATTTAATATTAGAATATTTACTAAATACTAAATTCATAAACTTTAAAAATGATTTAAAGAAAATTTTCATAAAAGTAAAAATAATTAAATTATAAATGAGCTAAACAAACCAAACTCAAGCTTTGTTTTTATTTAAAAAGTTAAACCTAAGCTTTAATTTTGGCTCATTTTAATAAATGAGACAAGCTTGAGTCACCAATTTTTTTCACAAACCAAATCTGAGCTTCAGGTGTTTGCATCAACCAATAGCCACTAGGAGAAAGTTTTAGCATCCGTTTCGTGGTCAATGCTAGTAATACGACTCTAAATATTATTTTTTTTAGTGTTTTGATTTCAATTATTTCATTGTCTAGTTAGTACTCACTAATTGTGCAATTACCATTTATTGATAAAAAGATAAGGTTTTATAGGCCAAACTGAGCTATTTTTGTAGTAATTTAAATTAAAAACATTATGTATAATTTTACCATTTAGTTTTTATTTAGGTTTTTGTTGGAATAATTTCTATCATCATCATTATTATTAAAAAATAATTTGTTGGTTTTTTGTATTAGAGGTGCTCACAGATTGGGTTGGGTCGAGTTAGACCTATTTTCATAACAATCGATCACATGCACCCGGTCGGGTTGAATTAGGTAGAGTTCATTTTTTTGGTTGAGACCCGACTCAAATCAAACCAAATATGATTGTGTTGCATCGAGTCGGTATTCAGATTGGGATTAAAAATAGAAAACGGGGAAATTAGACAGAAGGAAACCCGTAAATAAGGTATGGCAAAACCCAAAATAAAGAAGGCCTAGAAATCTATCCTAGAAGCAAGAAAAGCACACAAAAGTAGAATGATCGATAATAGAAGTCAGAAAGGGAACACAACATTCAGTGAGGGGAAAGAACAGTCGAGACTCAAGTGGAAGCACACGACGTCGTGCAACCATGTGTGATCGACGACGACTGCATATCGACAATGAAGGTGCAGCCATGGGCGACTATAGATCGATGGTAACTGGGATGGTTATGCGACATGACGAGGAAGGTGCGGCCATTGGCGATTGTAGATCGATGACTACTGGGATGGTTGTGCAACAAAGAGGGGAAGTGCGACCATTGGCGAGCAGGGATGCATAAGGAGGAGATTGAAGGTGGCTATATGGGAGTAGTGGCGCCGTTAGGATGACTAAGTTGAGACAAATAAAAATAAAGCATGAGAGAGATTATTGTGTTGTGAGATTAATTTAAGGTTAGTTGTTTATAACTAAATTTTACAATAGTTTTGTTTTTTTTTTAAATAAGAGGTCGATCAGGTTAGGTATCTCAGGTTACAAAATCCTTTGACCTGATACCCGACTTGGTGAGGTTGAGTTCATGTTTTTTAAACCGAATTACCCGAATCGAACCAGTCAAAAGTCTTCGGATCGGGTCAGACTGAAGTGGTTCATGTGTACCCCTAGTCTGTATTATGAATTTTTAAATTTTGAAAATATATAATATATATAACCTTTAATATGTATTTTTCAATGTCATATCGTGTATTAAATTTAATTTTAAACATATTATAAAGTAAAAAATAAATACAATGTTTGTAAATATGATATAATGCATATTTTTTTGCTATTGTACGAGAGTAATATAATCCTTTTTGGAATTTATCACTCGATATAGATTTTAAATTTTTTTATCAATTTGGTATAATCGTAAATCTACGATTTTGAAAATAAAAGAACGTGCATAGAAGATATTAGAAATGATAAAATAATTACATATATATTTTCAACTAAAAATTAGTTATGCCATTAGCTAATTTAATTATTTATGAAAAATGATAAAGTAATTATTAATTAATCTAGTGCCCGTTTGTTTTACCGTTCAACAGTGTAAAACTATGATTTTAAAGAATTAATTTTAAATTATTTCCATCCAACATATTTCGTAAAATATGCATCATCTTAACCATTAATTTCTAAAATTAATTCTGCTCAATTGTAAAGAATGTATGTGACACCCTTCTACCCCAAACTCTTATATGATCAACGAAGCGAAAGACTTAGGAAAATAACGAATCACATTGGGTAAAAAGGTTCACATTTCAACTCAATTAAAACCTCAATTCTTTCAAAGTCAACTTATTCAAAATAGAAGTTGGAGTCAAAAGGTTTTCAAAGTAAATAAAATATTACTACCTGAAAAGTTAACAGTAAAACATCATTCTTAGCCTTATAAGGCACTTAAAAACCGTTTACACAAATCTCTCCCAAAATAGAAATATAAAATATAACTCCTAATACTAAGCCCTGATGTCACATGTATCAAAACGACACCCATCAACTCAATACTCGGCACCTGAGGTGCTATCGTCATCACCTGTAAATAATAACCACAGATAGAAACGGTGAGGAAAAGAATACTACTCATACATACACATAGGAGACTACCATATCCTCACCCTCATGTAAACAACATCATCATATAACTCATGCTATTAACAAATATAAAACATAGTCATCATCATCATATACACCAACAACATCAATATCACCACAACCATCATTATCATCATTATCATCAACATCATCATACTCGTCATAACCATCAATATCATCATAATCATCATTATCATCAATATCATCATAATCGTCATAATTATCATTATCATCATATCATCATACTCATCATTATCATCATTATCATCACAATCATCATTATCATCATGTTCATCATAATCATCATATCATCATCACCATCATGCACCTCCCTGAGTTGTACTTCACCCACTCTAGGCTTGTACACCTCAGGTACCATATTCAATTTCATCATAATCAGTGTTCACCTCCCTGAGTTATACTCAGATACAATCATCAACATTATCCTAATCATTACTCACCTCCCTGAGTTATACTCAGGTACCATAATCATTAACATGATCAATACTCAAAGTTACACTCAGGTACCATAATCAATAACATAATCAATACTCACCTCCTTGAGTTACACTCAGGTACTATAATCAATAACATAATGAATACTCACCTCCCTAAGTTACACTCAGGTACTATAATCACCTCCCCGAGTTAGACTCAGGTACAACATTCACCTCCCCGAGTTATACTCAGGTACAACATTCACCTCCCCGAGTTATACTCAGGTACAACATTCACCTCCCTGAGCTACACTTCACCCCTCACTGGGTTTGTGTATCTCAAGTACAATCACCTCCCTGAGCTACACCCCACCCCTCACTGGGCTTGTGTATCTCAGGTACAACATCATATATATACTCAAGCATCATTTACAGCATAAGGTTAATTAAATCATCATCACCATTATCACCTCCCCGAGTTATACTCAGGTACACTATTCACCTCCCCGAGTTAGACTCAGGTACAACACTAACATCATCCTCATCAATCATTATAATTCACACTATTCATCATCTTCATGTATTAACATACATATTCACCATCATCATCATCAAAAATCATCATAATTATCACCAAATATCATTATCATCATAATAACACCAATCATCATCATCATCATGTATCATCATACATATTCGCCAATCATCATTATCAAAAATCATCATAATTATCACCAAATATCATTATCATCATAAATAACACCAATCATCATCATCATGTATCATCATACATATTCACCAATCATCATTATCAAAAATCAAACTCGATATAAGCAATCATCCATCACAAGGATTCATCAATCCACACTGGTAATCGATTACACACCTCCTGTAATCGATTACCTGCAAACAAAGTCTCTGGTAATCGATTACCAACCCTTGGTAATCGATTACCTGCAAGCAATCACTCTGGTAATCGATTACCAAACTTCTGTAATCGATTACCAACACACCAACTCTTCGGTAATCGATTACAGCATCTCTGTAATCGATTACCTGCGAGCAAACAGCCCTCCTGGTTGCCCAGAACCCTCTGGTAATCGATTACCACTCCTGGTAATCGATTACCCGCGATGCAGATCGCAGTTCTTGCGATCTCCACCAATTCCACACCTCTCTATTCAATCTCTAATCATTCCTTTTCATCAGAATATCATCCATATGCATTTATATTCATCAAACTCAACAAGAGTATCAATCTTTAACAGTTTTTCAAGGTTTTCCCATCAAAACCCCAAATCATCAAACCCTTATTAATCCCTTTTTCACTATTCATATTATTCTCATTCAATCTCCTCAAGATTCATCAAGAATCATACAAACAATCATCAATTTACAATTTTCATCATCCATACTCAATATATCAATTATTAATACGAATTAAAGTCTTAGGTTACTACCCAAGCATCCCCTACATGCATATATATGCAGCACCCTCCCCCCACCGTACCTTATTGAAGATCGACCAATCAGCAGGGAAGGCTCTTTCTTGGTTCTTGATGATCAAGCTCCAACAACCTCCTCTTGAGACTTGGTTTCTCCCCTCCTTAGCGTTTCGCTCTCTGACGATTTTACGAATAAGGATTAGGGTGAACTGAGAACCCCTCCTTAAATAAATACTTAATTGGGCTATGCCCACTCTCAACCCACTTATTCTATTTATTATTCTTATTATTAAATAACCTTATTCATAAAATATTCTAATCTTATTAATATTCATATTTATTTATTTCTTTTATTTTTTTTGTTTATTTTATTTTATTTTATTTAATAAAATTTTGGATGTTATAATATACACTCAATCGAGCTTATCACTAGCTAGGAGATACCAAACGCCTTAAAGATAAATTAGAATCCCCCAAGAAATGGATGTTGTCGTTTATGTTGGACATTTGCTAATTTAGAACTGGTTTATATTCATCGAAATATCCTTTTATATATATATATATATATATATATATATATATAAAACTTAATTAGAAACACACTTAAGTAGGTTCCGTTGTAATTAGTCTCGTATAAAATAGTGCTTATACCTGAATTAAATACGCATTCGTGCAAGAAAAGCTCATCTACACCACACCACGTCACCCAGATTTATGCATCGAGAAACAAATGATGTATTGTAATCCATGTCAATCCACACGTTGGACTCTTTTCAATTATTTATTTAGTAAAATCTATCGATCAAAGTCTCATATATATTGTTAATGTTTGTGAATATTTAACAATTTTTTTTTGTTAATGCTTTAATTTAAGCACATATTGAAGAACAAAAATAGTATTATTACTTAATCTTAATTATTTTGAAAAAAATTATTAAATACTTGCACTTTAACTTGTGCTACAAGTATATACATACGTTAACAAAAAAAAAAAAAATCATTCTTATAGAGGGGATATATATAATACACATAACTAAAAATATATATAAACTACTAGCTATTTTTATATTTTCACGTGCTTGACATGAACATTTCTTCATAAACACTAATTAAAGAAAATTATTAAATTAAAAACGACTAGCTGTTTATAACATTGATTTAGGTGTGCTTGACATGAACATTTGCTCTTAATAATATATAATTTATTGTAAACCAAGTTTGTTTGGTGACTAAAATAATTTTGTTAGGGAGGCAGGAATTGACTAAAAGTCTAAAAGTAAAGCACATGGACATTTATAGAACTTGATATATATGTCTGGAGAAGAAGAAACAAGAGAGGCGAGGGCATGGGATTTGATTGGAATACTGAAACCCTGGGATTGTGGCAATGAGTTTGCAATCAAAATGATGATGTAATTGGATCCCGTAGTGTAAGGTACCCTACCCGACATCCCAAGAAAGGGTGTCCTGCAAGGAAATGCAAAGAGGATCAATTTAATAGGAGAAAAAGTAGTGGAAGTATTTTATTGTGTTTTTGTTTATGGAATTCCTTTCATAGTAATGTATTATATTTATATTTTAAGTGTAGTGGGAAAGGAGAGAAAAGTCTTGCAAAGTGTAATCTCCCCAGTCCTTATCCGTTAAAAGGCGTGATCATAGTATTCAAAATTACCACTCTTATCCACTTTCATTTTCTTTGACGTCAACTTAGAACCAAAAATCAAACAACGCGCTTACGCATTCATCATTTTGTCCTTTTTTTAATGATTTTTTCTCAAATTTCTTCAAGCACTAAATTCTTTTAGCTTGGTTTTAACAAAATTATGGGAAAATATGTTATAGCTTTTTGATTTTTTATCCTTTTCTTCTTCATTATCTCTCCTCCAGTCCAATAATATCGGGGACTATTTCAAACGGGTATTGTTATTGACACTATCCTTTTAATTTTTCACACCACCCTATTTTATTTTTCAGTTTTTTAAATTACCCCTAAGTCCCTATATAACCTCCCCATTTATCTCCCTTTTCCTCTCCTCCCAATCCCATGGTTGCTTCACCATCATCACGCCATTTCTTTTTTTTTTTTAACTTTCTTGTGTCTGCTGAAAATTAAATTTCTGATACACAATTTTTATCATTAAGAATTGTGTAAAAGAAATTTTCTGATATATAATTATGTCCCAAAAATCTAATTTCCAGTATACATTCCAATTAAGCTACCGGAAACCTCTAGATTGTGATCAATTTTATATATATACAATTGAAATATCAATTATATAAAATATAATTTAATAATTTAACTTAACTTAGTTTTATAAAATATATTTTGATAACTAAAAATAATTATTTAATTTAAATTACTTATATATATTCATTTTAATTATATAATAATATATTAATTTAGAATATTTACATAATATTTTTTTATAGGCAATGATAAAAATTAATTTAGAGGAATACAAGGCTACTCCAAACCATAAACAAAAATTAAAATACACAACAACAAAACTCCAAAACCAAAGGAAATAACTCCTACACCAAGTTACAGGAAATTAAAAGAAAACCATCCCTAGAAAGTAAATAAGTAACCACCAAAAGAAAATGGGGACACCAAACAAAAGAAAATAAAGCACGTAAAAACTCCTGTGCAGCTCCCAACTCCAGCAACGATTTGCATAACCAATTGGTTTGGTGATTCCGAAAACATCAGCACAGACAATAATAGGTGGCATACATACCGTAGGACCAAGACACCTATATGGTCACCCATCAACATGAACCATTTCCAAAACCACCTGCAGACAAGTAGGATTACACAGAAACTCACAACCGAGCAAATATCACTCCAATCCATTGCGACAGCCTTCTCATTTGCAATCAGACTGAACCAAAATTTAAGCAAGTCCGATATTGTTACTCCACAGCAAAAAAAGGTAGGAGAAGGAAGAGTCCTTTTCTTTGCTCTCAAACAGTTCCAAGACCTGATTTTTATTAACTCCACCACATTTGATACTTCTACTACGCTGTTTGAGAAAATCACATCATTAGGTGCTAACCACAGCGTCCACAAAGTCACCAACCAAACTAAAAGACCATCGTAATCTATTTAAAAACCGAACATAATGGTAACTCAATAAATTGATGAAAGTTTTCCACACAGTTATTATGTAAAATTGAACAAAATCCACCCCATTTCATACACTATCCGGACAGAGTAGGCAAAAGACACTCAAAAAACAAGTGAGACAATGATTCAAATGCCTGGCCATACCACACACAATCAGCTTCCGAAATTTGAACTATATTTATATATATATATATTCTTATATAAAAAATATATAATATATATAAATGTATTTAAAATAATTATGTAATTTATAATATTTAATTTCTATCATATTTATTATATCTAAAATAATTAAATTGTATATCAATTATATAATTATTCTATATTGTGTATCTAATTATATTGTATAAAAATTGCATAAAAAATATATAATATCTATTATATTTAAAATGATTATTTACTTTAGAATATTTAATTTTAATCATATATAATTGTATTTAAAATAATTATATTCTATATTAATTATATAATATTTTGTATCTTATTAAACTGTATATTAAGAGTATAAAAATATATAATACATAATTTTATTTAAAATAATTATTTAATTTTAAATTTTAATTTATGTAATATTAATTTTATTTAAAATAATTATAATTTTATTCTATATAAATTATATAATTATATAATATTTGTATCTAATTAAACTGTATATAAATAGTATAAAAATTATATAATATCTAATTATATTTAAAATAATTAAATTGTACATTAACTATATAATTATATAATTATATATATTTAAATTGTATAAAAGTTATATAATATCTAATATTTTTTAAATAATTTTAAATATTTAATTTTTATAATATATATTTTATTTAAAATAATTAAATTTAATATTAATTATAGTCATATAAAAACACATAATATCTAATTATAAATATATAATTATTTAAACTTAATAATTATTTTAAATACAATTAGATACTATATATATATATTTTACAATATTATATAATTAATTTAGATATATGTAAATATTTTTAATTAAATATATTATTAAATAAATAAAATAAATGCATATACATATTTTAAATTAAAAAATAATTTTAATTATCAAATTAACAATACCATTGATAACTGGAAATCTAGATTTCTGGTAGCATGTATAACGAAAATCTAATTTTCAGTTCATATTTGTATACTGGAAATTTTAAAAGTAAAAAAAAAAAATGGTGAGATGATGGTGAAGCAGTCCTGGGGACTGGGGAGGAGAGGGAGAAAAAAAAAGGAGAAAAAATGAAACAGAAAAATGGGAGGAGACCAGGGGAGTGATTGTTTAGGAAAATAAAATAAATAGGGTGGTGTCAATCGCAATATCCATTTCAAAGGCACATAAAGGCCCGCACAAGCTCTTGTTGGATCTGATTCGGTCTACTTCACCATCTTTGTACAAAACAATGATGTCAATATAATGAATATACTGTAAAAGGAGTTATACAAGAATTGAGAGCTCTTAACAAAAATAAAAGTTGAGAGTTTTTTTTTTTTGGTCAAAAAAAGTTGAGAGTTTAATAACAACAATTTGTAACATCAGATGTTTATTTAACCAGGGGTAAAAAAAAATTCAGAATTAGGTTGATCCGTGCTAAACCAATACTGATTTCATTCCGAAAGTTTTATTAATAAGATATACATGTGATTAACATTAAAAAAAACCAAACAATCCATTAGAATTAAGATATATATTATGAGTATAAATTTTTTTTTACACATATATCCAATATATACTGCTATCCAATAATATACTGCTATTAGTGGCCTACCATTGTTATAACAAGGAGAGCCATAGCTCCTCAAACTTTTTCAAAATTGTTTATATATACATATATATTAATTTAACTTTGTATATCACATTTTAAATTTCAGATAGAGAATCAAATTATTTCGGGAGTAATTTGTCAATGTTACTCTACTTAATAACTAACAATTTTACGTGAATGTTGAATTTAATTAATCCAACTAGTAAATTAAAAGTTCTATATAAATACGTTAATTCTACCAAAATTCAAATAATTTAAAAAGGAAAAATTATTGGTGTATGTATGTTGAGGTGGATACAACTAAAATAAAGGGAGGAATGAGAGAAAATGAGATGAGATGGACGATATGATTAGAAAAGAAGAAAGGGGCAGAACAAAATGGAGATGAAAAAGAAGAAGAGAAATGAGATGTATGTTGATCATAACCCGTTTAAAAAACTAATTAACACTTCATCAAATAACTTTATTCTAATGTATAATATACTTCTTAACGTAGTTTTGAAAGCTGGACTCGATTGGCCAGTTTGATCAGTCCGACCGGTAACCGGTCTATTCAACTAAAAAAAACGGTAGTCTTCAAAATTGGTCGAACCGGTCAAAACCGATCTTTTTTAAAAAAAAAATCAATTTTTTTCCAATTTTTTATTTAATCTATAGTGTTTTTAAGATAAATAAATACATATATTTAAGAATTACATATATATATTATTTTACTAATTATTTTTAATTTTTCATCTTATAAATCTTATAATAAGATTATTTATGTTAATGTGAAATTTTATATATCTTAATTTCTTATATTTTTGTATTATTTTATTAGTTAAAATGTTATATAATATTAAAAATATATATTTAATGAGATAGGATCCATTAACGCCAGATGTCAAATTTTATACTTACAACACCAAATCCTATCCCTTTATTTTAATTTGATCTAAAAGCTAAAATTTATTCACGAGAGAGCTAAGATAATTTGAAATTAATTAATATTAATTGAGATATTTTTTGGAATTAAATCAATTAATGTGAGTAATTAACGGGAATATTTTATAAATGCACTCTCATTGTAACAATTGCCAAGAGGAGCGATTATGGTGATTCTTGCATTAATTCCATTAATTCCAAATAAACATTTCAATTAATATCAATTATTCATGGGAGAGCTAAAATAATTTATTCACGAACCGATTATGGTGATTCTTGCGTAGTATAAATTTTGGCCTTTATAAATTTCTTGCAAGATCACATAAGGATATAGTTTGCTTTAGTTATGCAAAATTATACTTTTTGGTAAAACCTATATATTGATGCTTTAGCCATACATACAGAGATTAGAGACAAAGCATGGTTGACCTGGGAATAAGGTAAATGAAATTTGGTGAATGACAACTTAATCAAAATTTTCTGAGACATTAAATATTAGTTGTTTTAGCTTTTTCAATTATAGAACACCTTGTTAAAGCGATCTCACAATAAACTAAAATTGAAATATAAAATGAGAAAGATGCAAGCATACGCAAAAAAAATAAGAGAGAAACCATATGGACTTCCCTTGAAAAAAAATTATTGAAAACTATTAAAGAATTATCATCTTCTTTTGCTGTGTGTTCTTTTTTTTTTTGGAATTTCCTTTGAGAATTTTTTACATAAAAGTGCTTTGATATTTTTAGGAAGAATTGTTGTGATTATCTTACTCATTTTTCTGAATTTTCCTTGACATTTCTTCATGGAAAATACTTATGCAAGAATCACCATAATCGGTTCTCTAGCAATTGTTACTATGAGAGTGCATTTATAAATTTCCGTTAATTCCTTCCATTAATTCCAAAAGATATCTCAATTAATATCAATTAATTTCAAATTATCTTAGCTCTTCCGTGAATAAATTTTAGCCTTTAGATCAAATTAAAATAAATGGATAGGATTTGGTGTAAGTATAAAATTTGACATATGGTGTTAATGGATCCTATCTCATATTTAATTTATACCAGTTCAACCACAGTTAAACCATTGAACCTTGAACCAGTGCCTTCACCGGTTTAATTACCGATCCGATTTTTGAAACACTGCTTTTTAAAATATAAGTAAATATTTACTATGAGATTATATAATTATGAATGTTTGAAATTTCTAAAACTTGGTGTGCTTGATTAATATGTCAATACCACATTATTTAACAATTGGTTTGACAACACATTAATGAGGGTTACTATCGGATAACTTGCATAATTAAAATTGAATTCGTAATAAATTAATATTTAAAAAATTTAAAAAAATAAGAATTAGAATAATTTTAGACAATTATTTAATTTTAAATTATAATAGTATATTATGTTAATCTTACTATTGGAATATAATTAATATATGACTCTTACAATTTGTACGTGGAGTTCAACATAGAAGAAAGTGAATGTTAAAATTTATTAAAAGAGAGAATGAGATGAATGGGTATCTTACTTTTTAAAGAAAGTCTCAAATTTATAATATAAAATATTGAGTATGTATTTAATTTATATGTTAAAAAATTTATTTTAGCTCCCTCAAATATTTTGTTCAAGATTCGTCACTAGTTGCCACATCATTTAATTAATATGACGCTTCATGTGTTATTAAACTCAATAAACAATATGACAATACATCATAAATTAAATATTTGTGTAAAATTTTTTATATTGACAATCCATTATACTCTTATAATTAAATTAATGTTAAGACTTTAGATAATTTACATGAGAACGTAGATTCATTTTTTTAAAAAAAAAATAGGAGTGACAGAAAACATATTAAAATATTTTCAAATTAATAATTACAAAAACTTAAATAAAATATGAGTAATGGTTAAACAATTAATTGAATATTTTTTATCTGACACCGTCGTCATCCAAAAGTCTTGATTTCTATACTTATTAAACTCCTTACCACTTAATCAAATAAGAAAAGAAAAAGATATTTTAAAGAAGTTAATAAAAAAAGTTAAATAGGAGCGACAACAAATAGATAAGAGTAATAATTGACATAAAGAAGAAGAACTGATATTATAATAATAATTTTTCTTAAGAATTAGTTTCAAATCATGTTTGTTATTTTTTTTAATTGTGTTTGTGAAAAATAAATTCAACCAAGAATTGATTTAATTTTCTTTTGAACATCCAGAGATGTAATAAAACAAAAATGTTTTTTCTTTTCTCTAATAAAAACCTTCCATTTTTATATTAACATCCGCCCTTAATAAAAACAAAATAAACCCAGAACAAAACACAATAAAGAGAGTTTGGGCTGCTCCTGAGGGATTCCACTCTATTCTTGTTTTTTGGTCAACATTCTATTCTTATTCACCAACATTTTTCAGTGAATTGCTTTTAAAACCCACTTTTATTATTCGCACCCCCATAACGTTTGTAACTTCTAAAATTTCCACCCTACCCCTTCCTATTCCACATCCACCACCACCTCTCAAACCCACCTTCACCTCCTAACAGCCCCATAACTCTATTAAATTTTTTTGTCTTTAAAAAACACTTTCGAAAATTAATTTATGGTAATTTCTGAAAATCAACGATAAAAATAGCTTTCAAACGTATATTTCCAGAAATTTCTGGAAAAAAGTGACTTCCGAATATATATTTCCGGAAATTTCCGAAAATATTTTTTTTTTATAAATTTTCACTTTTAGAGACGGAACAGAATCTGTCTCTAAATCAGAGACGAAATTTTTCTTCGTGCATGTGCCAGGAAAAATTCCGTCTCTGATTTAGAGACGGATTCTGTTTTGTCTCTAAAATAGAAAATTTATAAAAAAAATATATATTTCTGAAAATATACATTTGGAAGCCACTTTTTTCTGGTAATTTCCGAAAGTGTTTATTTCCGGAAATTAATTTCCTGAAGTGCATTTAAAAAAAAATTAAGAGTTATGGGGTATTGGGAGGTAGAGGTGGTGGTGGTGGAGGTGGGGTATGGAGGGGTAGGGTGAGAATTTTAAAAGTTATAAACATTATTGGGGGTGCGAATAGTAAAAAGGGGTGTTAAAAGCAACTCCCCATTTTTCATGTATTTGAATGATTTAGGTCCAATTAATAGCTTCAATCTTGTTTTGGGCCTATACCTATTAAATAGACCCAATTGAATGCTTCACTGTCCAAAAACATAAAAGATTGAAAGTTATTTTTTACATCGCCTTTTTTTTTGTTAAATACATCACACCCATTTTTTATGATTTAATTAATTCCTTAATTTTAATCTTCCTTTCACACTACCCCTCTTCCCTCGCAATTTTCATGTTAACCTCTCCCCTCCTCTACATCACTCATCTCCTCACTTCAACTTCTAAGTTCCGATTTTTCCTCATTTCGTTGTGTCTTTTGGCTCACTTATCAATATTGTGTTTCTCTATCATTGACTACCCCATTAAGTGGATATATAAATATTATTGCTACCTGCATACTAATATAAAAGGATAATAAGATTACACTGTGAAGTCATTCCATCAATGCACTCATATGACACACTCTCAACCTATATGTTCGGTTTAATCATAACTAAAGTCATGCTTTATCGCGGTTGGAATCCAAACACCACCTCAAGTTGAAAAGCTCAAAACAACATATAATTGTTAGTGTTCTTTAGCTAGCCATCGAGCCTTCTTCCTCATTACAATGACAATCAGTTTCATGCAGTATTGTCGTTGTTCTGTGAGCCATCACAGAAGAACCACCCTCATTGTGTTAGTTTAATATTCATCAGAATCTCCATGCATAGGGCTGTCAACTAGTTGAGTGTTGTTGTTGAGACCCAGGCAGCTAAGAGCAGTGATTTTGTCTTGTCGGTACACCACCACTTAAGTCCCTTCATTATACCTTTAGACTCAGGTTGTAGTCGATCTCGTACGCAGAGATACTTAAGTCGCGGCGGAGCACATGAGCCATTATGCCATCACCTATTAACCACCAATCAAAATCCCTTACTTGTGCCAATAAGAAGAAGAGGGGTGGCGACAAAGGGAAAACTAGAGAAGAAGAAACCAGAAAACATGAGATTGATAAAGAGAGCCAAAAGGCACAAAGAGAACAAAAAAGGTGGGGAACCCTTTACGGGGAGGACGGAGAGGTGAAAAGAAGGGTGGTGTGGAGAAGGTGAAAGTTTGACGTGGGGAGTGAAAAAAAAAAGAAGGATGGTGTGAGGGGAGGAAAAATCAAAGCCATTTAAGTCATAAAAAAAGAAAAAAAAATTGGGTGTTGTATTTAGTAAAAGAGGGGTGCAAAGAGAAACTCCCATAAGATCTAGTAACTAATACCACTATGGTCTCAAATATAAACAGATTAAAATTCAATTTTATTGGTCTCAAATATAAGCAAAATTTAACTACATCTACTTTATTAAATGCTAATATCCCCCACAATACCCTTATTTAATTTACATTTCCTTTCCATACAATAAATATTAAGAGGGATAGTTTAGTAAATGTTGTTCACTTTTTATGCAAATTTGAGAAAATTTAATGAGTTCAACTAATATTCTTAATTAGCGTGAATTAATTAATTTTTGCTTATATTTGAGACCGTAGTAGTGATTAGTAAGTAAGCACTTGGGTTTTTGCCTATTAAGTAGTCCCCAATATTATTCAAACCAGTGTTATCAAGCTCGGCTTGGACCGACTGGTCCAACTGGTAAACCGATTAGAGCCACTGCATGGATAAAAAATGTAATATACCTGGTGGTATCTGGTTCAACTCGGTCGGGTTTTAGGAAAACTTGTGTGATGGCGTCTGTCAGTAGAATTCTGAGCTAACAACTGAAAGCTAGGATCAAGCATGGAGTTGCTGGGATTGCTTGGAGCTGAATTAAGCAAGGGTCAACCATACCTTGGTCAACCCACCCATAATCACTCATTGAACATTGACCACAAGACCCAAGTCAACAAGGAGACTCATCTTAATTAGGACTTAATTAGCTTAATTGGAGTTTTAATTATAATTAAGACATACTTGTAATTTTCCCTTTTCTTCCTAATTTGGGCGCTAAATTGGTGGGTTTATTGGCTTAGGAGTTAGCTTAGCTACTTAGCCTTGGGATCATGGTTCAAATCCCATTAGGAGAGCTTTTTCACTCATCTTTTATTTTCTCCTTTTTCCCTTCTTTTGGACGCCCCTTGCTCCTATAAATAAGAGGCTCCTCTCTTGTATTTTTCACAACTTTGATGAATAGTAAAGGCATTTTTCCCAATTTCCTCCTCAAGTGTGAGTAGAGAAGGCTTGGTGGTTCTTGCTCAAACCAACCAGAGACTTATCTGATTCTCTTGGATCAGTGGTGTCTAGCACTGGGACTTATCTGCTGTGGGGGTTGCCTGCTTCAGTGGCATCCATTCCATCCCTTTCTCTTCCACTTTTTCTTTCAATTTCCCTTTGTTTTTACCCATATAGGCCGCGACCTACTACACCATATTTGGTTGTCTTGACCGAATTTTGATGCTTGATTTCAGTGTCTGGCTCCAAAACTAGATCGAGGAAACTTGTGTGACACCCTTCTACCCCAAACTCTTATACGTTTAATAAATTGAAATGTAGAAAAGGTAACGTCCCACAATGGGTAAAAGGTTCACATAACTCTCTTATTAAAAACCTCATAGTTCGAAAACAACTTAATTAAAATAAACTAAAACTCAAATGTATTCAAATATTCATGCAGCGAAATCTCAAAAAAATATAAAAGTAACTAACATCCTACTTGTCGTGTAAGGCATCCAAAATAGTTTACACAAAAACCTTCCTAACTAGAAACATAAAGAAAGAACCCCCACAATTATGCCCTGATGTCACATATAGCAGAGCACCCTCCCTTTAATCAAAACTCGACACCAGTCGTGTCATCATCAATACCTGTAAAAATATCCACAGTATAACGGTGAGGAAAAGAATACTACTCATACATACAAATAGGAGGCTACCCTATCCTCACCCACATATAAATAGCATCATCTTTCCCCACACCACATACCCCAAACATCACATAATTCACCAGATAATAATCATCTATAAATCAACATATAACCATTCATTTATATCATCACATAATTCTCATACCATCATTCACCAAAGAATCACATACTCTATTTTCACACATAAAACTCAATCATCATTAATACTTACAACATCATTATTTACTCAGTTCATCATCAAATATATCTCATATATACATCCATCATGTATGCACCAAAACTCATCATCATCATATTATAACTCAATTCATCATTAAGTATAACTCATCATCACATGCACCAAAACTCATCACCTCACCTACCCAAAGATCATGACTTGGAACTCCGCACAATGGGTGCACCTCGTCAATCACTCTAATTAGTACCAAGATAGTCTATCGGTGTCACCACACACAATCTGATAGGTTGTACCCCCTCTATGGGCCCTCACAACGACATTCGACCCTAGGTTGCACCCCCTCTATGGACCAGTACAAATCATCCCTAGGTTGCACCCCCTCTATGGGCCCGTGCATCGAACGCCCCATCATGGTCCCCTGAGTTGTACCCCCTCTATTGGCCCGCACAACGCAGTCCACCTCCCGAATTGTACCCCCTCTATGGGCCCGCACAATTCAGGTCTCATCACATATGCTCAAGGCATCTCTCCTAAGTTGTACCCCCTCTATGGGCCCGCACAACTTAGGTAACATCATCATCAAAAGGTGATATACACCATCATTATTATCATCATCATGCATTATTATGCTCATCATTAAGCACCATCATCATAAGTGATATACACTATCATCATTAACATCAGCATCAATAAGTGATATACACTATCATCATTAACATCATCATCAATAAGTGATATACACTATCATCATTAACATCATCATAACATTCACCATCATCAATAATCACATTGCATATTATGCACACCAAAACATCATCAATCACATGGCATATTCACCAATCATTATGCACACCCAATCATCATCAATCACATTGCATATTCACCGATCATTATGCACACCAAATCATCATCAACATCATTAATCATCAACACTATAATCATAATAAAGCATTATCAAACAACATCAATCATCATCAAGCACTTAGGATCTCAAAATCCACTCTGGTAATCGATTACCAACCTCTAGTAATCGATTACCTGCAAACAAGGTCTCTGGTAATCGATTACAACCACCTTGTAATCGATTACCTGCAACCAAACACTCTGGTAATCAATTACAACATCCCTGTAATCGATTACCTGCAAGCAATCTCTCTGGTAATCGATTACCACAATCCTGTAATCGATTACCAGCGAACAAACAACACTTTTGGGTTGCCCAGAACACACTGATAATCGATTACCACCCCTGGTAATCGATTACCCGCGACGCAGATCACAGTTCGCACGATTTCCAACCACTCTAATCAATCTTTAATCACTCATCTTTACTAAAACATCAATCATAGTCGATTATATTCATCAAAACTCATCATAAGCATCAATCCTTAACAGTTTACATGGTTTTCCCATCAAAACCCAAAATCATCAACCCTTTATTAACCCCTTTTCACTATTCTCATTATTCTCAATCAATTCACTCAATATTCATCAAGAATCACAAAACTACTCATCAATCATAGGTTTTCATCATCTAAATTCAATACATCATTTATCAATATGAATTCATACTCTTAGATTACTACCCAAGCACCCCTACATGCATATACAAGCAGCACCCTCTCCCCCACCGTACCTTAAGTGAAGATCGATTAACCTCAAGGAAGTCCCTTTCTTGGTTCTTGATGCTCACTCTGCAGCAATGCCCTCTTGAGACTCTGTTTCTCCCCTCTTTAGCGTTTCGCTCTTTGAAGATCATACGAATAAGGATTATGGTGAACAGATAACCCCTCCTTACTAGAATGCCTAATTGGGCTTGGGCCCACTCTCAACCCCCTTGTCTTATTTTTAAAATGAAGTAGTTTTATGGATAAAACTAATAATAATATTAATCCTATTATTTATTCATCTATTTAATTACTTATTTCCTCTACTTATTTATTTAATTTAATTAATATTTCACTTAATAAAATTTAGGATGTTACAACTTGCTGCTATCAATTGGTATCAGAGCTATTTGATTTTGGAGCTGATTGGAGTCCATTTCTTCACTTGTTTGGCCGCGGGTTTTTCACCCAAGAGGTGCAGACTTTTCGGTTCATTTTCTTAGTTTTTCCTTGTATTCAAGCTCAATTTCCTTGTAACTGTTGGACTCTTGAACTGTTCTGAGCCCGAGGTGCTCTTCTGCTGCACTGCAGCTTCTGTTTGCCTGTCTGTTTGTGTGATTTGAGCTAGCATAGGGGTTGTTTTGGGTCGCGCAATACCCCATCTAGGTGTTTGATTAATTGCTTGCTCAAGTTTTCCATAGTTGTTCATACTTGTTCTTGAACTGCTTGTGTGTCCAACTGCTTGTTTGTGGTGGAGTGTGGTAGGTGGAGGCATTGTTGTCTTCATTTTCCAAAGATCGTTCACCTACATTTTCTCCCCATTCCACCATTAATTGTTCATCCCTCATATCACTTGTTCATATTGTCATCTCTTTACTTTCCGCTTTTAATTTTCCGCCATTTAATTTCAGCTTCCCCTCATCCTTTTAATTTCTGTCATCCCCTTTACATTCTGTCATTTACTTTATGTCCTCCCCATCCTTTTAATTTCTGCCATTTACTTTCTGTCCTCCCCATCCTTTTAATTTCTGTCACCCTCTACTTTCTGCCATTTACATTTCTATCCTCCCCATCCTTTTAGTTTCAGTTTCCCCCTTTACTTTCTTGTCATTTATTTTTGCGCATTTTTCTTCCTATTTTTTTGCCATTTTGCGTATTTTTTGGGTACTGTTTTGTTCAATTTTCTACTCCTGTTATGTTTGTCTGTTTGGCATTCTAATTGCAAAATTGAATTGACTGCTATCTCTACCTTGGACTTTCCCTGTTTGATTGTGCAAAACGCTCACCGTTAGGCTACTTTTTAGTTCATAGATTTGGAAGAAAATCAATAAATTCCAATTGTTGATTTTCCTTCAAAATTTAATTCCCATATTAAAATTGAACCAAGCGTGTTTCCAACACTGTTTTGTGTTTGTATGATCAACAAGGAAGTGCTAAGCAATTTTTTTGGAATTTTTTGAAATCAGGTTGCCATACCGTTTTAATTTATAGTTTTTAGAATTCAGCTTGTCTATTTTGTTTTCTGGTACAGTTTTGGACTAGTTGTAATTCAAAAATCTTGAAAAAAAATATTTTAGGTAGATTTCTATTTTTTGTAATTTTGTATAAATTTCTGTAATTTTTTGTTGGGACAGAAAGAAAAGAAAAAGAAAAGAAACAAAATGAATTCAAGAAAAATTATATTGCCAAAAATACAAAAAGAGATGCAAAAAGCAAAAAGGGTGCAAAAGTCAACAACAAGGGAAAAAGTCAAAAGACACCCAAAAAGTCAAATTAAAAAAAAATAGAGAAAAGCAAAGAGAAAAACAACAAAAGAAAGCCCAACAATACAGTTGACATTTACTGTAATTTTTCATTTCATTTTCTTGTATACAGTATTTTTGAGCTGTAATAGCTGTTTTCCCAAAAACGACTATTTGGCAACTCTTTTTCCAAAACTTACCAAAAACAATTCTCTTTACAATTTCTTTTGTCTTGTCTTGTTTGTATTCCACTCTTGTGTATAAGCTTTCTTGAGTGCCTGCTTTTCTTGTTTGTCAATATCAATTACTTGTTTTGTCTTAGGCAATTCTTATTCCTTTCAGTAGCTATTTTCTTTTGCTCGTGCACTTCTATTTGGGTTTAGGGTTAAGATTAAGTCTCACTATTTGTCTTTGTAAGATCAATCCAACCTTACTTGAGTAGAAGAGGCAAAAGTGTTTTCATTATAGAAAAAGCCTAAAAAGAGTGACATACACGAGTGTTACATTCCATTGAGTGTAAATACTTAGTTTGAGTGGAAAGGTCCCTTTTAAAAATAAAAAACTTAAAACAATGGGTAGTAGGAACTCACCACCTCCTTCTCCTAGAACTCTAAGTTTTAGGGCCGAGTTACAACATGCAATTCAAGATATGGCAAGAATGATGAGAAATGAATTAAACAACCTTAGGCAAGAGTTAAGTAGGAATATGATGGAGAGAAGACATTCTTCTCGAGAAGGAGGAAGTGAGAGTAGGTATAGTGCAGTAAGAAGTGAAGATAGGTACCACCCTGAGAGTAGTGAGGGAGAGAGAGATTCAAGTCATACCCTTAGAAGAAGGGAAGAAAGGCACAGAGAACATAGGAGGCCTAGGAGGCGTGAGGAAGCTAAAGGGAATAGAGAAGAGTACTATGAGGAGGAGCCTAGGAGGAATAGAGAAGAATACTATCAGGATACCCCTAGGAGGCATAGGAGAGAGCATAGGAGGGAAGAGGAACCTCAAAGGGAACAAGGGTTCAAGTGAGTCAAAATAGAAGTCCCAACCTTCAATGGAAGGAATGATGTAGAACAATACCTAGAATGGGAACTTAAAATTGAACAAATCTTTAGTTGCCATAGGTATAGGGAAGAAGAGAAAGTTAAGATAGTCTCTCTTGAATTTAAAAACTATGCTTTGGTTTGGTGGCATCAGCTTTAGGCTGATAGAAGAAGGTGCAATGCTCCTTTGGTTTTCTCTTGGGAGGAAATGAAGTCCATCATGAGAAAGAGGTTCATACCTCAATATTCCACTAGGGAGTTGCACATTAAACTCCAAACACTTAAGCAAGGTTCTAAGAGTGTAAATGAATATTTTAAAGAAATGGAACTTGCTTTGATAAGGGCAAACATAGTTGAGGATAGTGAAGTGACTATGGCTAGGTTTATTAATGGACTTAATTTTGACATAAGGGACACAATGGAGTTGCACCCTTATGTTGAAATGGAGGACTTGGTACACCAAGCCATTAAAATAGAAACTCAACTCAAAAGAAAGGGTAGCTATAAAAGAAGTAACTCTAGTTATACAACTAGAATCAAAGAAACCCTAAAGAGGGATGAGGGAAAAGGCCAAGAGAAGGAAGAACCTAAGGGTTCTAGGATTGCTTCTAACCCACCTCCTTCTAAAACACCAAATGAGGATCCCTCTACTTCCACAAGAAATATCAAATGTTTCAAGTGTGCTGGAAAGGGACACATAGCTTCCCAATGCCCAAACAAGAGGACGATGTTGATAAAAGAAAATGGAGAGTACATTAGTGCTAGTGAAGAGGAAAAAGAGACTAGTGAAGAAGAAAATGAGGTTAAAAAAGAGGTGTTTAGAACCAAGGGAAGACTTTTCATGGTAAGAAGATCATTATGAAGTCAAATCATTAGAGAGGATGAGCAAAGACAAACTGTCTTTCACACTAGGTGCATGGTTGAGGGACGAATTTGTTCCTTAATTGTGTATAGTGGAAGTTGCACTAACATTGCAAGTGCAAGAATGGCGGAGAAACTTGGGTTGTCTACCACTCCCCACCCCAGACCATACAAGTTATCTTGGATATGTGATGATGGGGAAAATGAAGTAAATAAGCAAACTCTCATCTTTATTTCCATAAGTAGCTATGATGATAATGTCTTATGTGATGTTGTACCTATAGATGCCACACATATCTTGTTGGGTAGACCTTGGCAGTTTGATAAGAGGATCATCCATGATGGTTACTTTAATCAAATATCTTTTAAAAATGATGGAGTTAAAATTACGTTGATGCCAATGTCAATCCAAGAAATATGTGAGGATCAAGCTCACATGAAGAGAGAGATAAAACTTGAGAAAATTAAGAAATTGAAAATAGAAGGTGAGGATAAAAAAAAAGGAAAAGAAGAAACATCAAGAGTAATGGTAGAGAAAGTGAAAACAAAAGAAAAGCAAAAAAATAAAAGGGAAGCAATGTTACTACTTCACCAATTTAAGACTGCTGACCTTAGTTGTTTTGAAGGGGAACAAGAGAAGGAGCTGCTGATCAAGGAATAAGGAAGTAGCGACACTACAAGGGAGTTTCCTCCACCTCCTCCTCCTCCTCCTCCTCCTCCTCCTCCTCCTCCTCCTCCTCCTCCTCCTTCTTCTTCTTCTTCTTCTTCTCCTTCTTCCTTCTCCAAAACTCCCTACATGATTCCCAAGTATTATTGTTATGAGCATTAGAGATCAAATGCTTGGGAATAATGAGTCTTCTTTTTGTTGGCTAAGGTTGGATGAGGATGTCCATGATTTGAAGACCTAGCAAGGACTTACGAGTCCTAAAGGAAGTCTCCACCTTCTCCTCTTCTTTGTCTTCCATTCCTACTATTCTCTTCTACCCCTTATGCTCTCTTTGAACTTTCAGATTTGAGGACAAATGCTCTTCAAGGGGGAGGGAATGATGGTGCCTGTCAGTAGAATTCTGAGTTGACAGCTGAAAGCTAGGATCAAGCATGGAGCTGCTGGGATTGCTTGGAGCTGAATCAAGCAAGGGTCAACCATACCTTGGTCAACCCACCCATAATCACTTATTGACCATTGACCACAAGACCCAAGTCAACAAGGAGACTCATCTTAATTAGGACTTAATTAGCTTAATTAGAGTTTTAATTGTAATTAGGACATACTTATAATTTTCCCTTTTCTTCCTAATTCGGGCGCTAAATTGGTGGGTTTATTGGCTTAGGAGTTAGCTTAGCTACTTAACCTTGGGATCATGGTTCAAATCCCATTAGGAAAGCTTTTTCACTCATCTTTTATTTTCTCCTGTTTCCCTTCTTTTGGCCGCCCCTTGCTCCTATAAATAGGAGGCTTTTCTCTTGTATTTTCACAACTTTGATGAATAGTAAAGGCATTCTGCCCAATTTCCTCCTCAAGTGTGAGTAGAGAAGGCTTGGTGGTTCTTGCTCAAACCAACCAAAGACTTATCCGATTCTCCTGGATCAGTGGTGTCTAGCATTGGGACTTATTTGCTGTGGGGATTGCCTGCTTCAGTGGCGTCCATTCCATCCCTTTCTCTTCCACTTTTTCTTTCAATTTCCCTTTGTTTTTACCTATATTGGCCGCGGCCTACTGCACCATATTTGGGTGTCTTGACTGAATTTTGATGCTTGATTTCAGTGTCTGGCTCCAAAACTAGATCGGGGAAACTTGCTGCTATCATTGTGACTCGACCCCCTCTTCAAATCCAACAACTTGTATTTAAAAAAAAACTAAAAAAATAAAGAAAGGGTGTACAGTTTGGGTCAAGAAAGATTTACGAGCCATGAACGCATGCAAGACACTTTCTTCATCTACATCTATCTCACAGGATTCAATTGATGAACAGTGGAGATAGAGTAGCATAACAACAACTTTCTAAATCTATTCACGATGGAGGAAATGCAAGCAATATAGAGGAAATGCAGTGTGGAAAAGATAGAGAGAAGAAGGAAGAGAACACAAAGAACTGAGAAGAAGATAATGTAGGGAATTGAGAAGAGAGAGGCGAAGAGAAAATGAAGAATTAGAGAAGTGAGGGGAAAAGAGAAAACAAAAAAGGTGAAGGAAGAAAAGTGGTATGGTGTGTCAGATTTCAACTTTCAAGATGTTGTAAAATGTGCATCTTAATCTTTTACTCTTTATTAGCCCACTTAAAATGAAACTGGACGGCCATGTCTAAATTTTGGCTTCATAAATTTTTTCCTTTCTATTAATTAAATTATATTTGGAACAAAAAAATTAATTATATTATATACTTATATTTGTTATAATTTAAAGAAAAATATAAAATCAGTTTAACCGGTTCAATCAGTGACTCACTGGTGACCCAGTACTCTGACTGAGTCAATGACCGGTCCGAGTTTTATAACATTGATGTGAACAGACGAGATAAATGAAGATGAAAATTATATAAGAACTAGAGGAGCATGGGGTGCTCCATTTTTTTTAAATTAGTATTTTAACAACTCATGAGATAACATTTTATTTTGTTGATATTTTTATATATTAAAAAATATAAAATATAAAAAATAATATATTTTAAAATTAAATAAAAATTCAAAGAATAAGAAAAAATTCAAGTCACATGGAAAGTATTGAATAAGGAGAAATTCATACCTTTTGTATTCAAACTTTTCTAATTTTTAAAATAATATAAAAAAATCACGTGAATTAATGTAGCAACTCATTGGTATAAGAACGAATGTGAGAGCTTTGTTAGAATTCATATTTCATATATATAAATAGATTATTTTGAAAAATAATTTTGAAGAATTATTTTTGTAGAAAAAAATATGTTCAATAACACAATTTTTTTTATGAAAAAATAGAAATTAGATTTTTTTTTAATTTTTTAGAACGTGTTTTAAAAATAAAAAGCTAGTACGATTTCTACTTTTTTAATTTATAATTTTTTGAATGATGTGGAAGAACTTAAATATAACTAATATATTAACCCGTGTAAATACGCGGATAAATGTATATTTTAATTTAATTAAAATTAAATTTATAATAAATTAATATTTTAAAATAATAAAAAATAAAATAAATTTGGACAATTCAATTTTAAATTCTAATAGTATATTATATTTTACTATCAAAATCTAATTTATATTATTATTTGATAATAAGATATAATAAAAAAATTAAAATCATAAAGATTTATATATTAAAAAAAGATTGAAATAGAAAATAATATGATAAGAGTTTAAATTTTAATAAATTTCAAAATTTAAAATTAACATTTATTAGCATTTGAAAATTTAAATAGAAAGAGAGAGGAAATTAATATTAATGATTGAGAGAGAGAATTTCACCCCTACAAGTGTAAGTGGAATTCACCATCCAATGAGAAAAAGAGAGAGAATATCAAAAAATATTGAGAGGGAGAGTAAGGTGAATAAGTGTCTATCTCACTCTCTAAGTGGATGTCTCGAAATTATATTACAGAGAGTTGATTTCATAAAATAGAATGAAAATGAATAATATTAAATTTAATTATATTACAATCAAAATATTTTTTTAGTTGTCTGATTCCATTTTATTTAACTATTACCATTCATTTTGCTCCCATTTATTTATGTTACTGATTACTAATTGGAAGAAAAAGGAGAAAATTAAATAAACATTTTTTAAATGAAAATAAACAAATAAATAAAAGTAAAAATGTAAAAACATGTTAATTAAACTATAAAAGACTCAAACATACAATTAAACATTTAACTTGAACCCATATCCATATAAATGAGCAATTAAATATCATCAGTTCGAATGTTAACAGCTATTATTCAATGCCCACTCATCAATAGCTTTGTTCACAAAAGAAGGCAGACAAAAAGCAGCAGCATGAATCTGTAGCGACCAAAAAAAATAAAAGAAATAGTAAGAGGAATATGTAGTTGATTTGGATTAAAAGAGAATAAAGCAAAACAAGTATTCCAAAGATACCGATTAAGAAATATAAAAGAAAAGAAAAGAACTGTTTATTGAAATACAGCTCATTAAATTCATTAGCAGTGATTAAGAAATTGAAAGTAGAATTTTTTTTTATTTTAATATGTAGTGTTTAAAGTTATAAATTCAATTAATATCATCATGATTTTTAATAAAAACATTTTTTTTTATTAATTTCTTAATTAGAGTTTCAAAACACTAATTAGTATGACGTAATTTATACTCTATTCTAATTTATCTGTCATATTTTCAGAAGATTTTTGTTTATATTTATTTGTCACTTTAAAAGTTTAAAGTAACATTAAATATTATTTACTAAGTGTATCTTTGCATTTACTTAAATTTTCAATAAGAATAAAATTAATTGACCAAAAAAATAAGAATAAAATTAATGAATAAAAAAATAAAAGATATAATAGAAAAATAGATAATACTTTTAATAGAAATAAAAATGATAATTTTATTTCTTAATTCTTGTAACTCAATTGTAAAGATAAAAAGAACAGAGAAAGTGTTACTTTTCATGTAATATTTACTATTTTTGAAACCTTTACTAATCACTAGGATTTGTCATTGATTAGCATTTTTTTTGCCTTAAAAGAAAAATATTCTTCTCGTTTATTTTTTTAACACATACATATACCTACTCATTTATAACATAGGTATGATTATTAGGACTCGGGTTTGCTGCACTCACCATTATGATACATTCATGTAGTTAATAAATTCAGATCGTTCGATTAAGATCCGACTGTTCAGATGCCGAAATGATTAAATTGTATTAAAAAAAACATATTGGTACCTGAACCAGATTTGCTGATTATGTGAATGCACCAAAATGGTGATCGCAACAAATTCGATTTCATGATTATCATACTCATGTAATTTTAACTCTTTCCTTCCATCATTTATATCTTTATTTTTCTTTCCTTTCACGTCATCTATCATTTTCACTCTCTTTTTTAGTTTTTTCCTTCATATCTTGCTCTTATAATTAGAGGTGGATATACACCCTTTTAATTTTGAGTAAATTACTTCAACCTCTCCTCTATTTTGCACTTCCAACACAAAACCCCCCTCTATTTTAAAAACCTACACAAAACCCCAATTAATCTAACTCTATTAAAAATATTCCATTTAAAGCATTTTTATTATTTATTTAAAAATATTTTTTTCAAAACCCAACATTACTCTTAAGACACTCCTTACTAATTGAATTATTTATAAAGCTTTTTTTATTTATTAAGATTAATTTTGGAAATTTATTTTTGTAATCTATTAATACTTTAGAAATTAATCTTATTAAATTATTTTAGTTCATTTTATTAGTAATTTATGCAACTGAGTTTTTAATTAAATTTTTAATTAAAAAATTTAAAATAAATTTCTTTATTTTGTTGGTTTGAAACTATGGTTTTTATTATTCAAAATAACATTATTTGAAAAAAAAAAATTGTATGATGTTCTTTTTTTTACATTTTCTTTTTATTCACCAACATAAAAAAAAATATATTTATAAAATATAAGGAGTTTGGGTAAAACTTAAAAAAATTAAGGGATTTTTATGTAGTAATGAAATATCCATAGTTAGTAAGTGTATTTTGGTCAATATAATATAAAAGTTAACTGTTGATTGTTGACTAACAGTTCCATTAAGTGTATCATAGAAAATTGGGTTTAAGTGCAATGTACTTTTAAAATGGAAGGGGTTTTGTGTAGGTTTTTAAAATAGAGGGGTTTTGTGTTGGAATTGCAAAATGGAGGGGAGGTTGGAGTAATTTACTCTTTAATTTTAACATTTGCTAATTTAGAAATTTAAGACTAATTTAATTTTGAGAAAGGTTTTTCATACATGTTGTATATATACAACATAGAGAGATAGAGAGAAAATAAAAAGTGTGAAATGTGATAGGTGATATGATAAGTGAGAGATAGAGAGAAAAAATATGTTGTATGAGTTGTATGAATTTGTTGTATAAATATCTATTACTCTTTAATTTTTTTTCAACTATACCTTATTTAATATTATGAATAGTTACTTCAAATTAAAACTCTAATAAATGAAATAGGTGAAGATAAATTATGGTATTTTAAGAAAGGTACTACTATAATAAAATTAAACATCATTAAAATTTTCTTAATTTATATGCATAACCTTAAACAATAATTATTTTAGAATGGATGGATTACATGACCAAGTCATAAATGCTCGGTGGAGTATAATGGCTTCGGGATTGATGTTGATTGCTAAAAAAATGATGCACTTCTACGATCTTACATTGATTTTTTTTCTGGACAGAATTGGAATAAAAAAAAATTCATTGAAATCTTACGTGGAAATATTAACAAGTGCCGTTTAACTAATCAAATTAAAAAGTTTTAGTGGATTATGCAACGTTTAATATTGTAATCAACATTTATTGTTGTAAATGCAATCATTGTATAAAGACATTCTCTCAGGATATTCATTAAAAAGACCCAATTTTAAAACATCACTTAATGTGAAAGGTTTTTTTAACTAATAAAAAGTTTTGTCCAAAAAAAAAACTAATAAAAAAGTTTAATTTACAACAAAAGCAATAAAATTCTTATTAAAAATATTTTAATATTGCCATGAACTTTTAATTGGTTGTTTGACAGAGTCCTCCCTAAGCAAAAATGAACTAGTAGGTGAAAACCTTGAAATAGAATCCTTTCTTTCAAATGGATATATTACCTCATTGTTATAAAATTTAGTAGGCCCGTTTGCTACCCCCATTTTGCTGTGGATTGAGTGGATTTATTGGGATTTTGAAGTTGACTGGTGGCCCCTCTTTGGAGCAAAGCATGAACCCCATCAATCCACTGTTAAATCAAAACAAAGAAAAACTCTCTCAGCAACAAAATTTGTTTCACATCATCTAGCTAATATATATCCTAGCTAGCAGGGGAGAATGAATTAGAAGGGTAAATATGAAGTTAAACCAACAAGGAATGAATACATACGTTGAATATGAAGGAGTTGTTGTCCAGGCATAATTGACAGAGCCTTTGAATATCTTCTTGCAATATTCTATGGTGTCTGCTATGACAAAGTCATCACGCCATAAGGGATCAGCAGGAGAAGACATTACTCCTCCAGGGCTAAGTGCCTTTGTAACTGCTTCTAAGAACCGTTTACCTGGATAAAATTCTGCCACAGGTCCTGCATCCATCACGCCTCAACCTTTTATTTTCTTTCCATATTATAATATATGTTCTTTATTAGAAATATATAATATAAAATTCTTCATGTGTACTCCTCCACCCAACAATTTAAACTTTTGGAATAATTGGTTCATAACATAGTATCAAAGCCTCTATGATTTAGTGGTCAAATGTTCGATCCTTGCAGCCACCAGCCCCCATTATTCCAATAAAAAGATTAATTTTAATACAAGATAGATGAGATAGTGCATTGTCCACGCTTCAAGCCAAATGACTCTCGCTTGAGAGAGAAATATATAATATATAATATGTTTAATAACCAGATAGTAATGCAGGCAGTTGGTTCAGTTGTTAGTTAGGACTTATGAGTTAGTTAATTCTGTTTTTTGTTATGTTAAGTCAGTTAGTTTATATTGCATCTGATTCCTTTCTATCCCTTTATATTGATGTATTATCAAAGCTGTTGATACATCTGATCAGTAAAATTCATCTCTTTATTTCAATTTCTTCTTATGCTTACCTATTGGAGCAAAAGCATCCACTATAATGGCATCATAAGTGCCTTCCGGAGCAGAATTGACGAACGACGTTCCTGCACATGTTTGTCACAAAATTAATTTGGTGTATATATATACAAATTAATGTGTCACACGCTTTAAGCATTGTTATGGGGTTCTATTTCTATACTAATTGTAAATTAAAAACAAATGAATGGCTTAAATATTTTACCCTCGGCTATATGAACATGCACTCTAGGATCCTCATAACCAACTGCTATATCAGGGAAGAACTTCTTATAAACCTATAACATTAAATGCATCAAGAACAATGAAAGGAAACAGAGAATGTTATATAGTCAAAGTTCATATATAGAAGATAAGATTTAGACTCAATTTGGATACACTTCTGCAGAATAACTTAGAAAAGATAAAAATAGAATGAATTAAAGAGGTCAAATGAAACTAACTTCTCGATAAATTGAAATTAGTTACTTATGGAGAGGTTAAATTTGAAAGCTTTTGGAGTACGTGAGCTACAAAAACTAATTTCAACTTATGAAGAAGTTAAATGCATTTTAATATTCATTCTATTTTTATCCACTTAAAAGTACTTCTGCAAAAATTTCATCTAAACTGCCCTTAATTATATAGGAAATTAAATTTGATATCAACACTCACATCGATGACCATTGTGTCCATTTCACAGATGTCAATATGCTCAATAGAAGAATGGCGGGATATCTCTCGAAGAATACCACCATCTCCCCCTCCAACCAGCAGCACCTGTAAATGTAATGTTCATCATCATCCATATATTAAACAAAATTAATTAATTAATTGTCTCATTTAATTCTTCTTTCAGAGAAATGTGTGTTTTTCCATTGTGATGTGAATGTGATGCAACAAATTGAAAATGAATGGACAGTTAGAATGTGTTTGGAATCACGTTAAAATGACATTAGATCCATATTTACAGCAGCGTGATGAGTAGTGTCCAAACATGTTTTAGAATCCGCATATAACGAATTTGCAAACACACTATTAATATAGTAGTAGTATGTGGTAGGAATAGAGATATAGAGTGGAAGAGAGAATAACCTTCTTTGGATTGGGAATGGAACAGAGGGCAAGGTGAGTGAGCATCTCTTGGTATGCAAACTCATCCTTCTCTGTCAGCTGGATATAACCATCCAGAATTACGACTTTGCCATGTCTCTCTGACTGCACAATCCACACCATTCACACTCAACCATGTCATTTTTCCAAATTGCCAGCAATTATTTCTCATTGGAAAGAAGGAAAACATTAATTACCATATAGTTTGGCCCTGAGTCCTAGTAAGTTATCCATGGTTGTTATTGCTATTGGCTTAGTGTGACATGCAAATATTTGGCTCTTAACAGTGTAAAGTTATAACTATTGATTAAGATTTTAACAATTTTATAATTTATTTTATATATATATATATATATATACATACAAGTTACCTTCTAGAGGAAGACCCTCCCTATTTTAAGTTTCTATATTTTACCTTCTAGAGGAAGACCCTCGCTGTAAAAATAAAGAATTGGACAAAGCATACCTCAAATACAAGAAGCTCTTGAAAGTCTGATTTCCCATAGAATATGACCTTTTCGATTTTATACAAGTGTGCTTCCCCTGTACAATGCTTGCCGTGATCATTAACAGTAGAAGGTGGGAAAGCTATGCTATATATTAATAATTCAGAAAAGTTTTATTTTTTTGTTTATCTAATTGGATTGTAAAATGGGGGAGGCGTGTGGCAATACAAGAAAAACAAAATGAAGCTGTTAATGGTCTTAAGATGATGAAAATCTAAGTTGGAAGTTTCAAATGATGTGGCAATATCTGATTAGGGGTGAGAGAAGAAGACATAAAGAATGAGACACCCCTGAGAGATAGGGAAGAAATAGCAATAAAATAAATGTAAGGTGGGATGTGCTTTACTTGTCACATCAAATTTCATTTAAGTGGATTTTCTAGACATTTTCAAAATTTACTAGAAGTACTTTGGGGTTAGAATGAAAATGGTTAAAGACAAATATTAGCGCCACATTTTTTAACTTTTCTTAATACACCCTTTCCAATTGGTTAAAATTCAGGTAACTCTCACCAAATTGAAAGTAAGTCCTATCACATTGAAAGTGATGATTTGATGAAACCATATAAATTTCAAAAAATAAAATTGTATTAAGAAGAGTATTTTAAAGAATCTATACTAAATTTATTACTTAGCACTCCTTATATTTTAAATAATAATTATGTCATATTTAAACAATTTTGATTTTTTCACACTTATTTTATATATTTTCTTACACTTATTTTTTTTTTTCTATCACATTTCTCACATTCTCTATTTTCATTTTATTTTTCTCTTATATACACATCTCATCTCGCACCCAATTTTTTTTAGTGCAGGACTATAATTTTCTATATTTAAATTAGGAACTTGCTAATCAATACCTAAGGATAGTGATTAATTAAGGAACTATTATATTTTTATTGAAAAATATGACAGTTATTTTATTTGTAATATTAAATATTAATCTTTTTAATAATACGATATTTATTATATTTGTAATATTAAATGTTATATTTTTTAATAACTTTTTGATATTTTAATAAATATTTTAGCGTTTCCATTTAAATTATATGAGATAGCAATATTTATATGTGTGTGTGTCACTGTATAAACAGTTAAACACACATGAAAAAGGAAAAATAAAAGCAACAATATATACCTGGCGCTGTATCATCAGCATACCACCCGGGAAATGCACATGTGCCCTTAGCTCTTATGTAGTCCTTTCTAGTGTCAATTTGTGGAGTTGTAAAGTTTTGAAGATCCAAATTCACATCCTCCACTTGAATCTGTGATCTGCTAGATAACTGAGAAACAGCTCTATATTAATATATCTGGCTATGATTTTAGCTTTCTTAGCCGCTAACTAGTTTTTTTTGGGGGGGTTCCATATTAGCTGCTTGCTAACTATAGTTTAAATCTCTGAAATTTGAAAGTGGACCTGTTCATTTGGGTTTTCAATTCTCCTCTCTTGTTAAGCTTAATATAAGATGGTGATATTAGATGTTTATTTAATTTCAAATATACAGTGCTTTTATTCAATGTTCACTATTTTTTCTCCACTCTCTACACTTTTACATATATAGCCGTAATAAATAGGATAATTTAATCGTCCATAATTTCACAATTGTATGATAGCTTCCACTTCTCTGGGTGTTTGCAGTTTGGTTTGGATCGATTTTGAGACAAAAAAATTATTTGATCCAATTATTATGATTTTATTGTTTAATCGTATTTTTAATATTTTTTCCAATCCAATTTAAATTAGATTGGATTAGATCAGTTTTTTATTTTTCTAAAGAGGTAATAAATATTAGATAAAAGTGATAAAATTATGAAATAATAGTAAATATTTTTTATTGGAACTTATATTCATTAAAATAAATATAAATTATATAAAAAGAAAGACATGAGATATGAAAACTGATTTAAAACTAGTTGTAAATTGATATATTTATATAAATATTAACATGATATTAGATAATAAAATCATAACAAATATATTTGTATAAGTAGTTTTATAAAAATATATGTATACAAGTATAAGTATATGATTATTTTATAAGTAATATATAATATATGTATATATAAGTTCGGTTTGGATTGGATTAGATATTATTTTTCAACATAAGATCCGAAAATCAATCCAATCCAATCCAATAAATTTTTTTTGGGTTTTTGCAGTTTTCAGTCTTTTGGATTTTGATTTGATTCAGATTTCAATTTTTCAGTTCGGTTTATACGATTTGCATGAGATTGAATTAAATATAAATACCCCTGCCTCACACCAAGAAATGTATGATAACAAAAAGGAAGTTTTGTTGAGAAACAACACAAACAAGAGCATTTACTCAATCATGTTACAAAAGTTAATATTTTATCTCATCCAATAAAATATATTTATTTTTAATATATTTAAATATTATTTTTTAACATAAATTAATATATTAAAAAATGAAAATATATGTTAGATTTAAAATAAATAATTTAAATTTAATAGATAAATATTATAGTATAATTGACGTGATTTTTGTGTAAATAAAATGTGCACATGTATAGACATGTACTCTCATCTTCTGGTACAACTCCCCCTCCACTTTCATTTTCTGTCTTGCCTTCAACTCACCACATTTTTTCATTTTATAACGAATTGAGCTTCGAACTGCTTCACCAAAATGCCAAAAAAAAAAAAAAGGCAGAAGATGAGGAATGTAGATATAAAGACCACACCTCTTGATTTCTCCAACAACGTAATTCAAGAAAGAGGAGATTTTTGAGAAAAAAAACAAGCAAATAACCTTTCTAATTAAACACCCAACAAATTAAAGAGTTATTTTTCCTCTCCAAAACCCATAATAAGTAAGTTTGATTAATTAATACCTAAATTATGAGATCAGCAAAAATAGGGAAAGAAATTAACCGTTGAAGTGATGAGTCTGATCGAGGAAGGAAGAGAGGTGAGGCTTTCAGACTTTGACCGAAATTAAATCTGATGGAAATTCAGGCGGAGAGAAGGAGAGGCTGAGGTAAGAGATTTTGAGTTATCGCAACTATGGTGGTTGTACCTAAGTTTGAAGGCGGTGGTAGGTGGATGTGGCTGCATGCATGAGGCCGGGGAGGTAGGGAGTATATGTTGGGATTGAATAGCTAGAAATTATAGGTAGAAATTAAGTGAATATTTAATTTATAATTGGGTAGAATTGATTTTGATAAATTTATAAAATTAATAATAAAAAAAAATGACACACAATAAGAATGATCTAATAAAATCAATTTTACGAAATTGATTTTCATTATTTATAACATGTAATCAACCGGACACATATTTAAAGGGTTAATTTAAGTGTGTGTTTAATTTATCTTAAAATCACATTTTAAATCTAGATAAATGCCACTAAAAATAGCTTCTGAGAGTATCTACTAAAAGTGTAAACCTTAATTTACTAGGTATCTTTTCCTAGTGAATCACAACCACATATCCAAAAATAAGACAGATATGGACCCAAATTCAAGGGATGAGTTAGATTCCGTTACTAGTAACATGCAGTTTGTTTTGTCGGTGCGAAGTCAGTAAAAGTTCAACTTGTGCTAGCTACCATTTTTGGCTACTATGACATGTATAAATTACTTGAGAATAATATATACGCTGCCATGTGGTTGTTTTTTTCCTAACCAAAATGCAAAGGAGAGGAAAGAGATTCATTCTGAAGAATATTCTAGCTAGCTTAATTGTCCATCGATCGATCACATTAATTTAAATACCTGAAGATGGGTAACGGAGAAAGACGATATTGTCCTCCGCGCCACATTGTCTCCTTCTCCTCCGCTGACTCTACACATCAGATCACCCCTCCTTGAATTGGAATTCAGTTGCAAAAATCGTGGCTGAACAAGTAGTTGAGAAGGAACGATGTGCCATGGCTGAACAAGAAACCATGGTTGCTGGGCTAAAGCCATATGGTTTAATTAATTTCCAAGGGACAGTGATCGATGGTATTTCCCTACGAAATTATGTTGTTTTTAAAAAAAGGACGGGAGAGGAGGAATCTGTGGACGTAATTTCCAAACGTGAATCATATGCCCCCAGTACCTGGCTATTGGATAGGTTGTGGCAGACAGAAGGTACACAGTTTTCGTGAGGTCATTATCCAGCAAAGGTTTTCTTTTTTTTTTTCACATACACTAATCTTTTATATCTCCTTCTAAGTATCTTTAATTTTTGAGTAAACCATCACTTTAGTCCCTGACTTTTTCAGAGTCGGACACTTTAGTCCCGACTTATGAAAACACACAATTTAGTCCCTGACTTTGTTCAACATCCATCAGTTTAGTCCAAAACGTTATGTTCCGTTAAGTCACTGTTGATGTGACAATCTGACTTGTCTCCAGGATTCAACATCCATCAATTTAGTCCCTGACTTTGTTTAATATCCATCAATTTAGTCTCTAACTTTATTCAACATCCCTGACTTATGTTTCATCCTTCTCCTTGCACTCACCCCTTTTTTTTTTACAACCACCTCTTCTGTGCATAATATAACAACCTAGTTACTCCCAAAATCTGAGTTAATCCAATTCAATTTCTTAATTTGAGCAACAATGCACAAGCTTAAATACAATAATACATATACCCATAAATTAAAAACACCGAAACATAAATATAAGGAGATATATAGAGAGTGAGAAGGAGGTTCAAATGACATATAGATGTGAAAAATCCAGGTAGATCAAGTACAATGAGACAAAAAGAACAACACACTCAACAAATTTGATCACTTAAAATGACAGTAGTCAAAGAATCCAATTATTAATAGGTCATAAAAAATGCAAGAGTAATGTTTGAAAATTTTGAGGAAAAATAGTATGCAAGTTTATTCTATTTATTCTATCGGAGGCAGAGCCAGAGGTGGCAAAGGTGGAGGCATAGGAGGAGGAATCGGAGGTGGTGCTGGCGAAGGCTATGGTGGTGGCAAAGGTGGAGGAGTTGGAGGTGGACATGGTGGTGGCATAGGAGGTGGTGCTGGCGGGGGCCATGGAGGTGGCATTCGTGCTGGTGGAGACTATGGAGGTGGTAAAGGTGGTGGATTTGGAGGAGGAGTTGGCGGTGGGCATGGTGGCGGTTCTGGAGGAGTTGGTGGTGACTTTTAATTTAAAACTTCCTAAAAGCACAAATGAACTTATGCTGCCATGTAATTAATATGCATACTTTGTCTATGGATGCAGCTAGCATGCAACTATGTACTCTAGATTAATTAAATAAATCCATGATTGTGATGTTTCAACCATGGAGGTAGGCTAATAATCATATAATATAGAGGGGTGAGTGCAAGGAAAAGGATGACACATAAGTCAGGGATGTTGAACAAAGTCAGGGACTAAATTGATGGATGTTGAACAAAGTCAGGGACTAAATTGATGGATGTTGGACCCTGGAGACAAGTCAGATTGCCACATCAACAATGACTTAACGGAATATAACGTTTTGGACTAAACTGATGGATGTTGAACAAAGTCAGGGACTAAATTGTGTATTTCTATAAGTCAGGGACTAAAGTGTCCGACTTTGAAAAAGTCAGGGACTAAAGTGATGGTTTACTCTTAATTTTTTGTTTGGTTTAAAAAGAGAAATGAAAAAGAGAGAAATAAAGAAGAAAGAAATAGGTGAGAAATATGATAGATTTATGGGCCGGGATCCTCTCCCGTAAAAAGAAAACGGGATGAGATCTCGGCCGATGATTTTTAAAAAAAAAATAATAAAAAACTGTTGTAAAAAACCACAACCCTTGGATTCAGAAACAGGACACTCTCCAGTTTTTTTAAACTGGAGAGGATCCCGGCCCTAGATTTATAGGTTATTTGTTATGAAAAAAAGTAGGAGAAAAATAGAAAAGAGAGAAAATAATAAATTATGCAATTAGACAAAAATACCCCTATCTCTCGTCTCTTTTCTCACACTCTAATAGTTTCATTTTTTTTATTTCAATGTAGCAAAATAATCCCTTTTTTCAATCTCTGCCTCTCATCTTCCTCATCATTCCCTCTCCCCATCTTCACCAAATTGATACCCATGGCTGCACCTCTACTCCACAAAGCTTAGAGCAACAGTTACATCTATGTTCCATGAAACCCAAATGCCCGTGGCCACACACCGCTCCCCCAATCCCAACCGCCATGGTCGCTGCTCCATTGCCGTAGCTAGGTTTCAAGAATCAAGATCCACCATGTCCACCGCCCCTTCACCAACTCCAAGCCACCATCGCCACTATTTTGGGCAAAATGAGAAAAGGGCATTTTCAGGTTTAATTTACTCCAGCTAATCTCTCTTCCATTTCTCCACAGATTAGGGGAGACACAATTTTTGTACGGACTCACCCTGTACTTCTCTCTTCCCTCTATTTCTTAGTTGTTCCAAACAAGGTTGTATGACCATCTCTCCTCCACTTCTCTCTTCGGCATTTCTCTCTTCAGAGTTTCGCTTCTACCAAACACAACGTAAGAGTAATGATATTCCCACACCCACTATTCACCCACCTCTCACACACCTCTCTTTTTCTTTTTCTTTTTCTTTTTTGTTTGTGAACAGTAAACACCTTTTTTCTTTTTTATTTTTTTTACAAAAAGTCTGTCTTTATTTTTTTTAAAAAAAATTTACTTGTAATTAACCAGATTGATAACATACATAACCATCAATTTATATAACATTGACCATAATTTCATATTCCCTCACTTGTGTAATAATCCTTGTGATCAATCGAAATAAAAGTTAAATGTTTGTCATTTCGAACAATTATTTAAAGTAACTTTGATATTAACCAATTGAGTAACTCACTTAACCACACACTAACTCACAGTTAACCACATTTAATTTTACTTATAATTAACCAAATTGATAGCATAGATAACCACCAACGTACACATAATTAATCATAAGTTCATGCCCCCTGGCATATGTAATATTCCTTATGATCAATTGAAATTAAAGTTAATTGTTTGTCATTTTGAACAATTATTTAAAGTGACTTTGATATTAACCAATTGAGCAATTCATTTAACTACATACTAACTCACACTTAACCACCTTTTGTCTCATTTGTAATTAACCATTTTAATGGCATAAATAACCATCAAAGTACACAGAATTAACCATAAATTCATACCCTCTCACTTATGTAACCATTCCTTATGTTCAATTGAAATAAAAGTTAAATGTTTGTTAATATACCTTAAATATTTGTTCAAAGTGACAAACATTTTCCATTTATTTCAATTGATCATAAAGATTATTACACAAATGAGAGAGTATGAATTTATGGTTAATACTATATATATATATAAGTTGATGGTTAAATATGTTATCAATGTGGTTAATGAAAAATAATTTATTTTAAAAAAATATAACCGTAAGAGGTTTTGTAAAAAAAAAAAAACTAAAATTTGCTACTGTTCACGATAAAAAAAAAAAGAAAGAAAATGGGAGGTGTGTGACAGGTTGGCACATGGAGATGTGGAAAAAACTTTAACCTATCTTTAATTATTTATCACATCATAATTTATTACATGTTTCCGTAAAAAAAATTATTACATGTATCATTTTATCAATTCATTTCTCCTTCATTCTTTCCACCCCTTATCTCAAGGGGTGGAAATAGCTAGGCTGATCCAAATTAGATTTTTGTAATATTTGAAGTTTTTATATAGTACAATATCTTATATACTTGTGTGTTAAGATTGTTAATGTACTCCCACCTATTTTTTAAAAGGAGTACATTAGCACATCACCCTACATTTATTTTACAAAACAATCAAATCTTTTTTTTTATATATAAAATCAATTAAATTTATGGGTATTATCAGGGACAGATCTAGGTTATAGCTTATGGGGGAAATTGCCCCCACAATTTTTTTAAAAATTTTTACTATTATTGATAGGGTCGCACTCTGGTATTCTTCAGTAAGAGAGAGTTTTGGTACCCTTAGTTAACTAGCCAATTAATAAACATACTTATCTCTTATTTTTCTAAACGGTCCTAGTATTTTTTTAAAATTGTAGGAGAATGTTTTAACTTTTAGAATTTGTATTTTTAAAAGTTTTATACACTTCGTGCTTCTGCTATTGGTTGAGAATGAGCTATTAAGGGTGTTGTCTTCAATTGCTAATTAAGCTAAGCTGCTTGATAGATATAAACTTTGTTTCATAATAAAACTAGAAGAGGAGGTAAGAAAGTTCTCACAAAAATTAAAAATACAATTTTTAAAAGTAAAAATATTTTTCTGCAATTTTAAAAATATTTGGACCGTGTAAGAAAAGCAAGAAACATGCGTGTTTATTGGTCGGACAACTAAGGGTACCAAAACCCTCTCTCCTGAAAGGATACGGTGGAATTTCTCTTACTTTTATATTATATATATTAATTTTTCTACAAAGATTGATATTTTTATTATTATAAATTTATATAGATATGTATATGTATGAGTACTTCCCCTATAGTCTAAATTTTCCGGGTCCGTCACTGGCTATTATAGTAATTTTAAATTTAAAATTTCAATTTTTTTAATCTATTTATGATTAACTTCTAGAAAACTCACCTTCACCCACCTACTCGTCTTTGGTAGAAGTCGACAAGGTCGTGACAGCGATGATGGCCACAACGGTGGTGACAACACCAACGACCGAGACAACTCCACAAAAGAATCATCCACCATCTCATTAGTCTTTGCCACCAAAGATGGCAAGGGACTTTCATTACTCTGTGTTTCGTCCATCAATGAACTTGAGGATAAACAATGAAGAATTAGATGCAACCAAAAATAGAAAAGTGAGATAATGTTGATGTCCTTTTAAGTATAAAAAGGGCAAAAAAAAGTTGTTTATCATTGGTGAGGTGGGACCATTGTTGTTGACCAAAGAACAATGAAGGGGTTTTTTTATTTTTGTATTGGAAATCTATCTACGGTTATAAAATCATTCCACCTCAAGGACACGTGTCACTTTTTTAGCAATTGAAATTTCCGCTCAATTTCATTTGTTTTTCCCTTCTCTTTCTTTTTAAACTTTTATATTTCTCCTTCTATGGTTAACGTTTTTCTCTCTCTCTCTCTCTCTTACTTATTTTTTTTTTCTTTTGTTTTCTTTTCATCATGTTTTTGGTTTTTTAATTGTTTTTTTAAAACACTTTCACTTATAAGTCATTTTCATTTATCTTTTTTATTATATAAAAGCATAGATTAAGAAATACAATAAATAAGTTAATTTATATTAAATTTAAAGTGTTTTTTAATATATCATTTATCTATTTATTTTATTTAATATTTATTATTATTTTCACCTATTATCTCTCTTATCTATTGTATTTATCTAAATATATTTACTCTACATTAAAATTGTTCTCACAGGACAAATGCCATGTTTTCCGTAACATCCTAAAATTTTGTTAAGTAAAATATTAATTAAATGAAATAAATAAGTAGAGGAAATAATTAATTAAATAAGATGAATAAATAATAGGATCAATATTATTATTAGTTTTATCCATAAAGCTACTTCAATTTAGAAAGAAGATAAGGGGGTTGAGGATGGGCCCAAGCCCATATAGGCATTTTAGTAAGGAGGGGTTATCAGTTCACCCTAATCCTTATTCGTCAAATCGTCAGAGAGTGAAACGCTAAGGAGGGGAGAAACCAAGCCTCAAGAGGAGGTTGCTGCAGAGTGGTCGTCAAGAACCAAGAAAGAGTCTTCCTTGCTGTTCGATCTTCACTTCAAGGTACGGTGGGGGAGAGGGTCCTGCTTATATATGCATGTAGGGGTGCTTGGGTAGTAGCCTAAGAGTATAATTGTATTGATGTATGTATAACTGAGAATGAATGATATAAACTGTTGATTTATGGTTGATTGGATGTCCAGGGATGATTTATTGGGTGAGATTAAAAATGATATTGAGAATAATGAAAAAGGGGAATTAGGGATTTGAGAATTTGGGGATTTTGATGAATTGGTTGTATAATCTGTAAAAGATTGTTGTTTTCTTGAGTTTCGAATGATATTAATGATTGTGAATGATGTTTAATCGAAAGAGATTGATTGGAATGGTTTAGAGGTGTTAGAAATCGTGAAATCTGCGATCTGCGTCGCAGGTAATCGATTACCAGGTGTGGTAATCGATTACCAGGGTGTTCTGGGCAACCCAGAAATGCTGTTTGCTTATGGTAATCGATTACAGGTTTGTGGTAATCGATTACCAGAGAGTTTGTTTGCAAGTAATCGATTACAGGGGTGCTGTAATTGATTACCAGAGTGTTTAGTCGCAGGTAATCGATTACAAGGTGGTTGTAATCGATTACCAGAGACTTTGATTGCAGGTAATCGATTACTGGAGGTTGGTAATCGATTACCAGAGTGGATTTTGAGAACCTAAGTGCTCAAGGATGCTTGATATGCTTGATATTGGTTTGGTATGAATATAGTTGGTGATTATGCTATATATTTGATGTTATTTGGTATGCATATGGTTGGTTAATATGCTATGTAATTGATGTTATTTGGAATGCATATGGTTGGTTAATATGCTATGTAATTGATGTTATTTGGAATGCATATGGTTGGTTAATATGTTATGTAAATGATGTTATTTGGAATGCATATAGTTGGTTAATATGCTATGTAAATGAGGTTATTTGGAATGCATATGGTTGGTTAATATGCTATGTAAATGATGTTATTTGGAATGCATATGGTTGAGTAATATGCTATGTAAATCATGTTATTTGGAATGCATATGGTTGGTTAATATGCTATGTAAATGATGTTATTTGGAATGCATATGGTTGATTAATATTCTAGGTAATTGATGTTATTTGGAATGCATATGGTCGGTTAATATGCTATGTAAATGATGTTATTTGGAATGCATATGGTTGGTTAATATGCTATGTAATTGATGTTATTTGGAATGCATATGGTTGGTTAATATGCTATGTAAATGATGTTATTTGGAATGCATATGGTCGGTTAATATGCTATGTAAATGATGTTATTTGGAATGCATATGGTTGGTTAATATGCTAGGTAATTGATGTTATTTGGAATGCATATGGTTGGTTAATAATGTAGGTAATTGATGTTATTTGGAATGCATATGGTTGGTGAACATGCTATGTGAATGATGTTATTTGGAATGCATGTGGTTGGTGAACATGTTATGTAATTTATGTTAATTGGAATGCATGTGGTTGGTGAACATGCTATGTGAATGATGTTATTTGGAATGCATGTGGTTGGTGAACATGCTATGTGAATGATGTTATTTGGAATGCATGTGGTTGGTAAACATGCTATGTAATTGATGTTATTTGGAATGCATGTGGTTGGTGAACATGCAATATAATAAATGATGATGTTACTTGAGTTGTGCAGACCCATAGAGGGGGTACAACTTAAGAGAGATGCCTTGAGCATGTGTGATGAGACCTGAATTGTGCGGGCCCATAGAGGGGGTACAATTCGAGAGGTGAACTGGATTGTGCTGGCCCATAGAGGGGGTACAATTCGAGAGGTGAACTGAATTGTGCGGGCCCATAGAGGGGGTACAATTCGAGAGGTGAACTGAATTGTGCGCGCCCATAGACGGGTTACAATTCGAGAGGTGAACTGGATTGTGTGGGCCCATAGAGGGGGTACAATTCGAGAGGTGAACTGAATTGTGCGGGCCCATAGAGGGGGTACAATTCGAGAGGTGAACTGAATTGTGCGCGCCCATAGAGGGGGTACAATTCGAGAGGTGAACTGGATTGTGTGCGCCCATAGAGGGGGTACAATTCGAGAGGTGAACTGGGTTGTGCGGGCCCATAGAGGGGGTACAACTCAGGGAATCAAGATGGGGCGTTCGATGCACGGGCCCATGGAGGGGGTGCAACCTAGGAGTGATTGTACTGGCCCGTAGATGGGGTGCAACCTAGGGTCGAATGTCGTTGTGCGGGCCCAACGAGGGGGTACAACCTATCGGTTTGTGTGGTGATGCCGGTAGACTATCTTGGTAATAACTAGAGTGAATGACGAGGTGCACCCATTGTGTGGAGTTCCAAGTCTTGATCTTTGGGTAGATGATGAGATGAGTATTGGTGCATGTGATAGTTGGAATACTCAACGATGGAATTGAGTTATATAATGATGAGTTTTGTTGCATATAATATATTGGAATACTCAACGATGGAATTGGGTCATATGATGATGTTAATGAGTTTGGATGCATACATGTTGGATGTATATGTGTTATATTTGATGATGATATTGTGTTATTAAATGATGTTGTGAGTATTAATGATGAATGAGTATTATGTGAGCATGTAACTCCTTTGGTGAATGATGGTATGAGTTTTTCTGTTGAGATAGATGAATAGCTTTATGCTAATTTATGAATGTTTCTTATTTGATGGATTATTGGATGTTTTGGTATGAGGTATGATTATTGTTGATGTTGTTTATATGTGGGTGAGGATAGGGTAGCCTCCTATGTGTATGTATGAGTAGTATTCTTTTCCTCACCGTATACTGTGGATATTATTTTTACAGGTGTTGATGAGGACACGATTGGTGTCGAATTTGATTAAAGGGAATGTGCTCTGATAGCTGTGACATCAGGGTATAATTTTGGGGGTCTTTTATTATGTTTCTAGTTAGAAAGGCTTTTGGTGTAAACTATTTTGGATGTGTTACACGGTAAGTAGGATGTCTAGTATTTTTATTTTCTTTGGAGATTCCACTGCATGAGTGTTGGGTTATAATTGAGTTTTATTTCGTTTTAACTAAGTTGTTTTCGAACTAATGAGGTTTTTGGAAAGAGAGTTTTGTGAACCTTTTACCCATCGTGGGACGTTGCCTTTTCCATAATTCAATTTATTAAACATATAAGAGTATGGGGTAGAAGGGTGTCACATTAGTTGGTATCAGAGCAGGTCGGTTCACCGGCCTTGAGTTATGAGTTCACTATGCTTCTGAGGTGTTAATCTAATTGATTGATTGACTCTTTGAGTGAATTGTGTTGCTTGAATTTGATTGTTTGTCTTATTTCTTTATTTTTCTGCTTTACTTAGTATGTTTGCTTACCATTTCTTTAATAAAGAAAGAGTAATGGCTAGAAGAGGTAGGAATGATTGTGTGATTTCTGAAGCCTTAATGGCTATGGCATAGGCTGTTGGCAACCTAAACCAACATCATGAGGTGGATTGGCTTGCTCGGTTCTAGAGGAACCATCCACCTACTTTTCATGGGGGTTATGATCCCGATGGTGCTGCTGACTGGATCTTCGAGATCGAGAAGATTTTTAGAACGATGGACTGTCGTTGGTGTAAAAGGTTACGTTGGCTGCGTTCATGTTGTCAGAGGACGTCGGGTTCTGGTGGCAGAGCACTTATTAGAGGATGATCGATGAGGGCACCGCGTTGAGCTGGGATAACTTCAAGAGGGCGTTCTTCGAGAAGTACTTTCCTCATGACGTTCATAATAAGAAACATATCGAGTTTCTTGAGTTAAAGCAAGGGGATGGCACCGTGGCAGATTACGTATCCAAGTTTGAAGCGCTAGTACGATTCTGCCCTACATATGAGGGAGCTGCCAATGAAGAGTCCAAGTGTGTAAAGTTTCTCAGCAGTTTTCGTTCGGAGATCAAGCGAGTGTTCAACTACCAAGGGATGACGCGTTTTCACGAGTTGTGAACAAATGCAGAATTTATGATGAAGACCGCAGGGCTAGAGCGACACATTACAAGAGTGGAGGGCCTATGAGGAATCAGAAAAAGTTCCAATCAACTAACAAGGGCAAACCGTATTCTCGTGCAATGGGAGGCTCCAAGTTTGAAGGTGTCAGTGAGGGTACAGTGTAGAAGAAGTGAGTTTCTTAGGTCCTGTGATTTCTAGAGGAGGTATAGGCGTAGATCCTTCTAAGGTAGAGACAGTGCTTAAGTGGGAGGCTCCTAAGTCGGTAAGTGATATTAGAAGTTTCCTTGGGTTTGCTGGGTACTATAGGAGATTCATAGAAGGGTTTTCTAAGTTAGCTTTACCTTTGACTGAGTTGACTAAAAGGGGGGTTGCCTTTGTGTGAAATAGTAAGTGCGAGACTAGTTTCCAAACCCTTAAGGAGAAGTTGACTAGTGCACCAGTGTTAGTGTTTCCTGACCTTAGCAAAACCTTTGTAGTGTACTGTAATGCTTCTAAGATGGGTTTAGGTGGAGTGTTAATGCAAGAGGGTAAAGTAGTAGCTTAGGCTTCTAGGCAATTGAAAATCCATGAGAGAAACTACCCTACCCATGACCTAGAGCTAGCGGCCGTAGTGTTTGTGTTGAAGATATTGAGACATTATTTGTATGGATCCAGGTTTGAGGTTTTTAGTGACCATAAGAGCCTTAGATACTTGTTTGACCAGAAAGAGCTGAACATGAGGCGGAGGAGGTGGCTAAAGTTTCTTAAGGATTATGATTTTGAGTTGAGTTACCATCCCGGTAAGACTAATGTAGTGGCTGATGCTCTAAGTAGGAAATCCATTCATGTTAGTTCACTGATGATTAAGGAGATGGATCTTTTAACCCAATTTAGGATTTGAGTTTAACTTGTGAAGTGACTTCGGTTAGTGTGAGGTTAGGTATGACCAAAGTAAGTAATGATCTGTTAAAGGATATTAGCAAGGCCCAATTAAAGGATCCACTTTTGATAAATATAAGAGAGGCCATAAAAGGAGGTAATGGTGGAGAGTTTGTAATAGGTACTGATGGGGTAGTAAGATTTGGAGACCGGGTGTGTGTGCCTAGTGAACCTACTATTAAGCGTCTAGTGCTAGAAGAAGGGCATAGAAGTAAGCTTAGTTTCCACCCATGATCGACTAAGATGTATCAGGATTTGAAGAAAGTGTTCTGGTGGCCTAGAATAAAGAGGGACATAGATGAGTTTGTGAGTGCTTGCTTAGTGTGCCAAAAGTCTAAGGTAGAACATCAAAAGCCTTCAGGATTGCTTCAACTCTTAAGTATACCTGAGTGGAAGTGGGATAGTATTTCCATAGACTTTGTAGTTGCTTTGCCTAAGACTATGAGGGGGCATGATTCTATTTGGGTTATTGTGGATAGGTTAACTAAGAGTGCACATTTCCTTCCTATTAATATTAAGTACTCCTTAGAGAGACTAGCCCAGCTGTACATCAGTGAGATTGTGAGGTTGCATGGCATACCATCTAGTATAGTTTCAGATAGAGATCCCAAGTTCACCTCTAGATTTTGGGAGAGTTTGCAGCAGGCCTTGGGGACCCAACTTAGGCTTAGTTCAACTTATCACCCTCAGACTGATGGTCAGACTGAGAGAACCATTCAATCCTTAGAGGATTTGCTTAGAGCTTGCGTGTTAGACCAAGGGGGTAGTTGGGATAACTTCTTACCTTTGATAGAGTTTACTTACAATAATAGTTTTCACTCTAGCATAGGTATGGCGCCTTATGAGGCATTTTATGGTAGGAGATGTAAAACACCTTTGTGTTGGTGTGAGCCGGGGGAGAGCCTTGGGTTAGGACCTGAGATAGTGCAGCAAACCACTGATAAGGTTAGGATAATCCATGAGAGGATGAGGACAGCTCAGAGCAGGCAGAAAAGCTATGCTGATAAGAGGAGAAAGGAGTTAGAATTCAAAGAAGGGGATCATGTATTCCTGAAAGTCACTCCGTGGACTGGGATTGGTAGGGCATTAAAGTCTAGAAAGCTTACACCTCGATTCATTGGTCCTTACCAAATTCTTAAAAGAGTCGGCAATGTTGCCTACCAAATCGCTTTACCTCCACATTTGTCCAATCTTCATAACGTTTTCCACGTTTCTTAACTCCGAAAATACGTACACGATCATTCGCATGTGATTGAGTCAGATCATCTTGAAGTTAAGGAAAACCTGACAGTGGAAACCATGTCGGTGAGAGTTGAGGATCGGAGGGGGAAACAACTTCGAGGTAAAGAGATTCCTTTAGTTAAGGTGATCTGGGGAGGACCTACACCCGAGAGTGCTACTTGGGAACTGGAAGAGAAGATGAAGGAGTCCTATCCAGAGTTATTCGCTCCAGGTAAAATTCAAGGACAAATTTTCTTTTTAGGAGGGGAGAGTTGTAGCATCCTAAAATTTTGTTAAGTAAAATATTAATTAAATGAAATAAATAAGTAGAGGAAATAATTAATTAAATAAGATGAATAAATAATAGGATCAATATTATTATTAGTTTTATCCATAAAGCTACTTCAATTTAGAAAGAAGATAAGGGGGTTGAGGATGGGCCCAAGCCCATATAGGCATTTTAGTAAGAAGGGGTTATCAGTTCACCCTAATCCTTATTCGTCAAATCGTCAGAGAGAGAACCGCTAAGGAGGGGAGAAACCAAGTCTCAAGAGGAGGTTGCTGTAGAGTGGTCGTCAAGAACCAAGAAAGAGTCTTCCTTGTTGTTCGATCCTCACTTCAAGATACGGTGGGGGAGAGGGTGCTGCTTGTATATGCATGTAGGGGTGCTTGGGTAGTAGCCTAAGAGTATAATTGTATTGATGTATGTATAACTGAGAATGAATGATATAAACTGTTGATTTATAGTTGATTGGATGTCCAGTGATGATTTATTGGGTGAGATTAAAGATGATATTGAGAATAATGAAAAGGGGAATTAGGGATTTGAGAATTTGGGGATTTTGATGAATTGGTTGTATAATCTGTAAAAGATTGTTGTTTTGTTGAGTTTCGAATGATATTAATGATTATGAATGATGTTTAATCGAAATGGATTGATTAGAGATTGATTGGAATGATTTAGAGGTGTTAGAAATCGTGAAATCTGCGATCTGCGTCGCGGGTAATCGATTACCAGGTGTGGTAATCGATTACCAGGGTGTTCTGGGCAACCCAGAAATGCTGTTTGCTGATGGTAATCAATTACAGGTTTGTGGTAATCGATTACCAGAGAGTTTGTTTGCAGGTAATGGATTACATGGGTGCTGTAATCGATTATCAGAGTGTTTGGTCGCAGGTAATCGATTACAAGGTGGTTGTAATCGATTACCAGAGACTTTGATTGCAGGTAATCGATTACTGGAGGTTGGTAATCGATTACCAGAGTGGATTTTGAGAGCCTAAGTGCTCAAGGATGCTTGATATGCTTGATATTGGTTAGTATGAATATAATAGGTGATTATGCTATGTAATTGATATTATTTGGAATGCATATGGTTGGTTAATATGCTATGTAATTGATGTTATTTGGAATGCATATGGTTGGTTAATATGCTATGTAAATGAGGTTATTTGGAATGCATATGGTTGATTAATATGCTATGTAAATGATGTTATTTGGAATGCATATGGTTGGTTAATATGCTATGTAAATGATGTTATTTGGAATGCATATGGTCGGTTAATATGCTATGTAAATGATGTTATTTGGAATGCATATGGTCGGTTAATATGCTATGTAAATGATGTTATTTGGAATGCATATGGTTGTTAATATGCTATGTAATTGATGTTATTTGGAATGCATATGGTCGGTTAATATGCTAGGTAATTGATGTTATTTGGAATGCATATGGTCGGTTAATATGCTAGGTAATTGATGTTATTTGGAATGCATATGGTTGGTTAATATGCTAGGTAATTGATGTTATTTGGAATGCATATGGTTGGTGAACATGCTATGTGAATGATGTTATTTGGAATGCATGTGGTTGGTGAACATGCTATGTAATTGATGTTAATTGGAATGCATGTGGTTGGTGAATATGCTATGTGAATGATGTTATTTGGAATGTATATGGTTGGTGAACATGCTATGTAATTGATGTTAATTGGAATGCATGTGGTTGGTGAACATGCTATGTAATTGATGTTATTTGGAATGCATGTGGTTGGTGAACATGTGATATAATAAATGATGATGTTACTTGAGTTGTGCGGGCCCATAGAGGGGGTACAACTTAAGAGAGATGCCTTGAGCATGTGTGATTAGACCTGAATTGTGCGGGCCCATAGAGGGGGTACAATTCGAGAGGTGAACTGGATTGTGTGGGCCCATAAAGGGGGTACAATTCGAGAGGTGAACTGAATTGTGCGGGCCCATAGAGGGGGTACAATTCGAGAGGTGAACTGAATTGTGCGCGCCCATAGAGGGGGTACAATTCGAGAGGTGAACTGGATTGTGCGGGCCCATAGAGGGGGTACAATTCGAGAGGTGAACTGGGTTGTGCGGGCCCATAGAGGGGGTACAACTCAGGGAATCAAGATTGGGCGTTCGATGCACGGGCCCATGGAGGGGGTGCAACCTAGGAGTGATTGTACTGGCCCATAGAGGGGGTGCAACCTAGGATCGAATGTCGTTGTGCGGGCCCAACGAGGGGGTACAACCTATCAGTTTGTGTGGTGATGCCGGTAGACTATCTTGGTAATAACTAGAGTGAATGACGAGGTGCACCCATTGTGTGGAGTTCCAAGTCATGATCTTTGGGTAGATGATGAGATGAGTATTGGTGCATGTGATAGTTGGAATACTCAACGATGGAATTGAGTTATATAATGATGAGTTTTGGTGCATATAATATATTGGAATACTCAACGATGGAATTGGGTCATATGATGATGTTAATGAGTTTGGATGGATACATGTTGGATGTATATGTGTTAAATCTGATGATGATATTGTGTTACTAAATGATGTTGTGAGTATTAATGATGAATGGGTATTATGTGAGCATGTGACTCCTTTTGTGAATGATGGTATGAGTTTATCTGTTGATATAGATGAATAGCTTTATGCTTATTTATGAATGTTGGTTATTTGATGGATTATTGGATGTTTTGGTATAAGGTATGATGATTGTTGATGTTGTTTATATGTGGGTAAGGATAGGGTAGCCTCCTATGTGTATGTATGAGTAGTATTCTTTTCCTCACCGTATACGTGGATATTATTTTTACAGGTGTTGATGAGGACACGATTGATTTCGAATTTGATTAAAGGGAATGTGCTCTGATAGCTGTGACATCAGGGTATAATTTTGGGGGTCTTTTATTATGTTTCTAGTTAGGAAGGCTTTTGGTGTAAATTATTTTGGATGTCTTACACGGCAAGTAGGATGTCCAGTATTTTTATTTTCTTTGGAGATTCCGCTGCATGAGTGTTGGGTTATAATTGAGTTTTATTTCGTTTTAACTAAGTTGTTTTCGAACTAATGAGGTTTTTGGAAAGAGAGTTTTGTGAACCTTTTACCCATCGTGGGACGTTGCCTTTTCCATAATTCAATTTATTAAACATATAAGAGTATGGGGTAGAAGGGTGTCACATTTTCTCACTTGAGTTTTATTTTTTTTAGTTTCTTTATTATGACTTTAGTAAAGTGATTTTTTTTATGAACCAAAAATATCCTCCACGGGAGGTAGTCTTGCTCCTTCCATTTGCTTTTTTTCTTTTATTTTTTTATCACACATTCATTTTCTTTTTTTAGTATCATATTAAACTATTTTCTCTCATTATTCATTTCTATTAATCTGTTATCTGTTTCATTATAAAAGTAATTTATTAATAACCTCGGTTATCCTCCACGAGAGGCAGTCCTCCTCCTACCGTTTTCTTTTATATGTTTTTTCACTTGGGTTTTATTTTTTTTAGTTTCTCTATTATCACTTTAGTCAAGTGATTTTTTTATAAATCACAAATGTCCTCCACGGGAGGTAGTCTTGCTCCTGGTATTTGCTTTTTTCTATTTTTTTTCTTTTATTTTTTTATCACACATCTACTCTAATCTACTCTAACGTTATAAAATCAATCCACTAGCTGTTCACGTGTCATTTCCTCCCAAATCCACTTTCCCACCTAAATCATTTGTTTTATTTTTTTTTTCTTATTTTTTTCCTTTGTTTTTTTCCATCATGCTTTTGGTTTTCGAATTATATTTCTAAAATGTTTTCACCTCTTATTCACTTTTATTTATCTTTTCCAATACATAAAAATATAGATGAAACGATACAACAAACGTATTGATTTATATTAAATTTAAATTATATTTTTTATAATATATCATTTATCTCTCTATTTTATTTATTAATATTTTTATTTATTATCTCTCTTATCTATTTTATTTATCTATTTTATTTACTCTATTAAAATTGTTCTCACAGTACAAATGTCATGTTTTCTCACTTGGATTTTATTTTTTTAGTTTCTTTATTATCACTTTAGTAAAGTGATATTTTTATAAACCACAAATATCATCCACGGGAGGTACTCTTACTCCTGTCGTTTGTTTTTTTCTTTTATTTTATTATCACACATTTATTTTCTTTTTTTATTATCATAATAAAATATTTTCTCTAATTATTGGTTTCTATTAATCTTTTATCTTTTATTTAGAACCTCGGATATCCTCCACGGGAGGCTGTCCTGCTCCTACCGTTTTCGTTTATGTGTTTTCTCACTTGGTTTTTATTTTTAGTTTCTTTATTATCACTTTAGTAAAGTGATTTTTTTATAAACAAAAAATATTCTCCACGGGAGGTAGTCTTGCTCTTGCTGTTTGCGTTTTTCTTTTTTCTTTTATATTTTATCACATGATCATTTTCTTTTTTTATTATCATATTAAAGCATTTTCTCTCATTATTCATTTCTATTGATCTTTTATCTGTTTCATTGTAAAAGGAGTAATTTATTTAGAACTTTGGGTATCCTCCATGGGAGGCAGTCATACTTCTACCATTTTCCTTTATCTGTTTTCTCACTTGGTTTTTATATTTTAGTTTCTTTATTATCACTTTAGTAAAGTAATTTTTTTATGAACCACAAATATTCTCCACGGGAGGTAGTCTTTCTCCTGTCGTTTGCGTTTTTCTTTTTTTTTTTGTTTTTTTATCACACATTCATTTTCTTTTTTTATTCTCATATTAAAACATTTTCTCTCATTTTTCGTTTCTATTAATCTTTTATCTGTTTCATTATAAATGATTTTTAAAGAACTTCAGGTATACTCCACGGGAGGTACTCTTGCTCCTGTCGTTTGTTTTTTTCTTTTATTTTTTATCACACATTCATTTTTTTTATTATTATATTAAAATATTTTAAATTTTTAATTATATTAATTATGTATTGGTTACTATTTTTTATAAATATGATATTAATATGCTATTCACATTCTACTAATTGATGTAATTTCATAAGTTAATTTTATTATAAAAAATAAAAATTTAATAATACATTTAAAAACGAATATTACCCACTATCCAACGTCACCCGTGCTCCGCACGGATAACTTGCTAGTTCTGTAAATAAACCATTTCATTTATAAAAAATAGTTTTATAGAACAATTTTCAAAATCTAAAAAAACAAAACTGAATCAAACAAGCTCTAAAAAACAGTTTTCTGAAACACCTAAAAGTAATTTCAGAATTTTAATTTTTAAAAACTAAAAAACAGTCACACTTTCAAAACTATTTTTAAAAACTGTCTATCAAACAAAATTTTCATAAAAACTGTAAACAAATAAGCTCTTAATCTCTTGACTTTCATACAGTACACCATGCCAATGATGATTGGATTTAAACCTTGTGATTGCATGCATCAGTTAGGACATTGATAATTACTTGTCAAAATCATGTTTAAACATGTTTTTTTTTTTTTTTATGGAAAAGAAAACTTCTCATTCAAAAAGTGCACCTTGGGGGGAGTCTAAAGCCATAGAAACAACAATACAAGGTGGAATTCCTCAACCTAAAGACAACTTGGGTTAGAGATTGCGAATTTTGTGAAGTTATGGGTTGCTTGATTACCAACCCATTTGCACTATTAGAATAGTAGTGATTAATAACTGATTCAAGGACCGAAAATATTTGGTCACTAATAGTGACCAATTCATTATTGGGATGTAAAAGTAGTGACTAATTTTTTATTGGTTATTAAATCGGTCGCTAAACATTAGTGATCGATTTTTTGGTCCCAAAATCAAATTTTGTGACTGATTTTTTAGAAGAAATTAGTGACCAAATAGTTGGCCACTAAATTTGATTTTGTGACTAACTCAGAGACCTATTTTTGGAGGAACGTAGTGACTGATTTTTCGGTCAGCAAACTTGTTTTTGTGACCAATCTAGTGATCGATTTATCGAGCAATTTAATGATCGAAAATCAGTTACTAAATTTCATTTTGTGACTGAATTAATGATCGATTTTTGGAAGAAATTTATGACTGATTGTTCAGTCATTAAATTTGATATTGTGACCGATTTTTTGACTGATTTAGCGAAGAAATTAGGGACAGAAAAATTGGTCACTAAATTTAATTTTGTGAGTGATTTAGTGTCTGATTTTTGAAGGAAATTAGGGATCGATATTTTTGTCACTAAAATTATAATTTTATTTTTTTATGAAAATATACTTTATAAACAAATATTTGAGCTATAAGTAAATATTTGAAGTTAAGAAAAAAATATGTTTCACAATAATATATCATTTTTATAATCATTTTATTTTTAATTAATTTTACTTATTTTCTTTAAAATCACAATTTCCCCCTTAATTTATGGTATTGTGGTGACTATACAGTTTATTTCAATTTTAACAAAAATTATGTATATTAATAAAAAGTCATATTTTATTTGAAAAAATTATATGTTACACTTATTGTATTTTTTATCATATTTTAAAATGGAATAAAAGTTTCACTTTAAGAAATAAAAAATTTTTAATTTTAAGAAATAAAATCCCCTCTCTTCTCCTCACAACCTTTGTTTTCCTAATGGTTTTCTGTCATTATGGGTCATTACCTGGTGATTCAGAGGTGGAAGCCTGAATTTAATCCTTTTGAAGATGAGTTGAAACGAATTTCAATTCGGGTCAGAATTCCTGGGTTACCTATTGAGTATTATGATGATCATGTGCAATGGCGTATTGGAGATGTTGTGGAGAGAACAGTGAGGATAGGTGCACATTCTAGTCGTCTAATAGAGGATGAGGAATGTTCAAGTCTGATCACAGAAAGGGGCAAATTTGCTCGGATTTGCATTGAGGTTGATTTGAGGAAAATTTTTATATCCATATTCAAACTTAATGGGCGATTATACAATGTTGAGTATGAAGGGTTGAACTTGATTTGTTTCAATTGTGGTTGCTTTGGTCACCGCAAAGAGAATTGCCCCTTGTTGGCGTTACAAAAGGGAACCCTGTTGAAAAGGATGTTGCTGCTAGTCATTCCGATCAGGCTGAGAAGATGGAAAGCGGTCCGGTGGAGGAAGGCTTGGCTTCGGCGGGGTGTTTTGGTCCTTGGATGATGGTGCAGCGAAAAAATCGTCGTCAGAATCCTTCAAGTATGGAAACTAATAAAGTTCTAGATTTAAATTCGGAAAGGAAGACATATCCTATCCAAATTGGGTCTAGATTTGTTGCGCTTCGTGAAAAGAATAACCAAGATTTGGTGGCTGAGTTTGTTAGTGGTGCAGTTTTAAATGTCAGTGCTAATGATTGCAATCCAAATTTGATTGCTGGACACCAAAAATGGAAATTCCAGAAAAAGGATATTACTGCCCGTAAACTGGATATGGATGGAGATATGATTTTTCAAAATAATGAGCAGGGCGTTATTATTGTGACACTCTTCTACCTCAAACTCTTATACATTAAATAAATCAAAATATATGAAAGGTAACGTCCCACACGGTAAAAAGGTTCACATTTCTCATCGTATTAAATGTCATTTATTTCAAAGTCAACTAACTTAAAATAGAAATAGAAATCAAAGGTTTTCAAAATACTTAAAGCAGCGGAAACTCAAGTATTAACATCAAAATATCCTACTGGCCATGCAAGACACTTAAAACAGCTTATAAAATTTCTTTCCTAAAATAGAGAACACAAAATAAAAATCCCCAACAGTATACCCTGATGTCGCATATATCGGAGCGAATCTCCCTTCAATTAATACTCGACACTAGTCGTGTCATCATCATCACCTGTAAAATTAACCACAGTATAACGGTGAGAAAAAAATATCACTCATACATACACATTGGAGGCTACCCTATCCTCAACCACATATAATCCTCATTATCATCAAGTAATCACATACTCAGAACATCTTACACCTTTATTATCAAACATCTTATTTCAACACAATTATACGAATCACACTTTATAAATCATCAAGCACATTCCCAACACATAATACTCATCTCATCAATAATTTCTCATAACATCATAATATAATTCAACATCATCATCAAATACAATGCATATTCATCTATCATCATGCACACCAAAACATCATCAACATCATCCCAAGGATCATGATTTGGAGCTCCGCACAATGGGCACACCTCATCAATCTCCCTAGTTGTTACCAATGATGGCCTTACCGTTAAACACCACACAGGCCGGTAAGTTGTACATCACCCCACTCTAGGCTTGTACAGAGAATATCTCCCACCAAGGTCTCCTCCCTGAGTTGCACTCCACCCCTCTCTAGACTTGTGCAATCTCAAATACAATCACCTCCCTGAGCTACACTCGCCTCTCACTAGGCTTGTGCATCCCAAGTACAATCACCTCCCTGAGCTACACTCGCCTCTCACTAGGCTCGTGCACCTCAAATACAATCACCTCCCTGAGTTACACTCGCCTCTCACTAGGCTTGTGCACCTCAAGTACAACATCATATATGCTCACGCATCATTAACATCATAAGATCAATTACATCATCATCATCATCATCATCATTATAATAACATCATCATTAATCATCCTCATCATAAATCATCATAAACATCATCAAGTATCATCAATCATCATCATCATAATCATCATAACACACATCGTATGCTTAATTCATCAATATATCATCATCATCATAACTCAATGCCTCAGTATATCATCATATATACACACCTCATATACTCATTACATCATCATACATCACCATATTATAAGCATCTTACATCACATGGGATATTCATATCATCATATTCATACTACAATCAACACACTTTAAACTTTCAACTTAATATCATCAATTCCACAAAATAACATTTATATTAAATACATATTAATCTCAATTCCATGTGTTAAGGAATACCATCCTCACTCTGAAAAGAACTCCTCAAAATCACATCAAAAACGGAAATCTGCGAGCTGCGCTGTAGCGCAAGTTGCAGCGCAAGTGTTGCAGAACGCGACTGTACTGCGTTTTTCTCCCTTTCACCCCCTTCTTCAACCTCTAATCAATCCTCAGGGTTAATACATTAATCATACACGTTTATATCAAACAAACTCAGCCAAAAACACCAATCTTTACACAGATTTTCACAGTTATTCATCATGATCCCTCAATCATCAAACCCTTATTTACCCCTTTTCGCTATTCTCGCTACCCCTCTTCAATTTAATCAAGATTCACCAAGAACAATACATTTAATCATCAAACGACAGATTCTCATCATACAATACTCAATACACACATATCAATTCGTATTTAAAGTTTTAGAGGGTCTTATGGTTGCCCTCACTACCCAAACACTCCCATATGCCCATACAAGCAGCACCCTTTCCCCCACCGTACCTTGAAGTGAAGATCGAACAGCAAGGAAGACTCTTTCTTGATTCTTGATGATCACTCTGCAACAACCTCCTCTTGAGACTTGGTTTCTCCCCTCCTTAGCGTTTCGCTCTCTGACGATTTGAAGAATAAGGATTAGGGTGAACTGATAACCCCTCCTTACTAAAAATGCCTATATGGGCTTGGGCCCATCCTCAACCCCCTTATCTTTTTTTAAATTTGAACTAGCTTTATGGATAAAACTACTCATAATATTAATTCTATTATTTATCGTTTATTTCATCTACTTTATTAATTTAATTTAATTTAATTTAATAAAATTCAGGATGTTACAACCCTCTCCTCCTAAAAGGAAATTCGTCCTCGAATTTTACCTGAAGCGAATAACTCTGGATAGGACTCCTTCTATAGCTTCTCTCCTAAGCACCAAAAACGGACCCTCTAATTGAACTTTGCTAATATCCTTCAACAGATCATTACTTACTTTAGTCATCCCTAGCCTCACACTATCCGAAGTCACCTCACAAGCTAAACTCAAATCCCTAAACTGGGTTAAAAGATCCATTTCCTTAATCATCAGGGAACTAACATGAATTGATTTCCTACTTAAAGCATCAACCACTACATTAGCCTTTCCGGGATGGTAACTAAACTCAAAATCATAGTCCTTAAGAAACTCTAACCACCTCCTCTGCCTCATGTTCAGCTCTTTCTGATCAAACAAATATCTAAGGCTCTTATTGTCACTAAAAACCTCAAATCTGGAACCATACAAGTAATGCCTCCACATCTTTAATACAAACACTACAGCCGCTAACTCCAGGTCATGGGTAGGGTAGTTTCTCTCATAGATCTTAAATTTCCTAGAGGCATAATCTATTACTTTATCCTATTGCATTAACACCCCACCTAAACCCATCTTAGAGGCATTACAGTACACTACAAAGGATTTGCTAAGATAAGGCAACACTAACACTGGTGCACTAGTCAACTTTTCCTTAAGAGTTTGGAAACTAGACTCACACATACTATTCCACACAAAGGCAACTCCCTTCCTAGTCAACTCAGTCAACGGCAAAGCTAACTTAGAAAACCCCTCTATGAATCTCCTATAGTATCCAGCTAACCCAAGGAAACTTCTAATCTCACTCACGGACTTAGGAGCCTCCCACTTAAGCACGACTTCTACCTTAGACGGGTCAACACCTATACCCCCTTTAGAAATCACATGACCTAAGAAACTCACTAACAATGGCACTACTCTCAGATTTCAAATATCCAATCGGTCGCTCCATCGGGGTCATAACCCCCACGAAAGGTAGGTGGATGGTTCCTCTGGAACCGAGCAAGCCAATCCACCTCATGATGTTGGTTCAGGTTGCCAACAGCCTACGCCATAACCATTAAGGCATCGGCCATCGCTCAATCATTCCTACCCCCAGCCATTACTCTTCTGATTCACAGAAAAGTAGATAAGTCACACAATTAATTCAATCAAGTCAAACAACACAATTCAATCAATCAATCAATCATCACAATAACACCACAGAAGCACAACAAATACATAACTCAAGGTCGATGAACTGACCAATCAAACAAACAGTTAACTCAAAGCAATATAATTCACTCAATCAACATAACACCTTAGCACCACAGAAGCACAGTAAACTCATAACTCAAGGCCGGTGAACCGACCTGCTCTGATACCACTTAATGTGACACCCTTCAACCCCAAACTCTTATACATTAAATAAATCGAAATATATGAAAGGTAACGTCCCACACGGGTAAAAAGGTTCAAATTTCTCATCGTATAAAACGTCATTTATTTCAAAGTCAACTAACTTAAAATAGAAATAGAAATCAAAGGTTTTCAAAATACTTAAAGCAGCGGAATCTCATGTATTAACATCAAAATATCCTACTGGCCATGCAAGGCACTTAAAACAGCTTATAAAATTTCTTTCCTAAAATAGAGAACACAAAATAAAATTCCCCAACAGTATACCCTGATGTCACATATATCAGAGCGACTCTCCCTTCAATTAATACTCGACACCAGTCGTGTCATCATCATCACCTGTAAAATTAACCACAGTATAACGGTGAGGAAAAAAATACCACTCATATATACACATAGGAGGCTACCCTATCCTCACCCACATATAATCCTCATTATCATCAAGTAATCACATACTCAGAACATCTTACACCTTTATTATCAAACATCTTATTTCAACACAATTATACGAATCACACTTTATAAATCATCAAGCACATTCCCAACACATAATACTCATCTCATCAATAATTTCTCATAACATCATAATATAATTCAACATCATCATCAAATACAATGCATATTCATCTATCATCATGCACACCAAAACATCATCAACATCATCCCAAGGATCATGATTTGGAGCTCCGCACAATGGGCGCACCTCATCAATCTCCATGTTTGTTACCAATGATGGCCTTACCGTTAAACACCATACAGGCCGGTAAGTTGTACATCACCCCACTCTAGGATTTGATGGGTTTCTGGCAAGCGAACTAAAAATCCAAGAGTATAATTGTAAGAGAGTTATCGTATCCACAGGGAACGGTTAATCCGAGTATAATTTTGATCTATTTATCAAGAGAACAAAGGGTTTTGAGAAGATTGTTGTGAAAATTGTAAACTGTAAATAATAATCAATGAATTAGAAAGGAAGAGTTAGAGACACTTTACTTGGATTAGGATTGAACTTCATCTCATCATACCCCTCATGTATGTCGAGACTACCTATTATTTATAGGCTTTGAACTATAACACTGTAGACAAACTATATTGCTAAGACCCCGAGTTACCAGGCCCCACTCACACTCAAAGGTATTCCATGCGGGTTCTCCCAAGTGACAGACTTACCCTCGGCTTATTTTGTTTTCTTTATTCCATTTGTAAAAGAACTAGTTGATAAACGAGGGTTATTCCTCTGGACGCACCTTCGCTAGAGTACTGTCACTACCCATCACTCATTAGAATACATCCACGTTATCACTTCTTGGATTGACAATAAACTAATCCTTTGCTATCGGTCCATTAGACCATGCCTATCCTTTAGATGCCCTTCATTAGGATACTCACACTATCCATCAATCAATAGCAACACCCATGTTTCAGTCACTAGTTAACCGAGTATTCTCATTCACTCAGAGGTTGAGTTTCCTATGTCTAGGCTCCCCCAAACTCAATCCTAGTCGTAACGTTAATTACAACTAGTCTATAACTCCGGCGCAAGCGCGGAAGTTAGTAATTAAGCACAGAATAAGATTACCAATATTATAGTTAAGGAACTGCATAAATAAATAGATAGAGTTCAACATACACTTGGGAATGGAATCGATTACATTCAATCCTAATGGAGAGTTAACTACACAAGGTAGCCATACAAACCACCGAAAAAGTTGTCACCATCTTCAATCCTTGTGAAGCACTCCTCCTCTCCTACTCTAAAATTAGAACAAGTGCATTATCACTGGAATATAACTGAATTACAATAATCGTGCACACCTGATCTGGTGCAAGAGGTTCCTATTTATAGGCTAAGGAAAGACAAAGGAAATTAGGGAGAAATCTATCTAAAAACGGCAACAGGGCACAGATCTGCGTGATCTGCGCTTCAAGCTGCGCTACAGCGCAGGCTGCAGCGCAGGTTCTAGAGAGCTGCGCTTCTCCCTGTGCTGTAGCGCAGGTTATGTCCTGCAGCTCCAACTTTCTCATTTTAATTTTGATCTCCCCCGAGACTGGTTTTGGTTGATTTGTCTTTCCTTGTTTCCCTTTTCTTGATGAAATCCTTGCATTTATTGAGCATATTTGATTTATTTGGGAAGGTTGTCTGCAGAATCCTTGTTTGATTGGCAATGATCTCCTCATTAATTGCCTCAAATCTTCTTCAAATCTTTATTAAATGTCTTCAATCAAACTCAAATGTTGCAGATATCTCCGTCATTTAATGTTATCTTTCCTTTAAATCAAATCTTTGCACTATCTTGCAAAAATCAGCATTATCTCTATCAAAATAGCATCAAATTTAAATCTCAGATTAATAAATACAGTTTATCTATTATTTAATAAAAAGGGATTAAACTGGGGTAAAAATACCATTTTATCCTTGATAAGTGAACTAAAAAGTGCTCTAATTTATCACGTAATTTTCACTTATCAAAATACCCCCCCAACTTAACTTCTTTCTTGTCCTCAAGTAAGAGACCTTTTTGCAATCAAAAAATCAATTATATCACCTGTGTAATTCAAACAATTCAAAAACAAATTCAAGGAACTTTTCATCATCTCCTTGTTAAGCAGCAGTCACTTTCCAAACATAAGAAAAATTCAGGATTAAGGGATGTTACCAATCCTCACTCAGAATAGAACACAAACATAAGTCAAACTTCTCAAAAATAGCAATTAAAGCAGTAAGTGATAAACCAATGAAATCTCTCATTCTCACGGGTAAGTGTTTCCCTCAATCTTTTTCACCACCGTTGAACACTAGAATTGATATTCGTTTCCAACATCTGAACCTGCAAGTAGTTAACATGGATCAAAAGGTCTTTTCTTTGGTTGTAATGATGCTGGCTATCAAGAAATTATGGTTTTTTCTGGATATGCAATGAACACTTTGAATAGAGAACATCTTGTGATTGTGTTTGGGACTTCTCTCCATCTACCATGTCATTCTTGAATTGTCATTTTTTTCAGCTGGCCTCTTTGTTTGAAGAAGTACTCCCCCCAACTTATTCAATTTCTACACTTTGTACAGAATTTTTTTTAATAGAATACAATAACATAGAGAATTTATTTATGAGGGAGCATTCTTCTTTGTGATTTCTTGTGCCTGCTCTTTGAATTTCTTTGACCTTTCAATTCACCAACCTTTTGTCCCATCTTGTTGTGTTGCACCTTGCTTTCTATCCCAAGTGTGAAGGGACATGGTATGATCATTAATCATGGCTGGGGTGCATCAAAAGAAGTATTAAAGGCTCAAATGGGCAATCAAAAATTGGAAAATTTTAATCAAGGTTTGCTATTTGGCACTAAGCAAAATATTATAGTCACAAAATATGCCTTTGTCACTTCCATATCTTCCACTAGCAAGACAAAATTCAGAAACTCAGGCATTAACAGTTGACAAGCAACGGTGAAAAGCTCTCAATTTAGTGTTTGGGCTCTCTGCTCACCGATTATTGGCTAAAATTTCCTTGATAAAGCACTTACTGGTTTTAATTAACTATCCTGATAGGTTCTCTTGAGAAGTATCCTAAACTTAACTGATTATGGAATTAATCACAAAACCCTATCATCTTTCTTAATCTGGTTAGTTAAACTACTTAATTACAGAGAATTTTGAAAAAGTTGCCTTAAATCCTAATTTCCTAAGGTCCTAAAAATTTAAAAATTCAACAGAAAAATAGAAAATAACAAAATAAGTACTACCTGATATAGATAATGTGTCAGTGGCAATACAGTACATATCAAAAGAAAATAAGAAAATAGAAAATGAAATGAAAAAGAAAAAGAAAAAGAAGGAAAAGCACCAAATAGGAAAGAAAACAATCAGTCCTCATCCTGGTCCTGATCCATGTAAGCTGCTCCATCCCCCTGGGAAAATAGGCCTGTCCCCAGGCCACTGTAAGTAATCATGAAACTGTGCAGGGGTCATGGGGTCCACACGAGCCTGATAATGTCTACTCTGAAAATGAACAACTGCTCAGTGAATAGTGGACATATGAGCCATCAAATGAGTGTTCTATGCCTCAAGTCCCTGGGCCCAAACAGGAGCATCCATGTCTGCTGGTGATGGTGGTGGTGATGTCTGTTGCTGCTACTGCTCCTCAACCTGTAACTCCTTAGCCGGGATACAGTTGGCTTCAATATATGCTCTGGTCATGGGAAGTGCGATGTGAACCTTGGGGTTCACCTCCACACCCCTAGATCTGCAGAGTGAGGTGATAAGAGAAGGGAAACCAAGCCTAATCTTGGAGTTAGGGGTCCGACGCTCCACAGAAGATGCAAAGTCTGATATCCTACTGGTGATAACTCGTGAGATATCGATAGTAGCGCCGGTAAGGATACAATATATGAGGTGGACTACAAGCATAATGATATCAGAAACATGCCCTGTAGGATGTATGTTGGCCAGCGTCAGTACTGTCCACATCCGTGTGATACTCATCATATCATGCCTGTGAATCCTGGCAGCCTCCTGATATGCATTCCTTTCAAAGGAACGCCCTGGTAAGCATAGCAGCTGAGCAGTCTCAATGTCAAGGGGATCATTGCCATTACGCCCCACAACCTGCATCCTCTCGTGGTATTGGCACACCACGAGGTCTCTGTCCTCCTCTATGGGATGTCCTAAAAGTGCATTGATTGCATCGCAATCAAATCTGATAACCTGTCCTCGAACATAGGACTCCCTCCTGCAGTTAACGTCGTGGTCTCTAATAGCGTTAGCATAGAATTCCCGTACAATGTCTAGATCGAAGTAGTTGTCAGGGCGACTGAGGCGGTCCCATCGCCTCCTGTGAATCTCGGCAGAGAACTCCTCATATTCCCCCTCCTAGAGGATGACTGGTCGCTCCAGGATGAACTTGCAATCAACAATGTCAGTGTATGCTTCAAAGGACTTGAGGTCCTTGAAGCGATGAGGGTCGAACATAGGTTCACTCTGGGGGGCCTTCCTCTTGGAGCCCCCTGTGCCCCTCCTAGAGGAACTAGCAACACTAACATTCTTCGTGCGAATCATCTGCAAAACAGAAGCAACTCAAAATTATGTATGCATCATAATATTTAATTGCTCATAATTATGAAATAAATGGCCAATAAATTTCAAGAATTGGAGCAATCAATTAATCAAACAAATGTACATAAAAATTTTGATTTTAAATATTAGCCAATAAATGCCAATTAATTAATTAAGACATGCTAAAGTGATCAATTAAAGCAAGTCCTAAACAATTCTAAACAAGCGAAGGGAGAACCAAACTCATGCTAAAAAATCATGTCATCAGTAACATGCAATGTTGCACAATCATTTATGTATGGGCATGCAAAAATATTAGAGCAATTAATTAAGCATACATGTACCAATAAAATAATTTGCATAAATCCCTGAGCACTCAAAAACTACCATCTAAGCAAGCATGAATAACTCACAAAGAATCCTAACCACATGCAATCTAATTTAAAGCATTATGAATAATTATTTCTTTCCTAAAGCTTCCTAGAATCTTAAGATTTCCTATCCTAAGGTTATGCTCAAATAAAATAAAAAATCGAAATTTCAATCGGTTAAAAAGAAAGAAAACTATAAAAACATATCCGATATAAGCTCAGAAACTGAAAATGAAGGCTATATGAGTGAGAAAAGGCAAAGCAAAGGTTAGGAATATTAGAGAAAAGGCAAGGAAGAGAACGAAAGGAAGTTCAAAATGAACTCCTTCGTTCAAATTTCAGAATTTAAAATCCCGCTTCCTGCGCTACACCCTGCGCTATAGCGCAGAGTGGAGCGCGTACTGCTTCAGAAGTTGAAGCGTTCCGCTGCGCTTCACCCTGCGCTATAGCGCCGAGTGAAGCGCAAAAGTCAGAGAGTCAGGTTTCTAATTTTAATTCTGCGCTTCACCTGCGCTACAACGCAGATTTGCAGTATTCTCTCTGCTTCTGCTACTCCTAGTTGATTCCATGCAATCCTTTTTAATTTAGATCTCCATTTTAACAATTTCCTAATTACACAGGTAAATCCTAAAACTAAAAATTACCAAAATGAAGATTAAATGAAAATTATAAACTTACAAGGACTGGGTTGCCTCCCAGGAAGCGCTTGTTTAACGTCTTATAGCTCGACGCCTGGTTACTCAACCCTTTCATGGTGGCCTCAAGTGGAGGACGATGTTTGACTCCATACCAGTTCTTCCTTTGAGCTCCCATCCTCCATGCCAATTTTTGATTCTACCATCACTGTCACTGTCTTCCTCAGTATCAGATGTTGATCTCCTTCTCCTCTTAAATTTGAACTCCCATATTGACTCTGGATGCTTTGTCCTCATCCTAGGCTTCCTCAGAAATTCGGAGCCTGACAGCTTTGTTTGATCTTTGGAAATAGCATCAGTTTGTTGTAACTTGGGCGTACCTCTATGAAACGTAATACTTTCATCTTTTGAGCTTAATTCATATTTTCCTCGATCAACATCAATGATCATCTTAGCAGCCTTCATGAAGGGTCTTCCTAAAATTAGGGGGACTTTAGTATCCTCCTCCACTGTCTCTGCAATGTAGAAATCTACAACATATGCAAATTTATCCACTTTGATTTGAATATCCTCTATTATCCCATGAGGGCGTTGAGCGGATTTATTTGCAAGAAGTAACCTCACATTTGCAGGCTTGACCTTCACATTACTCAACTTGTTAAAATACGATAGCGGCATCAAATTGATGCTCGCTCCAAGATCTAATAAACCTTCTCTTCATGATGTTTCTTTTGTGCTGCTTCTTCACCTTGTTGAACAACTTCCTCTTGAAGCAATTGTTCTTCAAAGATGATTTCTTCTTCCTAATCAAGTTCCTCCTCCTATGACTTGTTGCCATCAGTAGCAATCAAGCTGCATTGTTCCTTTGGATTGGTTTGGGTCACAGCTGAGAAGTGTTGTTGCTTGTGCTCTGCCATTTCAGTTGCTAACTGACCCACTTGACTCTCTAGAGTCTTGATTGATGCCTCAGTAGTTGTCTTGAATCCACTAAATCTTTGCACGAGGTCATCAATCTTCCCTTCCAAAGTGTTTAATTTATCATATGTTGAGGGCTGTTGTTGGTAAGGTGGTTGTCTTGGTCCTCCATTCTGACTCCAACCTGAATTGGTTTGGTTATTTCTCCAACCTTGTGAATATTGATTGTTGTTATTGTTGGAGTAATTCCCTTGCCTTCCCTCGTTACCCATGAAGTTGACTTGTTCTGGTTGTGTTCCTTGGCTAGCACATTGACCATTTAGATGGTCTCCTCCACAGAAATCACACATCAATGGTTAGGCTTGGATGGGTTGTGAGTGGACAGCTTTGAGTTGTTGAGGGAGTGTCTTCAACGTCTCAGTGAGTGCTTCTAGTTGACGTTTAATGAGATTGTTCTCAGCTAACAGAGCATCACTATGATTGAGTTCCATCACCCCTTTCTTTGGTAATTGCACAGGCTGTCTTCCACTTTGAGCTTGTTGATCGTTTTATGCAAAATGGTTGATAATTTCTAGCGCTCGATCAACTTCTTTGGATAAGATAGTTCCACCTGCTGCCGCATCTAAGAATGACCTTGAGTATGAACGAAGTCCCGTGCAGAATATGTTGAGTTGGGCTATATCCTCATAGCCATGGTTGGGACATTTGTGCAGCATAGACTTGAATCTTTCTCAAGCTTCACATAGTGGCTTATCAATCCCTTGTCTGAAGGTAGAAATATCTGCTTTGGCTTCTATCTGCTTCCTGGTTGGGGAGAATCTTGTCAAGAATTTCTCCTCAACCACACCCCAATTGGTTAGGCTTTGATTTGGGTGTGATTGCAGCCATTCCTTAGCTTTACCTATCAAAGAGAAAGGAAACGAGCGTAAGTAAACAGATTCTAAATTACCTTCCTCGAAACCCATAGTACCAATCAATTCATAAAAGTTAGAGAGATGAGCATTTGGATTTTCATGATCCAATCCAACAAATTGATGTGCACCGATGAGGTTGAGGTGTGCAGTCTTCAACTCCAAATCTCTTGCGTTTGGTGGTAACACAGTGCTTGAGAAGTGACGTGGTGCTTGATGGGAGATATAATCTCCTAGAGTCCTTCTTAGACGTTCTTCTGCCATATTTTTGGGTTCCTCAACAATTGTTCTCCTTCTTCTCCTTCTCGAGTTTCTACCTCTGTTCCTTCGCGACGTCCTTTCTATCTCCGGGTCGAACTGTAATTGATTGTGAGACATCTGACCTATCAGAAGCATAAACAAGAAACTTTGAAAAAGGTAAGTGTTGAAGAGAATTGGAAAAAACAAGAATTTTCCTAAGATAATAATAAATCCTAAAAATAATAAGAAAAATAAACAAATAAACAAAATCCTAAAGTAAAAACTTGGTAACTAGACCGCCAAGGTCTACACGAATTGGAAACCGTTCCCCGGCAACGGCGCCAAAAATACTTGATGGGTTTCAGGCAAGCGAACCAAAAATCCAAGAGTATAATAGTAAGAGAGTTATCGTATCCACAGGGAACGGTCAATCCACGTATAATTGTGATCTATTTATCAAGAGAACAAAGGGTTTTAAGAAGATTGTTGTGAAAATTGTAAACTGTAGATAATAATCAATGAATTAGAAAGGAAGAGTTAGAGACGCTTTACTACTTTACTTGGATTAGGATTGAACTTCATCTCATCACACCCCTCATGTATGTCGAGACTACCTATTATTTATAGGCTTTGAACTATAACACTGTAGACAAACTATATTGCTAAGACCCTGAGTTACCAGGCGCCACTCACACTCAAAGGTATTCCATGCGGGTTCTCCTAAGCGACAAACTTACCCTCGACTTATTTTACTTTCTTTATTCCGTTTGTAAAAGAACTAGTTGATAAACGAGGCCTACTCCTCTAGACGCACCTTCGCTAGAGTACTGTCACTACCTATCACTCATTAGAATACATCCACGTTATCGCTTCCTGGATTGACAATCAACTAATCCTTTGCTATCGGTCCATTAGACCATGCCTATCCTTTAGATGCCCTTCATTATGATACTCACACTACCCATCAATCATTAGCAACACCCATGTTTCAGTCACTAGTTAACCGAGTATTCTCATTCACTCAGAGGTTGAGTTTCATATGTCTAGACTCCCCCAAACTCAATCCTAGTCGTAACGTTAATTACAACTAGCCTATAACTCCGGCGCAAGCGCGGAAGTTAGGAATTAAACACAAAATAAAATTACCAATATTATAGTTAGGGAACTGCATAAATAAATAGATAGAGTTCAACATACACTTGGGAATGGAATCGATTACATTCAATCCTAATGGAGAGTTAACTACACAAGATAGCCATACAAACCACCGAAAATGCTGTCACCATCTTCAATCCTTATATAGCGCTCCTCCTCTCCTACTCTAAAATTAGAACTGGTGCATTATCACTGGAATATAACTGAATTACAATAATCGTGCACACCTGATCTAGTGCAAGAGGTTCCTATTTATAGGCTAAGGAAAGACAAAGGAAATTGGGGAGAAATCTATCTAAAAACGGCAACAGGGCACAAATCTGCGTGATCTGCGCTTCAAGCTGCGCTACAGCGCAGGCTGCAGCGCAGATTGCAGAGAGTTGCGCTTCTCCCTGCGCTGTAGCGCAGGTTGAAGCGCAGGTTACGTCTTGCAGCTCCAACTTTCTCATTTTAATTTTGATCTCTCCCCGAGACTGGTTTTGGTTGATTTTTCTTTCCTTGTTTCCCTTTTCTTGATGAAATCCTTACATTTATTGAGCATATTTGATTTATTTGGGAAGGTTGTCTGCAAAATCCTTGTTTGATTGGCAATTATCTCCTCATTAATTGCATCAAATCTTCTTCAAATCTTTATTAAATGTCTTCAATCAAACTCAAATCTTGCAGATATCTCCCTCATTTAATGTTATCTTTCCTTCAAATCAAATCTTTGCACTATCCTGCAAAAATCAGCAATATCTCTATCAAAATAGTATCAAATTCAAATCTCAGATTAATAAATACAATTTATCTATTATTTAATAAAAAGGGATTAAACTGGGGTAAAAATACCATTTTATCCTTGATAAGTGAACTAAAAAGTGCTCTAATTTATCATGTAATTTTCACTTATCAGGCTTGTACAGAGAATATCTCCCACCACGGTCTCCTCCCTGAGTTGCACTCCACCCCTCTCCAGGCTTGTGCAATCTCAAGTACAATCACCTCCCTAAGCTACACTCGCCTCTCACTAGGCTTGTGCGTCCCAAGTACAATCACCTCCCTGAGCTATACTTGCCTCTCATTAGGCTTGTGCATCCCAAGTACAATCACCTCCCTGAGCTACACTCGCCTCTCACTAGGCTTGTGCACCTCAAGTATAATCACCTCCCTCAGTTACACTCGCCTCTCACTAGGCTTGTACACCTCAAGTACAAAATCATATATGCTCACACATCATCAACATGATAAGATCAATTACATCATCATCATCATCATCATTATTATCATCATTAATCATCCTTATCATAAATCATCATAAACATCATCAAGTATCATCAATCATCATCATCATAATCATCATAACACACATCTATGCTCAATTCATCAATATATCATCATCATCATAACACACATCATAACTCAATGCCTCAGTATATCATCATATATACACACCTCATATACTCATTACATCATCATCATACATCACCATATTATAAGCATCTAACATCACATGGGATATTCATATCATATTCATACCACAATCAACACACTTTCAACTTTCAACTTAAGATCATCAATTCCACAAAATAACACTTATATTAAATACATATTAATCTCAATTCCATGTGTTAAGGAATACCATCCTCACTCTGAAAAAAACTCCTCAAAATCACATCAAAAACGGAAATCTGCGAGCTGCGCTTCACTTTGCGCTGCAGCGCAAGTGTCGCAGAACACGACTGTACTGCGTTTTTGCCCCTTTTCACCCTCTTCTTCAACCTCTAATCAATCCTTAGGGTTAATACATTAATCATACACGTTTATATCAAACAAACTCAGCCAAAAACACCAATCTTTACACAGATTTTCACAGTTATTCATCATGATCCCTCAATCATCACCCTTATTTACCCCTTTTTGATATTCTCGCTACCCCTCTTCAATTTAATCAAGATTCACCAAGAACAATACATTTAATCATCAAACGACAGATTCTCATCATACAATACTCAATACACACATATCAATTCGAATTTAAAGTCTTAGAAGGTCTTATGGTTGCCCTCACTACCCAAACACTCCCACATGCACATACAAGTAGCAGCCTCTCCCCCACCGTACCTTGAAGTGAAGATCGAACAACAAGGAAGACTCTTTCTTGATTCTTGATGATCACCCTGCAACAACCTCCTCTTGAGACTTGGTTTCTCCCCTCCGTAGCGTTTCACTCTCTAACGATTTGAAGAATAAGGATTAGGGTGAACTGATAACCCCTCCTTACTAAAAATGCCTATATGGGCTTGGGCCCATCCTCAACCTCCTTATCTTCTTTTTAAATTTGAACTAGCTTTATGGATAAAACTACTCATACTCCCTCTGTCCCTATTTATAAGACCCCTTCTAGAAGAATTGAGTGTCCCTTAATATAAGACCCTTTGCAGATTTTTAGATGAGTTAATCATTTTTTCCATATTTGCCCTTCATTAATGTTTAACTCTTTTAATTTCCCATATATTGATTAGTGTGAATAGTTAATGAAGTTTTACCCACATGTTCAACTACACCAATAGAAATTGACTTTTAGAGTCTTCCACCATGTGACAATTAATGATCCTAAAATATAGTGACCTTTAATTAGGGGTACATTTGGAAATGTTATATTATTTTTTAAAAGACCAATGCATTAACCAACTTTTCTTAAACTGTGTGAAACTGTCTTATAATAAGCGACGGAGGGAGTAATATTAATTATATTATTTATCATTTATTTCATCTATTTTATTAATTTAATTTTATTTAATTTTATTTAATAAAATTCAGGATGTTACAATTATAGGTAGCGACGCTAATGATATTAATGGCAAGAGGGAATCTCTCTGCAAAATCAAGGTGTCAGCCCATGGATCGCATGTAATTCAGCAACAGATTTCATCTCCTGATTCCGTGCCTGTTGGGTCACCAACACGTGCATCCTTTCCCAAAGATTCTGGGCCCGTTAATGTTATTGACCCACAACACCCAAATGTCTTAATGGACATGGGCCAAATTGCGGATAGTGGAGGTGTAGGCCATATGGAGGTGGATGGCCGATTGCACTCTTCCGACCCAATTACAAATGCTTAAGAGTTTGTGTTGGCCCAAGCTGCTCGCCCTCCTGATGTAGAGATTTCGGAGTCCGTCCAAGTTGTTGATTCTTACGACGTGGACCAGAAGAATTTGAAGGAAGTCTTTTCCTCTGCCAGCAATCCCAATGGTGGGCAATCTGCTACTTCGGGTTCCCCATGAATTGCATGACCTGGAATATTAGGGGGTCTGGTACCCGTATTGTCCCCTCTTTAATTTCAGATTTGTCTTGTAAATATTAATTGGATTTTTTGGCTCTCTTGGAGCCTCGAGTAAGTGGTAGAAGAGCTGACTTTATCATTCGAAAGTGTGATTTTCAGTTTAACTACCGTTTAGAAGATTCAGGGTTCTCCGAAGGTATTTGGATTCTATGGAATGATACTAATAGTAGAGTGGAAATCATTAGTAGTCATCCTCAATTTGTGCATATGAAAATTTCTCCTCTGAATGGTGATAGCCCCTGGTTTTTCACATGCGTTTATGCTAATCCTCGAGTTCAGCAAAGGCGTTTTCTGTTGAGTGAGTTGTGTTCTATTTCTAATAGTATTAATGGGGAACGGGCTGTTTGTGGAGACTTTAATTCATACCTTCATGCGCATGAGAAGCAGAGGGGTGGCCCTCCAAATTTGATAGATTAATTTGCAATGGTCTTTGGCGTACAAGATTTGCTGAGGCGTCTATAGTGCATCTCCTTTCCTTAAAATCGGATCATAAACCGATTCTTCCCAGGCTTCATGGTAGTGGCTCTTTTGTTCGTAGTAATCGTCCCTTCAGATTTTTAGCTCCTTGGCTTGCGGACGCTTCCTTTAAAAATGTTGTTGAGGAGGCTTGGCAGGTAGCTGGTAATTGGAATTATAAGGTCCGAAATTTCCAAGATAAGGTCCTAGAGTGGAACTCTAATCACTTTGGGAATATTTTCCATAGGAAGCGTCGTATTTTTTCTCGGATGGAAGGTATTAATAACAGGTTACGCATGGGTGATAATGGAGGACTAAATAAGCTTCTCCAGAAGCTTTGGCAGGAGTATGATTCTATTCTAGCCTAGGAGGAAATGTTCTGGAGACAAAAAGCAAAGTGTGAATGGTTCAAGTCGGGTGAGAGGAATACAAAATTTTTTCATAGAACAACTATTGTTCGGAGACACAGAAACAGGATTGAAGATTTGTCTAAAGAGAATGGAGACTTGGTGACGGACAAGAGAGAAATTCAGAGTTTGATTGTTGATCATTTTAAAAAGCTTTTTGAGGAAGAAGAATCTTTGGCTCATTGTCCTTTTTCAGGTATGTTTCCTAGTGTGCCCCGACAAATTATTGTTGATATTCAAGCCCTTCCTTCTAATGATGAAATTAAAAAGGCTATTTATAGTATGGGCTCTTTGAAGGCTCCAGGCCCTGATGGTTTGAGTCCAATTTTTTATCATTCTCAGTGGGATATTGTTGGGATGGATACTTGTAAACTAGTTAAAGATGCCTTTCAGGATCCTAGTTCCATTTCTGGAATTAATGATACTTTTGATTACATTAATTCCTAAGGTGGACAATCCTGATAAGGTCTCTCAATTCCGGCCTATTAGTATGTGTAATATGGCTTATAAGATTATCACCAAGGTTGTGGCCAGTGGATTGAGGAGAATTATGAATTTAATTGTTAGCCCCAATAAATGTAGCTTTATACCAGGGAGGCAAAGTTCAGATAATATCATCATTGCTTAGGAGGTTTTCCATTCTATGAGAAGCCTTCGGGGTGAAAAAGGTTTTTTTGCACTAAAAGTCGATCTTGAGAAGGCTTATGACAGAGTTCGATGGGATTTCTTGTTGGATACTTTGCATGATATTGGGTTTGATGATGAGTTTTGTAATATGATTTTTATGTGTTTCATCTACTCGTTTTCAAGTTCTAATCAATGGCGAGAAGACAAAGACTTTTGTTCCCTCTAGGGGGTTAAGGCAAGGGGACTCTATTTCCCTTACATATTTGTATTGTGTATTGAAAGACTTGCTCACATGATTCAATCTGCGGTGAATTTGGGTGATTAGACTCCTATTAGATTGAATAGAAATAGGCCTGATATTAGTCACTTATTCTTTGCGGATGACCTATTGCTCTTTGGTGATGCCTCTAATCATCAAATTGAGGTAGTTGTAAAGTGTTTGAATTCTTTCTATGAGTTTTCGGGTCAAAAGGTAAACATGGCCAAGTCAAAGATTTTCTTCTCCAATAATGTGCATAGTAGTCGTGCCATTAATTTGAGTAGTCTCCCTGACTTTAGTATTACTGATGATCTGGGTCGTTATTTGGGTGTTCCTCTTCTTCATATGCGTCATACCAGTAATACCTATGATTTTATTCTCCAAAAAACTCAGCAAAGGCTGAGTTCCTGGAGAGCGGAGTCCTTTGCCTTTGCTGGTCGGGTTATACTTGCTAAATCCGTTCTTGCTGCTCTTCCTACTTACACGATGCAAACCATGCTTTTGCCCAAATCAATTCGCAACAAATTGGAGGCAATGCAGAGAGATTTCATTTGGAATTCTGGTCTCAAAGAGGGTGGCATTCAGTATCCTGGGACAATATCCGTAAGCCTCTTCTTCAGGGAGGTTTGGGATTCAGATCTCTTCATAATTTTAGCAAAGCTATGTTGATGAAGATTGGCTGGGGTTTGTTACATGACCCTAATGCATACTGGGCGCAGGTTGTTAAGAAGTAAGTATGGCTGTGGGAATGATATTATTCCTCGCGTGCGGAAGAAGGGAAATGAATCTCTACTTTGGCGTGGTGTTAGGAGGACTTGGAATCATATCCGGCAAGGTATGTTTTGGGTGGTTCATAATGGTAGGAATGTCAGGTTCTAGGTAGATTGTTGGCTGCCTTCTAGAGTCATTCTTAAAGAGTTATGCTTGGTCCCTTTCCAGGATGTGTGGGTTACTTCAGTGGTTAGTAAATTTGCGGATTCTGCTTCAGGATGGAATGTTCTTCTCCTTCGTTCAGTTCTGCCAGAGGAAGTAGTATTGGAGATCCTGGGGTACCCTCATCCCCAAGATGATTTTGGTGCTGATTTAGTTGTGTGGGGTGGTACCTCTAATGGTATTTTTTCCACCAAATCTGCGCATAACTTAGTCTCCCACAGGGAAGTTGCTATTTGGCGGTGGGACGGTCCTGAACGTGCTCGATACTTTATGTGGCTGGTTGCCAACAATGGACTTAAAACTAGAAGCAAAGGTTTTAGGTGTGGATTATTTGATTCGGATACCTGCCCAGTTTGTCAACAAAGTGAAGAAACAAGTCTACATGTTTTGCCAAACTGTACTGCGGCGAGGAAGGTGTGGAGTGGTTTAGACGCTGACTGTTTTCCTACGTAGTTTTTCAATGCCAACGTGTCTGAGTGGATGCTGTTCAATATATCAGGGTCGCTAGGTGGGGAGTGGTGTGTCATTTTTGGTCTGACTATTTGGAATCTTTGGCGAAGCAGAAATGAATTTGTGTTCGATAATTCTGCTGTGGGAACGGATGTCTTGATTGGTCAGGTGCGACATTTGGCTCAACTGGGCAAGTCTAATTGTGTAGATGATAGGAATCCTGTAAGACGTGGGGAGAGGTTGGTGCGTTGGAGCTGGCCGGAGGTGGGTTGGATTAAATTCAATGTAGATGATATCTCTCAATTGCTCTTTTAAATTTATCAAAATTTTGTTACTATTGATTATACAGATTTATTATATAACTAGTTTAGATAAATATTTTATAATGATTTTTCATTTAATTTCTGAATAAAAATAATTATAGAAATATTGAAAAAAATTCTTAATTAAATATTTAAAATTAATTTATCATGAACCTAAAAGCTTTTATATTTTCAAGTACTATTTTGAAAATCAACTCACAAAATATATTAATAATTAACTTTTTAGATAAATATATAATTTTATTTAATTAAATTAATGAAATAATTTTTACTAATCTAATCTAATTTAGTTAAATTGATATTTTTACTTAATTATATTTAATAAATATATCTTATCTAACTTAATTTACGATCATGCATACTTTTTCATAAACTTTAAAATTAAATATTTTGCTTTCATAATAGTTTTTTATAATTCTAATTTATAATTTATGCATATTATAATTGATATTAAAATATAAAATGTACACTCATAATTTATAATTCTAATTTATAATTTATGCATATTATAATTGGCATAGTGCACGTTACATGATTGATATTTTTTTTTTACAAGAAAAGCAATGAGGTTTGAATCTAGAACCTCATGTTATATGATCGATATTTTGATAGCTCCATATTCAATTTTTCCCATTATAAATCAATTAATTTAGTTTGGATTGATTATACACATTTATTGTATAAATAATAGATAATAGATGAATATTTTTAATTAGATTTCATTTATTTCCAAATAATAATAATTATAGAAAAAACCGAACATTTCTTAATCAAATCAACAGACCTCTTTGACAAAATTGGATTTTCAAATGATGCTAGTCAAGAAACTTGTTCTCTCCTCCGGTGTTTACGTAAAGACTCCCTAGGACGTCTTTTAGTTTAATCCTTTTTTTGTTATTTTGTTTTGTTTGTTTGTTTTTTTCTTTTTTCTTTTTTCTTTCTTAACACGTCATCTAAAAAAACTAATCAACTCTTTTTTTTACGTCAACTCTTTATATATTTAAAATATTAACCCGTTTAATATGTATATTTTAATTGATAAAATTATATATAATAAAATAATATATTAAAATTAAAAAAATAAGAAGCACCTCAGATATTGTGTATTATTGATTTGTTAATTAAAAATTTCGTTAATTTGTTGATTTAATTATACATGATTATAAAATTGTTGATTATTTTGCCAAAGTTCTTAACATGATTCCATAATTATTGTTTGGTTTTTTTCATATTTATTAAATTAATTTCTTTACATGTCATCTACAAAAAAAAAAAAAAACTAATAAACTCTTTATATATTTACTAGTATATTAACATATTTAATATATGAATGTAACCGAAAAAAAATTTAATATATGAATAAAAGTATATTTTATTATATTAAAATTAAATTTATAATAAATGAAAATCTCTAAATTAAAAATAGAATGAATTAGCTCAAATCTTTCTCAATCTGGTAGTTTAAAGGAATTTTAATTTCCTCAAATCTTCATGTGTCTCTTGAAAAGATAATATTGTGAAATATATATATATTTATAACTCTAATAGATAATCTATTTTTTCAATTTCAAATCTTTTTTAAATATAATTGCGTTTCTCCACTATATATATTTTTTACGAATGTACATGTACTTCCACGGTATTTTTATAATTTATAACGTGGAGGGAGCTGTTTTCTTTAAAGTATAAAAATTGCGTTTTTTTACTGACAAAAATCTTGATTTTCACCTTTTTAAATTTACTATAATATATATATATATACACACATATATACTTTTTTTTATGTATCTTTATGCTCTATTTTGTGTTATTAGGGAATAGAGAGAAGAGAAATAAAATGAGAGAAATAGGGAAGAGAAATAGGTGTGAAATGAAGAGAAATATGTGTGAAATGAAGAGAAATGAGTTGTTTGGTATGGAGAAATGTGTGTGAAATGAAGAAAAAAAGATTTTTGAAATCGATTTTGCATAAAAAAAAATAATTTTATTGACCCATAATCGATTATGGAACAATAAAAATCGATTTTTTATAACAATGGGTAACATTTGGGACAAAATAATCGATTATCCGTGGCTGAAAATCGATTTTTGTAGATGAAAATCGATTTTCATATGTGGTCAGCTCCATTTCTCTCCTTTTTCTCTGCATTTTAGGGGAGAAATACAATTTGAGTGGGTCCCACTCATTTCCTCTCACTTCCACTCTTCACCAAACACAGTTAGGATGTGGATTTCTCTCCACTTCTCTCCTCCTCCCTCCATTTCCAATGCACCAAATGAGGGGTTAAAAGTTTTCTCTTTTAGTATATACTATATTTTAGAGTAAACTGTCACTTTCGTCCCTGACTTTGTACGCGTCTTTTAATTTGGTCCCTGAGATTTGAAAACCCTCCCGTTGTCCCTGACTTTGACCTCCGTCTTTCACTTTGGTCCCAAACCCAAACGTCCGTTAATTCCTTGATGAGCTGGCATTGAACCTTGCTGAGGTGTCACTCAGTAGGGACCAAAGTGAACGATTTTTTGACAACTTCCCCAAATTTTGCCTTGGTCACAGGATAACGGTCATATCGGTTTGGTCCTTACCTTCTTCTTCTTCTTCCATCTTTTCTGCTTTCTTCTTCCCCAAAATTTCATTTATGCTTTCTTCTACGCTCTTCAACTTATTCTTCGTTCCTCTCTTCTTCTTCTTCTTTGTTCTGCGAACAAAGGGCCTATTCCATTACTTGGCTTAGAAGGGTTGTGGAAGATGCTACTCATGGAGAACTCATCACTGTTATTGATCCTGACACCATATGGTGGAGTAATGAATGCGATTTCAGAATCAGAAACTCCATTTCAATATAGAAAGGGGAACTTATATGGAATCCAACATTCAGTGAATACAGGTTCAAATGAAGAAATGCAAAAGCATATAGATTGGATAAGAAGATTGTATGCATACATGGCACCATATGTGTCAAAGTGGCCAAGACAAGCATATGTGAATTATAGAGACCTTGATTTGGGTGTGAACAAAGGAAACTCAATCTATGAAGAAGCAAAATCATGGGGTTTGAAATATTTCAACCAAAATTTTCAAAGGCGGGCACAAGTGAAGGCTATAGTTGATCCTGGAAATTTTTTCAGGAACAAACAGAGCATTCCCCCCTTTATAAAAATTTGGTGCCAATTACCAAATTATCAATCATATATATAAATTAGTGAAATTTTTAAACAGTGTATGTTATTTCTTAATAATGATTTGTAATCGTTGTAGTTACTAAATTCCCGAAAAATTTGTGCTATGTAAAATTCTAAATGGAGATATTATAAATCCGAAAGGGAAGCACTACTGCAAAATTAATTTCATTTGGTCTCTTGTAGTTTAGCTTATAACATTACTTGAATTCAATAGATTGATTTTAAACAATTTTGAGACATACAAATTTGAGTGTGTTTCCCGTGATTGCTGGGCTAGGGACACAGTGATAGACAAACATGAAAATATAATAAAGTCAGAAACGAAGAAGAAGAAGAAGAACAGAGGAATGAAGAACAAGCTGAAGAGCGTAGAAGAAAGCAGAAATGAAATTTTAGGGAAGAAGAAAGCAGAGAAAGATGGAAGAAGAAGAAGGTAAGGACCAAACTGATATGACCGTTATCCTGTGACCAAGGCAAAATTTGGGGAAGTTGTCAAAAAATCGTTCACTTTGGTCCCTACTGAGTGACACCTCAGCAAGTTCAATGCCAGCTCATCAAGGAATTAACGGATGTTTGGGTTTGGGACCTAAGTGAAAGAAGGACGTCAAAGTCAAGGACTACGGGAGGGTTTTAAAAATCTCAGGGACCAAAGTGAAAAACGTGTACAAAGTTAGGGACGAAAGTGATAGTTTACTCCTATATTTTAACCCGCGCGATCCACGGTTATTTTAAATTAAGAGTAAACTGTTACTTTCATCCCTGACTTTGTACGCGTCTTTCACTTTAGTCCCTGAGATTTTGAAAACCCTCCCGTAGTCCTTGACTTTGACGTCCATCTTTCACTTAGGTCCCAAACCCAAATGTTCGTTAATTCCTTGATGAGTTTGGCACTGAACCTTGCTGAGGTGTCACTGAGTAGGGACCAAAGTGAACGATTTTTGACAACTTCCCCAAAACAATCCCAGTTTCTTCCCCCTGTGAACTGGTGCTTTGAACTATTGAATTCACATATGGAAGCCATGACATTACCCAGTTTTTTTATCTTGATAACAGCCTCTAACTCCAGCTCTGTATATTGCACTAATGGAAGTAGCCAAACCAAGAACAAGTCCAGCAACATCCCATATATCTTATTCCAAGTCTTCACTGTCCTCAGATGACGGTTCAAATACTTCATCATTCACATCACAACCAAGTGGAAAGCATGAACATAGATTGTCCAAAACATCAGAAGAACATCGAGTTCTTGCATGTATCATTGTAGCTAAGGCCCTAACAATTCTTCCTAGTATATAATTCAGATTCTGGAACCTTTTCTGTTTCCTTTTTAACAGTAGAGTCATCAGCAGCTTCAAACCTTGTAAGAAGATCTTGGCATGAAAAACCCGATCCAACACCACATGCTCCTTTTACAAGGGAACTTTTACTAACAAAAAGAACATGGAAGATAACAATATCAGTGAAAATAGAGTGCCAGATAATCTTATCATAAGTTCCTCTCAAAGTGAACCCAATTAAATAAAAAAAAATGACAGGACCGATTTGAAATTTCATGCTTTTAGCTTCTCAATGTGCGCACATGCGTATTGTATATAATGACCCTATTCATTTTCCTTTTCAACAATCCTACTACAAAAGTAGGAGGAACCTAAGTATGCTACAACATTAATATAACCTCGTAGAGCTCTGAACTTCTTTCCCCAAATAGTATTGACTTGAATCATAAAAGCTAAGGAAAGGGGAGAAGGTAGGGTTACAAACGGTTTAAGAAACACTTGTATTTCATCTAAAATGTTATGAGAAATTAATAAAAATGCTATACTTTCTTTCATCTTTAAAATTTTTTGTTCAAACTTGTTTTCCAAAACAGTTTTTTTATAAGAGAAACAGAGAATATAAAGAAGATAATATAGAATCTAGATCTTTAAAAAAAACAAGACAACAAGAAGAAAGAAAACAAGAATACCTCAAGAAGTTCAAAGCACCAGTTCACGGGGAAGAAACTGGGATTATTTTGGGGAAGTTGTCAAAAAATCGTTCACTTTGATCCCTGCTCAGTGACACCTCAGCAAGGTTCAGTGCTAGCTCATCAAGGAATTAACGGACGTTTGGGTTTGAGACCTAAGTGAAAGACGGACGTCAAAGTCGGGGACTACGAGAGGGTTTTCAAAATCTCAGGGACTAAAGTGAAAGACGCGTACAAAGTCAGGGATGAAAGTGACAGTTTACTCTTTAAATTAAATTTGATATTCATATATTTAGTGATTTTTAAGTAATAAAAGGTAATAAATATCATTATATAATGTAATTAAAATAATATTTAATTTATTAAATTAATTTAATAATATTCCCGGGTTCGAGTGTTGTGAATAGAAAAAATCTCCGCTGGAAGAGAGCTCCAGCATGATGTGGACATTCTTGGCTTGAACAAGATTGTCTCTTGTGGAGGATATATACATGTAGTTTAAACAAAAAATCTCATCATTGGAATATCACTTTGATTGCAAATAAAGCTTTAAAGAGAATTTTTTTATTAAAAGTCTTCCTCGTATCTCAGTAACATTTTTTAAATAATTTAAAAAGTTTAAAAATAGATTTCATACCTAAACACACATTAAAATGAAGAAATTAAAATTTACAATGTCAAACAGAAAAGACAATATATAGCATATTTGTGTTAGATATTGATTATTGTTTTTTCACTATCAATTAACAATTGACTAAATATTCATGTTGTCTATAAAATGGTAATTCATGTGTTGATAAAACATGTGATTAAGTTCATTGTTACTTTTAAAATAAACAAATTTAACTGCTGTTTATGACACATTCACAAGGTGTTTCATATCAGATAATAGACCCTTTTAACTAACACACCCAACCAATATTTCACATGGTCAACTATGGTCATTTAGATGTGGTCAATCTCGAATACAGATTCGGAGATTTGATTCCATTCCACGTTGTGCAATCATTGAGTGTTTCATAGTTTCAACTTTCACCCACTGAAATCATGTACATATCCAACAAAAAAAGTTACATATTTTCTTGTGATATAGAGCGGGAATCTTTCAGGGACATGCAGTGCCGTTACGGTTGAAGTGTGCTTCTAAATAGCTGACTTTCACATGGAGACTTTGTCTACGGACCATGGTTCATGTGGTCCAGAATATAAAAATATAGTAATTTATTTAATCATCAAATTAACACTAATTTTATTAATGATTGATATTAAATTGATTTTCAATTATTTTTTAGAAAAATTGGTTGAAAAAAATTAAAATCCAAATCAATAGTACTATGTAATGTAAAAAATTTTCCCTTCAACTTTTAATTGATATATACAATGAAACTAACATAAATTGTATTGTAAATCCATATTTTCCCTTAAATTAAACTCAAATTGTTATATAAAGATTATTTAATAAAAATAAAATTATTTATTCATCTTTTATCACCAATAAAATATAAGTTGGACTAGGTGGAAATCATCCATGTTTGCAATCCCAAACATACTTTTGGAAACACACGTGCAAAACGTTTTTTAATTAGTGTGTTTGATTTCCCATTTAAAATTATATTTGAGTTTAATTTTTATTTTAAACCCACATTTAAATTAATGTAACTCCATATTATTTTTATAAATTGAAATTTAAAATATAAGTGATACTTAAATTTAAGTTTGGAAACTTTAATTCAAATACATCTAAAAGTACCCATAATTGATGAGTTTACCATGCTCCTTTGAGCTCCTTTTGGATAAAGACATATGACCGCACTAACCATGTTTCAATTCGTGGTGAGGACCTCTAAACTCACGTAACATGGTTTTAAAGTTAATTTTGTTTTTAAACTCTTTTTAATTATTAACAACATAGTAACAAGGACTCTAATCATTAATATAACCCCATACACAAATTTAGAGATTTCTCTAATTAACTTGGACCTAGCAACAATTTTTAATGCATTGAAGATGATAAAGACATCAATTTGAAAAATATCAATACTACTACCTCTGGTCCTATATATAAGAAACATTTGACTAAAATTATCAAAACCAAGAAAATGTATTGAAATCTGTTAGTGGTAATTAGTAGTGACATGAATTTAATTTTTTCTCAAAAATACCCTTAGTATTAAATGAGTAAATGAATGGGTACCTCTTTAACTACTCACAATAAATTAAGGGCATATAAGGTATTTAGCAATTAATGCAACTAAAATTAATACTATGTTTCTTATATATAGGACTTAAAAAAATTCATTTTTATTTCTTATATATAGGACCAGAGGTAGTACAATCTAACTCAAAAGTCCATAAAAAGAAAAGTATTATAAATCAACTATCCCAAGAACTTAAATTGTTATTAGATGAAGGTACATGAATGCTTTTATTTGAATATACCTCCTCATGCAAAAGCATGTTATACTTAAACGGTAGATAATGTAATCACCCACATATTTTGTGTTGAAATTAATTTTTTTTATTTAAACATTAAGGGAAGGAAGGATATTTGAATACTAGACCGCCTCACATAAGAGACTCCAACACCATATTATCAACAATTATCTCAAAAATTTAAGTTATTGAGAAAAGATTGCATGAATGATGTAATTCTAACAAGGGTCGGGGTCGGCCTCAGGAGGAGGCCGGTAAAGCTACCGGCCTCCCCTATTATAAGGCCTCAAAATTTTTTAGATATATTTTATATATTAAAATTAAGGGTAAAATATGTTTGTAGTATATGTAAAATTAAATAAATTTGATTTTGGTTCTCATAACTTAAAATTGGCGTGTTGAGTCTCTCTCTTTTAAATTATCTCAAAATAATTTTTATCAGGTGTGTTTTAATCTCTAATATTTCTTATCAAATATATTTTATTCCCTAGTAAGAGGGGTGATAAGGATTAATTTGAAGTGATTTTGAGAAAGAGAAACTAAACATATTGGTTTTTAATTATGAGAATCAAACCCAAATATGCTTAAACTTATAAAGATTAAAAAACATATTTTACCCAAAATTTAATAAAATCTTTATATCAAAATAAAAATATTACTAATTGTTAGTTAATAGATAATAATTAAAAATATTTTTTCTTATAAAAAATAAATTTAATATAAGTTTATTTTCTTAAAAATAAACTCTTTTTTAATAAAAAAATATGTCATTTATGGTCTTTTATCTCTTACAATTAAACCCCCATCTTATGATTTGCTTTAGGTCTACATACATGTTAGGCTGGCCTGATTCTAACAAAGAGAACAAAGATTGATTAAATTTAAAATTCATAATACTATTCTGATCAAAAGTCTTTTAATTTGATGACTACCCATACATCAAAAATCTATCTAGACTATAAAATAAACAACCAAAGTAACTACCATTATTTTGTTAACTTTCCTCCTTTTCACTAACCAAAATAATCTTCACAATTTGAAGGGAGGAATAGTTTGAAAGCAAGTCAAGAAATAACAATACACTAATTTTAATTAACCACATATTGTATACATGAAATAATTTTATTCAAGTTGGGAACATGCACAATATGATGGAATTATTATCTCTATTAGTAGGATTTTTTTTATACATAATACTTAAACATGAAACCTTACTAAAAAAATAATCAATTATGTATCACTGAATCAATCACTCGTTGGTTCTTCTACTCCCATCACTATGCCAAATTTGGGATATAAGAGCACTTACTTTAGGGCGCTTCCGTGTTTTAAGTGTTTCAAATGAACGTTTTACCTTTAGGGCGCTTCAAATTTGGGCGGAAGCGCCCTGAAATTAAAATGTGCAGGGCGCTTCCATGAAGCGCTCTTAGCAGGTCACTATATTTTTTTTTATAAAATTAACGTCCAGGGCGCTTCATTGTAGCGCCCTTTTATCTGGGCACTTAAATTTTTTTTTATAAATTAATTTTCAGGGCGCTTCATGGAAGCGCCCTTTTATTTGGTAATTAAGGGCGCTTCGTGGAAGCGCCCTGCCCTTAACTGCGTTTTTTAATATTTTTTTATTTCCTATCCAGGGCGCTTCGGGAAGCGCCCTCCCCATAAGAGGGAGGCCAATTATTTTTGTTGTTCTCTCACGCGTCACACACAGTGTCTTTTCCCCTCTCTCTCTTAAAACATTTTCCTCCTCCCTCTCTTCCTCCGTCTGTCTCCTTTTCCTCCTCCCTCTCCTCCTCCGTCCGTCTCCTCCTCCTTCTCCCCCCCCTCCGTTCGTTCCCCCTCCACCGTCGTCTCCCTCCTCCCTCTTCTCCTCCTCCGTCCGTTGTCCCTCCATTCCTTCCCTCCTCCTCCGGCGTCTCCATCTCCGTCCGGCCGTCTTCCTCCTCGGGCCGCGCGCAACAAGGTAAGTTTAGCTAGCTAGGGTTTTTCATTTTCTGCATTTTTTTTATTTTTATGTAATTATTTTACTGTTAGCACCATTTTTATGCTATCTGCCACACCATTGTGCATGAGTTTTCTGGTTTCTGCTGATTGCACCTATTTTTTGCTAACTGCACCACTATTTCTGCTGCACCATTGTTTATGCTATCTGCACCACTGTTTCTGCATGCTACATCATTTTTCTGCTAGCTGCACCACTGTTTTTGCTAGTTGCACCCCTTTTTGTTTGAATAATATTTTTTATTAAAATATGTGTGATATAACTATTATTATTCATATTGATATGATTGATGATATTAAGATTGGAAATGTGTTGCATAAATTTGTGATACTTAAAAAAATAAACTGAAATGCTGCTGAAATTGTAATGCATGCATGTGGTAAAGTAATTGTTATTACATATAAATTATGGTTATTTTATAGTTAAATTATAAATGATTTATTTTTATTTTTGTTAATAGAATATGGATCGTTCTTTGGATGTTTGCAAATCGTTTGACAAGTGAGTATGAGGAAAGAGTGGAATTGTTCATAAAGTTTGCCGTTGACCATGCAACAAATCCTAGAAAGATTGTTTGTCCTTGTACGAAGTGTTTTTGTTCTAAGCAACTAAGTGTAGCGGAGTTAGGAACCATCTTTTCTGTTTCGGAATTGATAAGAGTTACACATGTTGGACATATCATGGTGAGACTAGAATTGAACATAGTGGTGAGGGAGAGAATAATGTCAATGTAGAACATAATGATGATGAGTTTGGGACCGGATGGGATGATTGTGACAGAATTGATGATATTCGAAACGTGGTTGAAGAGGACCTTAGAGATTGTCCAAAGATGTTTGATACCCTGGTTAGTGATGCAGAAAAACCACTGTACAACGGGTACACCAAGTACACAAGGTTGTCCGCGGTGTTGAAGTTGTATAATTTAAAAGCATCAAATGGATGGTCTGACAAGAGTTTCACAAATTTACTGACATTGCTAAATGAGATGTTGCCGGAGGACAATGTGCTGCCTAACAGAACTTATGAGACAAAGAAGATGTTACGTTCTATTGGGATGACTTATGAGAAGATTCATGCTTGTCCCAATGATTGCATTTTGTTCATAAATGAGCATGCATCATTAATTGTGTGTCCTAAATGCAATGAGTCTCGTTATAAGAAAGAGACTTCACCAGCAAAGGTGGTTTGGTATTTCCCCATAATTCCAAGGTTTCGAAGGATGTACAGTAGTGTAATCGATGCAAAAAACTTAACATGGCATGCAAATGAACAAGTCAAGGATGGCATGTTGAGGCATCTCGCTGATTCTCCACAGTGGAGGAAGATAGATGATGAGTACCCCTCTTTTGGGGAGGAAGCAAGAAATGTTCAACTTGCCTTATCAACAGATGGAATGAATCCGCATGGTGTCCAATCTAGTACCCACAGCACATGGCCGGTGTTATTGATGATATATAATCTACCTCCATGGCTTTGTATGAAGCGCAAATACATGATGTTGTCCATGTTGATATCTGAGCCCAGACAACCGGGTAATGATATAGATGTGTACTTGGCACCATTGATTGAAGACTTGAAGCTTTTGTGGGATACTGGAGTAGAGGTCTATGATGGCTACAAAGAAGAATCTTTTCTCTTGAGGGCAATGTTGTTTGGAACGATTAACAATTTTCCGGCCTATGGTAATTTGTCTAGCTATAGTGTAAAGGGCCAGTGTGCATGTCCTGTGTGTGATGAAAATACTTCTTGGATGCGTTTAGCACATTGTAAGAAAAATGTATTCCAGGGTCATTGTAAGTTTTTTCCTTTATCCCATCGTTATAGGGGATGGAAGAAAGCATTCAATGGTGAGACCGAGGAGGGGAGGCATCCTTCTCCATTGACGGGTGATGAGTTGTGGGAAAAGGTGGGTAACCTGACCAACAATTTCAGCAAACCTTTTGCCGGGCAACTTGTTACTGGAGGTTGGAAAAGAAGTCTATCTTTTTGAGTTGCCATATTGGAAGTCATTGTTTGTTAGACACTTCCTTGATGTGATGCATATAGAAAAAAATGTGTGCGAGAATGTTATCGGCACGTTACTGAATGTCAAAGGCAAGACCAAGGATGGGATAAATGCGAGATGGGACTTGCTGGCCATGGGTATAAGGAAAGAATTGGTCCCAAAAAAAAGGGGTTCACATACATATCTTCCTCCGGCGGCATATACTCTTAGCAAAAAGAAAAACTAGTTATTTGCAAGTTCCTACAGGGAGTCAAAGTCCCAGAGGGTTCTCCTCTAACATTAGAAATCTTGTATCATTGAAAGAACAAAGGTTAAAAGTGTGTGAAGTCATGATTGTCATGTTCTTATGGGTCATCTGCTTCCGGTTGGAATACGCTCCATTCTTCCAAACAAAGTGCGCGTTACAATAACTAAATTGTGCCATTTCTTCAGAGCTATTTGTAGTAAAGTGATTGACCCTGTAAAGTTGCCCATGTTGCAAAGACAGATAGTGGTAACACTGTGTGAGCTAGAAATGTATTTTCCCCCCTCTTTTTTGATATAATGATTCATCTCACAGTTCACCTGGTTCGTGAGACTCAATTGTGTGGACCAGCTTACATGAGATGGATGTACCCGGTTGAGCGATACATGAAGATATTAAAAGGGTATGTTAAAAGTCGCAGAAGGCCTGAGGGTTGTATGGTTGAAAGGTACATTGTTGAAGAAGCTATTGAGTTTTGCACAGAATACCTTGGTGGTGTGAACTCCATAGGGCTTTCAAACTCTGGAAACAATATAAGCTCGGAATCAGGAGGGATTGGGGCAAATGAAGTCATAGGTATTCAAAGAGAGGAATGGGTTCAAGCACACTTGTATGTCTTGCACAATGATGATGAGGTAGAGCCGTATGTTGAAATTCATAAGGAGGAACTTCGGAACTCGAATCCTAACCGAGGAGATAATTGGATCACAAGGGAACACAATCGAAGCTTTATCTCATGGTTTCAGTCAAGGATTTTTTATGAAGTGCACCACAATCCTACTTCAGTCTCTACTAGACTAAGATTTTTAGCATATGGCCCAAGTTTGAATGTAATATCATACAAGGCTTACTTGATTAATGGCTACACTTTCTACACAAAGGCCCATGATGATAGAACAACAGTCCAAAACAGTGGTGTGACTTTAATTGCCCAAGCATTGCACATGTCAAGTGCAAAAGATAGAAATCCAGTTTATGCTAATATGTCATATTTTGGGTGATTAATCGCATATGGGAATTGGATTATACTCACTTTCGGTTTCCTGTGTTTGGTTGTAAGTGGGTTGACAACAATACTGGTGTTCAGGTCGATAACCTTGGCTTCATGCAAGTTAATTTTAGCAAGAAAGGTTACAAAGATGAGCCATTTATCCTAGCATCCCAAGCTCGACAAGTTTTCTATGTTACTGATCCCGCAGATGTGAATTGCTCCATAGTCATGTTAAGTAACACATTCAATGACAACCCAAATGTGGATGAAAATCAAGGGGATGATGTTGAAGATGATATTTTGTTATGACATCACAGTTATTTCATGGTGACTCAACAACAGATGATGGGTTGTACCTGAGAGCGGACCATAATGAGGGTATTTGGGTTAACCCATCAATTCGTCTTAGAAATGTTCCCACCAGTGTCAAACCAACTAGAAAAAGAAAAAGATGAGCCACGTATGTTTTTACTTATTTAAATTGCTCCATATTTATTTTGTCTTATTGTTTACTTGGTCCAGTTTATGCTAATTAATGACTTATGTTTCTCATGCAGATAGCATGTTAGGATCAGAAAATGATAACATGGATGCCATACACAGATGTGGGGCAACAATTATGGCCGAAGTCATCAAAGAGAGGAATAAAGGAAACATAATACAGGTAACCAATTGTATGTTTACATCAAATTATGTTCACATCAAATTATGTTAACATCAAATTAAGTTTATATACTTTTTCCTTTGTTTAGGTTGCATGGAATGACAGGGGTCAGCCTGTTAATCCTGGAAGAACTAGACTCAGTAGTTATATTGGTGCAGTTGCTCGAGCAAAGGTACAAATTACCATTATACAATGGAAGGATGAAGAAGTTCTTCCATATAAGAACATGATATGGGAGGATATAAAGGTACACATTATGTCCCCTCTTTATATTTTAAGATAATTAAGGACACCTAAAGTAATACATTGGTAATTTGTTTTGATTTCTATGTAGTCATGTTTTGACATTGATTAGTCCCACAAGAGGTATGTGCTCATGTTGGCTGGTAAAAGAGCAAGATCCTTCAGGTCTGTGTTATCCACCAACCATGTATTTGATGAGAACGGAGAAGTAATCCCGCATCCCTAAAAGATATGAGGATGTAATATCACAAGAGCAATGGGAATACTTCGTTGCCCAACGAACACAATAACGTTTTAAGGTATCATAATCAACCATATGCTCCATGTTTTTTAATTCCAATTTGTTAAAGTATATGTTTAATACTTGTATATATAACTCATTGCAGGAAATAAGTAGAGTAAGAACAAGGAAAGAGCATCTAACCTCGAATATCCATATAGAGCCTCTCGCTTGGGTTATGCTCGACTTGAACAACAAATTGTGAGTATTGTCATTAACATGAATACCAAAACTGTGTTATTTGTTAGTACTAATAGTGAGTAACTTAATGTAAACAGATAAAAGAACGGGTGAAGAGTCTGGCGAAGTGTCACGACATGCATTGTGGAGAGTCGCTCGAATAAACAAGAAAAAAAATGCCAATAATGAAGTCATAGAAGAGGTCGTTACACAATGTGTAAGTATATATTTAGTGTTATTATGTGTTAAATTTAGGTTATTTTTGAATCATTGAGTTTATGTTTCCACTTTTGTTATACAAACATTATCCCAAGCCGATGAATCTGCTAATTCTGATGAGAGACAAGTCCTCGACAAGGTTCTTAAGAAAGACACATATAAGGGACGTGTTCGGGTATGGGTTTTGGTGTATATCCTGGCCAATATTTCAAATGTTCGCCTAAACCCAAAGAAGATGTTGTGTTCTAAAGAAAAATGATGAAATGTATGAGAAATACCGGGAAATGCATGATGGTTATCAAACCATACAAGAAAAACTTGCCCAATACAAGAATGATTGAAGAACTTTCGAGACAACGGAGCATGCATGATTCTAACACATCTCCCAGACCCGCCTTTCCTGTGGTAATTAATTGTTTATATTTTTGTTAACTATTTTGTTTTTTCCACACTATTTATCCACAAACATATTTACTTACCTCAATTGTTTAGGGCATTTTTCAATGCATATTATATTTGGGAGACACTGTCTTGAGAGTGGTTGGTAAGGGGCAAGCACACAATTTACCGGACCAGATGTTACACAATTGCCCACTTCTCTCCGACCAATTGAAGGTGATGGTTCAAGTCGCTACTGACCCATGCTCCCCTTCCATGCCCAGATCGTTTTGGGGAATTGAATACTGTGGCGGATGCGTTAGGGTGTTTCGTGACTTGGCCATGTACTTATATTGGATTGGATGCATTGGTATGTGTATAGTTTTATTTGTGTAAAATGTTTACTTATATAAGTTCAATTTCAATTACTAATCCTTGAATATGTTGTATTTTTAGACTCCCCAGACCTCTGCAGCGCACCACCTGTGGAGACACTTCATTCCAATGAATCACCTATTCATAAGTCTCCAATCAGGGAAAGTACTCCACGGGTGGTCACCTCAAAACCCACCAATCCTCCCGGCATGAACCTGGAATTACTTGAAATGTTTTATTCAGTAAAGATTAAAGGAGCTGGTTCCACCATCTGTTGCAACATAGCTGCGGGAATTATTCAAGAGGATGAAGTGAACACATACATTGACGAAAATAGTCTCCATGCTTTGTTGTATCGTGACTGGTTAGATGCCACTGTCATAAACATCTACTCCGGGTATTTTGAATTTTAAAATTTCATAGTATGTCATTCTCATTTAATGATAAGTTTGTAAAATTAGTTAACAATATCCAAATTTTGTATTGCATAGTTACTTGTATAAGGAGATATTGGTTCCAACTGGCCGCCGGGATAGATATGTGTTCATTAGTCCAGAAATAACCACAACTTTTTTTCATCAAGTAAGCATGACAAAGTGCTGGGTAGGATGATGTTTGTTAAGCATATTCTATGCACTTTTGACATTACTTTCATGACATGATTTCTGGCTGCTGGTATGGACTTTTACAGGTGTTTGATAAATTGGGATAACTTGTAAAAACAGAGGAAACTCTGCCAAATTTTTTTTAGCTTATAATGAGTAGACTTAGTCATGGTTTAGGATGTTGTTTGTTAAGCATATTCTATGCACTTTTGACATTACTTTCATGACATGATTTCTGGCTGCTGGTATGGAGTTTTACAGGTGTTTGATAAATTGGGAAAACTTGTAAAAACAGAGGAAACTCTACCAAATTTTTTATAGGTTAATAACTAGACTTAATCTTGGTTAAGGATGTTGTATATGTTAAGCATATAATTCAAAACTTTTGACATTAATTTCAAGGATGAAATTCTGGCTGCTGTATGGAGTTTTGCAGGTGTGAAATACTGTATTCACAGCTTCATCTAAATTATAGAGCAGAAAAAAAAGGGAAGGAGGACGCTTCTTTGGAGCGCCCTAGTTGGCCAGGACAAGGGCGCTTCCTTGAAGCGCCCTCCAAATGCACGTGATGTGCATATGGAGGGCACTTCAAGGAAGCGCCCTTGTCCTGGCCAACTAGGGCGCTCCAAAGAAGTGCCCTCCTCTCCAGACACTTTGCAGAGGGCGCTTCCGTGTTTTTTAGAAGCGCCCTCATTTCCTTCCGTCAGGGCGCTTCTGCGCACCCCCTCGCCCTCGTTTAACGACCAAACAAGAGCAATTTCTATTAGGGCACACGGAAGAGCCCTTTTATGCTACACGGAAACGCCCTTAAATAACTTTTTTGGCATAGTGCATTAATTTAAACACAAGTGATATATAAAAATGAAGTTTTTTGTGTAAACTTTCATAATAAAGTTTACTACAAACTCATCTTTAAAAAATGTTTAAATACAAATTAGTTTATTTTAAACAAACTTTTAGTCATAATCAATTTTACAAAATTAAGGTTTGTTCAAAATTAACTTTATAAACACTTACCTAAAAACAAACAAAAAGGTACCATGGGTTAATTAGGACATAGAAAGTGATAATAGGACCAAACTTTCAAATTAATCAAGGTATATATCAACAATCAACGTACATAACATATCCAGATTGCATTCCATCATTTGGTCATCCAAAGGCCATGAGAGGCAATATTAATTAAAGAACTCCAACAGATGGAAAATCAGTAGCAATATCTTGTTAGTTAGGCGCAATTATGTTAAGTTTAGCTACAGTACATCTGTCCTTTATTGCTTTATTGTCTCTCTAATGCAACTTATTTACCCCACTGGCACCAAAATCATAATGATTTTGTACAGAGAACATGCGGTAAAAAATATATTAATTATAAATCTCACAGATTTAAACTCTACTCGTTCTTTTAGGGTGAGGTAAAGTTTAGAGGTTTTCTCTGCCTTATAGTACGGCTCATCCCCTCACCCTAAATTTTTACTTATATAAAAAAAATGATAATTATCAAATATTGATGCACTGCTTTTGCTTAATTAAAGGCAACGTGTGAAGGCAAGACACACTAGAACGATTAATTTTCAGCATAGCAAAGTACAACTTTTTTATTTTTTTTTTCAAAATTCCTGACACAATAATGATATCTGACTTCACAAAGATTATTGTCGGAATGGATATGAATAGAAGCATGCAGTATTGTCGGTATCACTATTTAGTAATTACTCATGTTTGCAACTATAATATTAATACGATCATGTCTCTGTCCTGATCATAACATCAAAACCCTTTTGCAGAGCTCTTATCAGCTTTGCTGTCAGTGAACCTTTGGCAAAAGATGGCAAGCAAAATGCAGCTGAATGAACCTGAAAGGGAAGTCAAAGGTTTAAAAACTCATAAAAAATTGTGTCAAATTCAAATGAATTAGTCTTACATATATGGTTACCTCTGAGTTGTAATATTTCAAGGGTTGCTTTGATATGCCATAATTCTCTGGATCGATCGGGTTAATTGGATTTCTGAAGTCTACATATGGACCTTCAGTGGAACAAAGCAAGAAACCAATTACCCCACTGAAAGAAAACAACTAGTTGGTCAGTAATAGTACAATATTAATAATTAATAATACTCTTGCAATGTAATTAAGCATGCATTAGTTCATTCCTTAGTTATGTTAACTAACCAAAGAACTTAAAAGGGTTTATATAATTTTGGAAGTTCCATGTTGTTCACTTTGGTGTAGAAGGATATATATATATGCTTGCCTTGGATATGCAGGGACACTTGTCCATGCATAATCAGTGGAGCCTTTGAAAGTTTGGTGACATTTGGTGAGGAGTTCTTCAATATTCAGTGACTGAAACCAAAAGCTCTCTGCTTGGATGCACAGGACTCCCCCTGGACGCAGAGCTTTTGAAACCAGTTCAAAGAATTGAGATTCAAAAGTTCATGATCAGGCCCTGGAAAGCATATGACACTAATTAGTAATAGTAATTAACTATCAATGAACATGATAACTAATTCAAATGCTACAAATGAGAGAAGAGGTATAGATACTTAATGGGTCAAAGGCATCCACTATTATTGCATCATATGTGCCATTTGGGACAGAATTTAGAAAAAGAGTTCCTGTTCAAGAGAAACACATCACTACAACTGCAATAGTAACAATAATATATACATATAACAATATATTTTGGATATATATACCATCTATAACATGAAGCTTGACTCGAGTGTCCTTGTATCCAACAGCCACATCTGGGAAATATTCTTTATAAACCTGAAACCAGAAAAATAATTGTTGACTAAGTATCCATTTGGTTACATGTTGAAATCAATTCTATATAATTGATTTTTAAATCACTTGTATCTAACTTTATGTAAACGTGTATTCTTTTTTGTGTTAACGGCAGGTATCCCCTATTATAGAGGCAATCCTGTTTGAGATTTAGTCATAGTTAAGGCTCCACATCCCTCTCAAAAAATGTGTTTAATGAGGATCAAACATAAGAGTTCTTCCCACAATCTCAGTCTGCATTGTCAATTAAGTTATAACTCTTTGATTTACGTAAACATGTATTATAATTAATTTTAATAATTGATTTAAAATTAATTATACTTAATTGTAAATCAAATGGATAGTAAATCATCATTTAAGACCCCTATTTTAAATTTAAGCTACCTTTCTTTTTAATCCAATAAAAAAAACTTGAAATCTATTTATACAAACAGCTAGACACTGTAGTTTTAATAAAGATAGGTGTACATAAAGCCAAAGTTTGACTCTTTGGCTAATTTAATAATAGTACCACAGAGGAGGTCAAACATTTAATTTAATTTTACTTACATCAATCAGCATTGTGTCTATTTCACATATGTCGATCTGTTCAACAGACATGTGGCGGGAAATTTCTCTAAGGATGCCACCATCTCCACCACCAATAAGTAGCACCTGAATGATGGGACCAAAAAACAAAAAATTTCAGATTTCAGCAAACCAAGGAAATTATTTGGATTTTGATCTTTCCCTCACTATTACTAAGAGTATTTTTTTAATTGTCTCTATACAGAAACCTTTTTTGGGTTTGGGATAGAGCAAAGAGGAAGGTGAGTCATCATTTCTTGGTAAGAACATTCATCCTTCTCAGTGAGTTGGAGTGCTCCATCCAGGACAAAAACCTTATCATATGCTGATGACTGCAATTGAAATTAAATCCCACATAAGAAGCACTAATCACAAAAAACACAGCTTATATTCTATAATTTAATATCAAGCCAAGTAATTAATTAATTAAGATATTGTGTTTTGAAGTTATCATCACCTGAAAAACTAGCATGTTTTGATATTCGGACTTCCCTTCGAAACAAACTTTATCTACCTTCAAGAAGTGTGCTTGTCCTGTAATATTGGTCAATGGATCAATTTGGTTAGCTTCAAGCCTTTATTGAAAATTGAAACTTCTATGGCAGAAGTATTAGAAACATGATCATCTGAATGCTATATACTCCTTTTAGTGGCCGGTCATATATTTTTTATTTTGATTTCAACAATAAAGACTTAAGAAAAAACAAAGAAACTACAATACAAGAGGAAAAACAAGATTAACAAAAAGCAACTTTGGTGCACTTTGAGTATTTTTGTTTGTCATAGCTGGAGAAGTGACACGTTTACTCTTTTTGGTTCACATGAGATAAATCTGTGAGCTCTTTGACATCGCCACATCGGCAGTAATCTTACCCTCACTCATCTCTTGAGTAATGTCCATGTGACAACATATTTACTTTTAGATTGTTCTTTAAGGAAGGTGAAGTGGGGAAGGATTAAAATATGAACTATTCATTAACCTGACATGCATGTATTTTACACAACATAATAACAATTATATATATTATTACCCTTGCATTTGAAGCATGGTCAGATGCCCAGCAAATCTATCATGGATGGCATGCAAATTATTTCATAATTTTCACTTGATGTGCAAACAATTTTCTTTTCCAACTTCAAGAATTAAAAAATGACATAAGTAAATGCATCAACTTCAATTTTTCTTTATTTTTTTTTTAAAAAAAAACACAGCTTGAAAAAACCCAATGTAATTAAGCTCCCCTGCATTTTCTTTCTCTGAATGAATGAAAAAAGACACATTTTTCCAATGTCATAAACATGTCATTGATCATGAAGCAACATAAAGATTTTTTTTAAAGAAAAAACTCAACTTCATCAATGTGAACCAACCTGGCCATAATGGACAATGCTCTGAAAACCATCCAGGAATTAGTGAATGTTCATGACTTGCAGGTTCTCCATCATCACCTTTCTCAGGTGTGATCCTTGGAGCAGAGAAACCAATTTTTTCATCACTGATAAAATCTGAAGGATGAAAATTGTTTCTATCCATGAGGTTAATTTTTCTTCTACAACAGAGACTATGTTGCTGGTGGCTTGTCCTTCTATACAACAAGTTTCAAAATATTTTCAGTTTCTGAAGTATAGATAACTGGGAAAACCAAAACGTAAGAAAACTGTTGGTAAAAGAAAAATGGAAATCTGATACTAATTTTTTGTCCTAAAAGTTAAAGCATAGTGATTATATATGTTCACTCACACACATATATATACCTGCTTTTGTAATGACAAAATGAGGTAAGACAAAAGGATCGAGATTTGAAAGGAAATCAGAACTCAACGTATCAAAGAAGAAGAAGGAGAATAATCATTGGTTGGCAACTTTTAATGACGAAAATATTTGCCATGTCGATAAAGAGCACATGGGGTTGTTTGGTTGTTAGAAATTTTGATAATACTTCAGTTTAGCCATATGATGCAAAACGAAGAAAAGTGTGTAAGGATTATTGAGTTTTTAAGAATATGTTATTATTAAAAGTTTAAAATTATTTTCCTTATTAAAGATGTAATTTATTACTTTTAGAGATTTTAACTGAATTAAGTTAAATGCTTTTAGGAAAATATAATCTAGAATATTTAATAGAGCATTTAATATTTTTCTGCAAGTCAACTTTAATATTCTATTCAAAGGGTGGTCAACATTATTTATATATTATATTTTACGAAGCCTATCAATTATTTATTATAACATTTAATTTCTTATATTTAATAAATAAATTATTTAATATTAGTTTAATGATTTACATTTGTGAAATTGTGCTAACCTATGCATTAAGATAAGGTTAAAAAAAAAAGTAAAAATTATTAAAATCTATATCATTTAATATTACAAATGTAACATATGTTCTGATTTTAAAAAATCTTCTGTTTTTTATTCACTAACTAATGTTCTCAAGACTCTAAATTATAACGTATATTTTAATATTTTATATTTACACTAAATAACATTTACTATTGTTGTTCATTCTATTTATTTTTTTTATTTGATGAAATATATTAATTATTTAGTATATTTCGTTTGTTTCTTATTATAAAGTGTCTTTAATTGAATTACACAAACTAATTTCACTCTCATTTCATTTTAATAATAATTAATGACATTAAAGTTTGAATTAATGTTAATTTCCACTATTAACATTAAATTATCTTCTACTAGTTTGCCTTGTTATATGTGCAAGAATACTTATAATCCCTTATTAGCACTAATAAATAAATATAGTGCAAGACTTTAATAAAGACAAATAAAAAAAAAATACTTTATAGGAATTGTAAAATATCTTATAAAAAAAATAGATGAAGTAACATTTAAAACATTACATTCAATAAATAAATATTTAATATGAATAATTAATTATATAAAATGTTCAAATTATAATATATATATATATACACATATATATTTTTTAATATTTTATTAATTTCATCAAATATAATATTTAATATGAATTTTCAAGTCAACCTTTACATTGAATATGAAATTTAATACTCTACATAAAGTAATTTTTTATAAAATGTCTTTTAAAAAGATAAGATGGAGTAGCATCATCATATTCAATAAAAAACATTTAATATTAATAATTAATTATATATAATGGTCAATAATATAATTTTTAGTATTATAATAATTACTTTAAATATATCTTTTAATATGAATTTTTAAGTCAATCTTGACATTAAATATAACATTTAATAATATTTAATGAAAACTTGGATTGAACACTAGGGTGTTCAAATCCAATCCAATCCAATTGGAACCGCAACAACCGATCCAAAAAACCGCAAACCGAAATAACCGCAAACCGAAATAACCGCAAACCGCAAAAAACCGAAATTTTTAATTGGATTGGATTTCGGATCTACCTATGAGAACCAATCCAATCCAAACCAATCCAAAGTTTTCTGAACATTTTGATATATTATCATTATTGAATTATTTTCTTGTGATGATGTAAAAAATTATTATTGTGCAACTATATTTAACGAATAACATTCAATAATGGGATTGGAAGCCATCAAGTAATTTATATGTTATAGGATAAGATAAGATAATTGCATGTTTTTATCATAATTTTGCTTTCATAACTTCATTTTTTAGTTCATTTGAAAAACCGAAATCCAATCCAATCCAAATCGATTAAAATTGGATTAGATTGGATTGGATTTGGAAAAAATCAAAATCGACTGGATGATTAAATGAGGAAACCGAAATTATTGGATGGATGATTTTTCCCCCAAAACCGATCCAATCCAATCCGCGAACACCCCTATTGAACACCACACCATACCCCAAACCTTATAAGCTTTCTTGGATTAGTGATGATGGGGAAAGGGAAGTTAACAAGCAAGTCCTTGTAGCTCTTTCTATAGGAACTTATGAAGATGAGATTCTTTGTGTCCTATGGAAGCTACACATATTTTATTGGGTAGACCTTGACAATTTGATAAGATATCTATCCATAATGGCTACTCTAATCAATTTTCTTTTAAACATAGAGGAATGAAAGTCATTTTGATGCCAATGTCAACTCAAGAAATATGTGAGGACCAATCTCTCAAGAGAAAGGGGTTAGAACTTGAGAAAATAGAAAAGTTAAAAATAGGAAATTTGTAGAAAAAGAAAAAGAAGGAAGAAACTCCAAAAATATAAAGTAGAGAAAAAGAAAACCAAAGAAAAACAAAAAAAATAAAAAGGAAGCAATTCTCTTATTACACTAATTTCATACTACTAACCTTGAATGTTATGAAGGAAAATAAAAGAAGGAGCACTTGCTAAAGAAGGAGAAGGAATGCAATGTAGAAACCACAATAAACACTAGAAGGAAGGGTTGAATAGTATTTTATATGTTCAAACAGATTTTATAAAAACCTTTTCACAAGCAGAACTTCCTCTCCTTCAGAAGGTTGCACCACACCAGAGGGTTGCATGATTTCATAGGGTTGTTGTATCAGACGTTTTCTGAAACACAGAACATACCTTCAGTAGAAACTGTTCCTTCTTTTTAGGAAATTCAACCAAATTTGTTACTCATTAGAACTCAAGATTATGAGACTTAAACATTATTAACCATTTAATAATATTTTGAGACTCAACATTCTCCCCCTTTTTAATGATGATAAATTTGCTTAAACTATCAAATATCTGAAGGGAAATTTTAAATAGAATAAGGTTTAGAAAATTCTCCCCCTTTCTCGGATACTTGAGCAGAATGAATTTTTCTCTTTTTCAAGAACTTAAGCAGAAAACTTGCCTTGCTCCCCCTGAATATGAGATATCTATACTGAAAAGCACTCAAACTTCAGATTTTGTTAGTTTATACTACTCCCCTTTTTCATCAATCAAAAGGGTGCCCAGAGCATGCTGAAGTGATAAATAAGCAGCAGAGCAAGAATATTCAGGATAAAGGAGTTGCCGAAAGAGTATATTACATCAATAGGGCAGCAAAAACCAGATAAGTTCAGCAAGAAAGCATATAACAACAAGTTCAGTTTTTCGATAATGCAAGAATGTGCAGATTATCTCTAATGAACTTAAACCTATCTTCAACAAGAGGTTTTGTGAATATATCAGCCCATTGATGCTCTGTGTTAATGAACTTTATATCAAAAACACCTTTCTGAACATAGTCTCTAAAGAAATGATGTTTGATTTCTATATGCTTAGCTCTAGAATGCTGAATGGGATTTTTAGAAAGGTTTATGGCACTTGTATTATCACAAAATACAGGAATAGATTTAACAAGAATGTTAAAATCTTTAAGTAGATATTTTACCCATAGCAGCTGTGAACAACAGCATGCAACATCAATGTACTCAGCTTCAGCAGTTGAGAGGGTTATGGTACTTTGCCTTTTGCTAGCCCAACTTATCATATTTTCTCCAATGAAGTGGCATCCTCCACTTGTTGATTTTCTTTCAACTCTATCTCCAGCAAAATCAACATCACAGTAACCTAATAATCTTCAGTCCTTACTCTACTTATAGCATAGACCAAGATTAGTAGTACCATTGAGATATCTGAAAATTCTTTTAACAGCCTTGTAATGAGTTATTCTTGGGTCTGATTGAAATCTTGCACACAGGCATACAATGAACATAATGTCAAGCCTTGTTGCTGTAAGATACAACAAAGAACCAATCATGCCTCTATACATGGTTGGGTCAACACATTCTTCTCTTTCATCTTTACTTAAGATGGCTGAAGGGTGCATAAGAGTTGACATAGGTTTGCAATCATGCATGTTAAACTTCTTAAGCATTTCTTTTGTATATTTCTCCTGATGGATCCATATACACTCAGAATCTTACTTAATTTGAAGTCCTAAGAAAAATTTGAGTTCTCCCATTAAACTCATTTCAAATTCAGATTGCATAAGCCTTGAAAACTCAGTGCATAGAGAGGAATTTGTTGATCCAAAAATAATGTCATCAATATATCTGGACTAGAATCAAGTCTTTGTTAGACATTTTTCTAAAAAGAGTTGTATCAACCTTTCCTCTTTCAAAACCATTTTTGAGTAGAAAATTACTCAATCTCTCATACCAAGCTCTGGGAGCTTGTTTGAGACCATATAGAGCCTTTTTCAGTTTAAAAACATGATCAGGAAAAGTCAGATTTTCAAAACCAGGGGGTTGTTAAAGTAAATCATAGAGTCACAAGAAGGGGGGTTGAATTGTGACCCTTGAAAACTTTTTGGTCAACCTGCAAGTACTTTGAACAACTTACTGATCTCTGCTCAATGAATGCCTTGGCTATCATAAGTTCCTTCTAGAAGATAGTGGTTAGTGTATAATTCCAACTAAGTAGATTAAAACTATCTTCTTAAAGGCAAGCAAAATCATAGGGGCTGATATCATCAAAATTTATTCTTCCATATAATGTATTTAATGTAGTTACAATTCAAAATAAGGTTCAGAAGAATATATAATGTTTATGCAGTTATGCAGAAGCAAAACAATGAATCTGTCACTTTAAACCAATCTTCTGAAGGGTCAAATGATTTTGTATTTTAATAAAAATTTTCAGAATAGTTATTTAACCAATAACTAATAAGATTATGTGAGAAAAACTATTCAGAAGAATAGTATAAAGTTTCTGCAGTTATGCAGAAGCAAAACATTGAATCTGTCACTTTAAACCAATCTTCTAAAGGGTCAAATGAACTTGAAACTTGATGAAACTTTCCAGGTCAGATATTTGAATAGTAAACAACCAGAATATAAAGTTAAATCTTATTAAAATCAAGTTTATAAAGATCTGGTAGTTTGAACCCCAAGTTCAATGTTGAACAATGGACAGATTTCAAGAAATGTGCTTCTGAAGCACTAAACAGTTTCATAATTTAATGAAACTTTCTAGATCAGTATTTGAACTGATATGGATGTGATTTATGTGAAAATATTAGTTCAAAAATAAGTTTATCAAAATCTAGTAGTTTGAACCCCAAGTTCCAATGTTGAACAATGAACATCTTTCAAGAAATGTTCTTTTGGAGCACCAAACAGTTTCATAATGTGATGAAACTTTCCAGATCAGTATTTTAACTGATATGGATGTGATTTGTTGAAAATATCAGTTCAAAAATAGGTTTATCAAAATATGGTTTACAGCTTGCTAAATATTCAAAATATGAACAATAACTAGCAAAGCAATAGATGTATGTGCAGAAAATTAAAGAGAGTAAGGATAAGAGATATTGCACACATGATTTTTATACTGGTTCACCCTCACAATCATTGGGCTACGTCCAGTACCTACACCTGTAGGATTTTCCACTATATCAACCTTGATACAATGACTTCTTGGGTGCACCTCACCACTAGTATTCTTCTGCAGCCTCTTCAGGCTCAACCCAGTATTCTTATGCAGCCTCTGCAGGCTCTTACAATTGATTTATGCACATAGCAGGGCACACCTCACCATTGCAGACTCAAACTGACTATCTCTCAAGGCTTCACACCTACTGCAGCTTATTCTGTAGAAAGTACAGACTAAAAAATACCTTGCAGATTTCCTTCTGCAGGAGTTACACCTCTGTTTAGCTCACTATACCAGTGCAGCAACTCACAACAACCATTATACACTCTCTCAAGAGACACTAACACTCTTAAAGCACTCTTGAGAGTTTACAGAAGATGTATTTGCTGAGAATATAAAAAACAAAAACTACTACAAATTAAGCACAACAGCAAAAGGTTGAGCCATCTCTCTCTTACTAAACTTTTTAGAGCAGAATCTGAGAAAATGTGAAGAGAGAGAAAGTCTCCAGAAGATGGATTTGTAAATCTAAGCTCGAATTTTTCTTCTGGAGAAAGGTGTGTCTTCAAATGTGGGAGAACACCTCTTTTTATAGGAATAATGGGCAACTAGCCGTTGGAGAGGTTCCTTGCACCTCCAGCTAACTCCTCATGATAAGTCTCCATCATGCAACAGCTGTCACAGGCAGGTACAACTGTCTCCTTTGACTGGTCGCATCTTCTGGAGCCTATCTTCTGCAGAATGTAAAGTTTATGGATTTTGCAGCAGTTCCTTATGTATGCATACTGAAGGCATTAAATGGATTGATATGAATTATTTCAAGTGTATTTGATTCAGCTGCATCCTCAGAAATGAGAAAAATTGAGTTTACTGCATTTTGCTTCTTCTGGAGCAATCCTAACAACTTATATCTTCTGCAGGGTGGGAAACTTGTAGATCATGCAGCTGTTACTTCTGTAAGCTTGCTGGGAACCTTAGAATGATTGATATAAATTATTTCAAATATATTTGATTCAACTGCATCCTCAGAAATGACAAAAATAGCATTTAATGTATTCAGCTTCTTCTGCAGCATTCCTTACAACTTTATTTCTTCTGCAGACTTTCCCTTTTCTTCTGCAGAGATTTGTCAATGACATGTGATCATTTTAGGGGACTTCAGAGTATGTTTTCACTTGACTACACTTTTTGGAAGCTTAGGAAGTCATGATTTTCCAGCAAAGAGCTTCTTCTTCACTTTTCACAAAAGTGAATCTTCCTTCTAATATGTCATAACTTGATCTGAGTCTAGAATTTTGGTTCTAAGGGATAAATTGAATTTATTCCAATTATCTTTATGTCCAGACTTCCCTTTCTTTCTCTTTGGATTTCTTCTTGAATTTCCTGTCAAGTTTCTTCTATAGAAATGCATCTTCTGTAGCTTTGCTGTAACTGCTTCTTCTGCAGTGTGCAGAAATTCTGCTTCTTCTTCTAGAAGTGTGCAAAATTTTGTTTCTTCTTCTGAAGCAAATTGCATCTTCTGGAAATGTGCATAAATTATGTTTCTTCTGCAGAAATTCTGTTTCTTCTTCTGAAGCAAATTGCATCTTCTGGAAGTGTGGGAACTTGTTCAATGCTTCTTCTCCAATTACTTTGTTTGCATTAGTAACACTTGTAATGAATATGCTTGAATTGATTAAGTGTTCTTTCATATTCAGAAGGTGCCATGTTTCATGAAATGCTCTTTCTCATGCTTCTAGTGGTCTTGAATGATCCTTCTAAAGCTTCAACTTTGCTTCTGAAGCTTGATACAACTCAGTTTAATATTCATGGGATCTTAGATGAACTGTCTTGACCTTCTTGAAGCTAAGAAGCTACTTCTTGAACTTGTTTCATCACTTTTGACATGAAGCTCTATGTGACATGCTTCTAGACACATATTCTGATGTTAAATGATGTTTATGATCTTTGCACCTTCCTTCTGTAACTTTTCTGTATTCTTTCTCAAGTGAAAACATTAGTAGTAAAGTATTTAGAACACTTAGAATATTGTTGTGAAAGTTTGTTGTCATTAAAACATTTGCTCAAAGGGTCTTGGACCTTACAATCTCCCCCTTTTTGATGATGACAAACTTTCATGAACAAATTCTAAGTTTTCTGAATGAGGGAATAATAACCAAGTGATTTAACAATAAAGAATTAAATCACCCCCTGAATTTGTGCCATTTACAACATTCATATAACAAAAATGGGATTTAACAATAAAGAATTATTTCTCCCCCTGAATTTGTGTCATTCAGATAGAAATTTGTTATGACTGAATCTTTATATTCTTCTCCCCCTTTTGTCATCCATCAAAACGGGCATGAAAATGATATGAAGGAATAAGTTCTCATCATTGTCTAGCCTAGGCTACTTAGAATGTGAGGAATGATCTAAATAAGATCAAATGGCAGCCATCTATATGTCTTAAGATGGTTGGAAGTAAGCTAAAGGCATTGGTAGAACATGAGAAGCACTTGCTAGTAACACAAATGTTTTAAACCAGAATTGATACTACACAATCCTTACTTCATTCTCTTGCATATTACACAATCTTAAGCTAACTTTTCTCATTAGTAAGATGTTAAAGATAAGATCCCTTTATCCAAACTAAGTTGAATCATCAAAAATAGGGGCTTGGACCTTATCATAAAATAATGGGATATAAGAATAGAAGTGGTATGGAACTGGTTTACCATATTAGTTCCAAAGTTTGCCTATGTAGGCTTTATCTTTTTCCAAAGTAACCTCTTTCTTTTTCTTCTTTCACTTTATCACCCCATGAGAAGCACTTGCTACAGATTCTTCCATGCAAAGAAGAAATGATCTTATTCCTTTTCTACATCATCAAGAGGATATTTTGTGAAAACTAAAAGGCTTGGTAAGAAACATGTCATATGGAAGACATGTACATATTCATGAATATACCCATGGGTGAGTAACATTGAGTATCCCTTGATATCCTTCATAAGATATTGATCATCACTCCTAAACTTAGAAGTTGCAGCAAAAATGCTTTCACTAATCTTGAATACATAGGCTCCTATATTTTAAAGAATTTGAGCCATCCTAGTCTTTCTAAGAAGACATATACACCCCAATCTTCTCTTATGAGTGGTTTAGGGGTTCTAGTGGAAGAGATTCTGTTACCGGAACAATTGTAACAAAGACAACTCTAATTGGTAAACTTTGATGAACATGAGTAGCTACAAATTTTATGCCATTCCTTCCTATAGTTTTGATCCTCGTGAAAATAATAGGAATTATATAAGGAATTGGCAAAAACAAGTAATGTTGTGAAAGAGAATTGAATATATGAAGGAAACAACATATCTTTCACTTTGGGTTATAACTACTATTTATGAAGGCAACAACTCCCTCTTAGGCATTGAGGAAGTGAGAATATCAAACACCAATAGAAAGAATTCCATCTCTCTTTACTCTCTCTCCAAAAGCATGATTTTTGCTTCTAGATGGGAAATTCATCTTCTAAGTGTTCTAGATTAGGTAAAGAAGGCTCATGTTGAACTTAGAACACAATATATTAATCAATTATGCATTTGATCTTTAATGAAGCTTTATCTTTCTTCTAGAAGATGTTTAGAAAAGATATCAGCAAGTTAAGACTTTGTCTCAACATATTTCAGTTCAATGTCATGCTTATGACCATGATCTCTAATAAAATAATACTTGATGTCAATATATTTTGATCTAAAGTGATGCATGAGATTGATAGATAGATTCATAGAACTTTCATCATCACATAAGATTGGGATTTCAGTGTACCTCATAGAGTAATCCTTCATTTAATGCTTAAACCCAACCTTTGTGAATATCTTACTGTTGATGTATATTTTGCTTCTACAATGGATGGGGTAATAGTATTTTGCTTGCACATTTGATTTTATCAAGCAAGGTGGATGGATGCATTAGAGTTGTCATTGGCTTGGCTCCATCCATTTTGAATCTTATAAGAAGATCCTTTGTAGACTTTTCTTGAAGAATGGAGATTTCATCATTTTTTTATACTTTTCCTTCTTCATCCATCTTGTTTCTGAACACTCATTTTGTCCCAATGATGGAATGATCTTCTGGAGAAGGAACAAGTGTCCATATTTTATTTTTCTCAAATTGTTCCATCTCTTCTTTCATTGCTACCCATGAACCATCTTCTAGAGCTTCATTCATATTCTTGGGTTCAATTTGACATAAGAAGGCTGCACTATTTTCATTTCCTCTTAGTTGGGATTTGACTTTTACTACTTCTATAGTATTCCCAATGATTTGTTCATGGGGATGAGTTGTAATTAGTTTCCAGCTCTTTGGAAGATCCTCTCATTGTGTACAGACATCTTTTGCAGAATCTTCTGTGAAATTTTCCTGTTCTGCTGTATCTTCTGGAGAGGTTTTATTCTCAGAAGGTATCTTCTGGAGCTTATCAGATTCATCATCTGATTTACTACTGTATATTCCTTGAGAAGAAATGTTAGAATCATTGAAAATAACATGCATGTTTTCTTCTATGGTTTGATTTTTAATATTATATACCCTATAGGCTTTTGAAGTAGAAGAATATGCAAGATAGGCTTATTTGAATCAAACTTACCATTTACATCCAAATGTATACAAGAATAAAATGTTTAGTGTTCTTCATTTCCATAATTTATACATGCTTCTAATAGTGACTATATTCAAAGTATAGCATGAGATGCTTACAACTTTAGCCCAAAAAGATTTTGAACACTAGAGTCATTTAAAATGGTTCTAGCCATTTCTTTAAAATCCAATCTCTAAAGGACTTTTGAACAAAGAGATGATCACAATAAAAAGAATCATACAATCATTCTAAGGCTACAAAAAATCATCTCATTTGGATTAGTACATCCAAAGATATTGAAATTCCAAGTTACTACATTAGATCAGAAAGATATTTTTGACTTCTGCATCTGTGAATTATTTTCAATTCACAGAAAAAAATGAGATTTCACCATAATAAACTATATATCTCAATTTTTCTAACAAGACAAAGATCATGCAATTTGGATTTTCCTATCCCAAGATATGATGCATTTAAGTTGACTGATTTGTCACAAAGTACAGAAAGGGACAGTTCTGTTTTTTTATGCACTGATACAAATCCATGCAACCAAAAATTTAGATATTTAATGGAATTAAACTATTATATATTATCTTTCAAATCCAACTGGTTTCACTTGAAAAGGATTTTCCTAGCTCCAGTTATAAACATCCAAAAATAGTAGGCTCAGACATGATCATATAACAGAACAACCTACTTTAATGACTTACTGGAAATTATTTATATGTTCTAAAATTCTGAAACTTTCCAGTCCAAAAACAGTATAAATTAGTTTTCCAATTAAATTGGTTTCATTCAAATATCACTTTTGTAGCTCAAGTTATGATATGATGAAGTGGACTGCTTTATATCAGAATTTATAACAGAACAACTATATTCATGAATTTACTGGGACTTTTGTGGTTAAGATAAAATTCTCAAACTTTCCAGTTTAATACTACAATGAATAAGCTTTCAAGTAAAATTGGTTTCACTTAAAAAGCATTCCTGTAGCTCAAGTTATGATCTGTTGATGTGTACTAGTTTATATCAGAACTTATGACAGAACAACTGTATTCACAATTTTACTGGGATTGTTGTGATTAAGATAAAATTCTCAAATTTTCCAGTTAGATACTACCATCAATAATCTTTCAAACAAAATTGGTTTCACCTAAACAGACTTTTGTAGGTCAAGTTATGCTCATTTAAAGGTAGCTATATCAGAATTTTAAACTAGCAGTACTAGCCCATTATTTGTGATCTTCTAATCATTTTCCTTTTATGTTTAATACTAATAAGATGATTAGAATAGAATGTCCACATAAATCTCAATCAATGCTAATCATTCATTCAACAAGCATACAAGACCTTAGCATGAACCTATTAGGAATGTGCTTAAAATTCTATGGACTTTATGAATATGCATTGGGGATAGAAATATTTGATACCTTGTTCTTGGTCAATTGAACTGTACTTTTTCTTACCCTTCATTTTAAAATTCATGAACCTTGGAGATTTCACACAAATCATTTGAGAGACATTGGCTAGAGACATGTTTCTTCTTTGGAGGGAATATTTTCATTTAAGCCTTGGAAGTTTTTCCTTTAGCCAATGGTCCTATCTTCTTGAGAATTTTTCTGCATAACAAATTACTAATGAGACATTTTGGTACCCATTTCATCTTAGGTCCTTGAGTGTTAGTGGTTGAACTCTTAGGAGATTTAGCAATCCATACCATCTTATCTTTTATATAAATATTTCTTCTAAAATTGCATAAATGGGATATATGACCATGATGTACGCAATAATTACAGAAGATGAGACTGAATGATGTCTTGATCATTTGAAGATTATTTTGAAAAACATGGACATGGTATTGGTATGAGATTCTGAAATCTGTTTGCCATAACCTTTACTTAGTTTTCCATGTAAAAGAGCATTTTTCCCATTATTGACAAAACATGGAATTCAGCAAGTATATACTTCAGTTTTGGCAAATGTTGAAAATCAGTTTTCAACTTCATTTTCAAGATTAAAACGATTTTCGAAGATAGTTGAGGTTTCACAAATTACAAGTGCATCTTCTTCAAGAAAATCATATTCAACTCTCAAAGTTTCAATTTGAAGTTCAATACCCCTTTTTTAAACTATTCCATATTATTGTTTTCAAGGTTTATCAAACCATCATTCAATTCATCATAAGCAAAATCTTTCTCATCATAGGGAGGATAATGTTCAAGTTTAGCAGTACATACCTTAAGGTCCTTTTGAGCCACATGTAGAGTTGTATCAATTTCTAGCATCATTGGCTCCTTCTTGAAGTTGTTCATTTCTTCAATATTCTGCATAAACACTTTTGGAGTGTGCCTCTTGGTTGGCCATTACTTCTTCCTGAATCTTTTCCTCTCACACGGTTAAGTGTGCTCAACCCATAGAGGTTGAGCTCTGATACCAATTGAAGTAAATCATAGAGTCACAAGAAGGGGGGGTTGAATTGTAACCCTTGAAAACTTTTTGGTCCAACCTGCAAATACTTTGAACAACTTACTGATCTCTGCTCAAGGAATGCCTTGGCTAGCAGAAGTTCCTTCTAGAAGATAGTGGTAAGTGTATAATGTCAACTAAGTAGATTAAAACTATCTTCTTAAAGGCAAGCAAAATCATAGGGGCTGATATCATCAAAATTTATTCTTCCATATAATGTATTTAATGTAGTTACAACTCAAAATAAGGTTCAGAAGAATAATATAATGTTTATGCAGTTATGCAGAAGCAAAACAATGAATCTGTCACTTTAAACCAATCTTCTGAAGGGTCAAATGATTTTGTATTTTAAAAACATTCCAAAATAGTTATTTAACGAATAACTAATAAGATTATGTGAGAAAAACTGTTCAGAAGAATAATATAAAGTTTCTGCAGTTATGCAGAAGCAAAACATTGAATCTGTCACTTTAAACCAATCTTCTGAAGGGTAAAATGAACTTGAAACTTAATGAAACTTTCCATATCAGATATTTGAATAGTGAACAACCAGAATATAAAGTTAAATCTTGTTAAAATCAAGTTTATAAAGATCTGGTAGTTTGAACCCCAAGTTCAATGTTGAACAATGGACAGATTTCAAGAAATGTGCTTCTGAAACACTAAACAGTTTCATAATTTAATGAAACTTTCTAGATTAGTATTTGAATTGTTGTGGATGTGATTTATGTGAAAATATTAGTTCAAAAATAAGTTTATCAAAATCTAGTAGTTTGAACCCCAAGTTCCAATGTTGAACAATGAACATCTTTCAAGAAATGTTCTTTTGGAGCACCAAACAGTTTCATAATGTGATGAAACTTTCCAGATCAGTATTTTAACTGATATGGATGTGATTTGTGTGAAAATATCAGTTCAAAAATAGGTTTATCATAATATGGTTTACAGCTTTCTAAATATTCAAAATATGAACAATAACTAGCAAAGCAATAGATGTATGTGCAGAAAATTAAAGAGAGTAAGGGTAAGAGATATTGCACACATGATTTTTATACTGGTTCACCCTCACAATCCTTGGGCTACGTCTAGTACCTACACCTGTAGGATTTTCCACTATATCAACCTTGATACAATGACTTCTTGGGTGCACCTCACCACTAGTATTCTTCTGCAGCCTCTTCAGGCTCAACCCAGTATTCTTATGCAGCCTCTGCAGGCTCTTACAACTGATTTATGCACATATCAGGGCACACCTCACCATTGCAGACTCAAACTGACTATCTCTCAAGGCTTCACACCTACTGCAGCTTCTTCTGCAGAAAGTACAGACTAAAAAATACCTTGCAGATTTCCTTCTGCAGGAGTTACACCTCTGTTTAGCTCACTATACCAGTGCAGCAACTCACAACAACCATTATACACTCTCTCAAGAGACACTAACACTCTTAAAGCACTCTTGAGAGTTTACAGAAGATGTATTTGCTGAGAATATAAAAAACAGGCTCAAAACTACTACAAATTAAGGACAACAGCAAAAGGTTGAGCCATCTCTCTCTTACTAAACTTTTTAGAGCAGAATCTAAGAAATGTGAAGAGAGAAAGTCTCCAGAAGATGGATTTGTAAATCTAAGCTCGGATTCTTCTTCTGGAGAGAGGTGTGTCTTCAAATGTGGGAGAACACCTCCTTTTATAGGAATAATGGGCAGCTAGCCGTTGGAGAGGTTCCTTGCACCACCAGCTAACTCCTCATGATAAGTCTCCATCATGCAGCAGCTGTCACAGGCAGGAACAATTGTCTCCTTTGACTGGTCGCATCTTCTGGAGCTTATCTTCTGCAGCCTATCTTCTGCAGAATGTGAAGTTTGTGGATTTTGCAGCAGTTCCTTCTGTATGCATACTGAGGGCATTAAATGGATTGATATCATTAGTTCAAGTGTATTTGATTCAGCTGCATTCTCAAAAATGAGAAAAATTGAGTTTACTGCATTCTGCTTCTTCTGGAGCAATCCTGACAACTTATATCTTCTGCAGGGTGGGAAACTTGTAGATTATGCAGCTGTTTCTTCTGTAAGCTTGCCGGGAACCTTAGAATGATTGATATAAATTATTTCAAATATATTTGATTCAACTGCATCCTCAGAAATGACAAAAATAGCATTTAATGTATTCAGCTTCTTCTGCAGCATTCCTTACAACTTTATTTCTTCTGCAGACTTTCCCTTTTCTTCTGCAGAGATTTGTCAATGACATGTGATCATTTTAGGGGACTTCAGAGTATGTTTTCACTTGACTGCACTTTTTGGAAGCTTAGGTAGTCGTCATTTTCCAGCAAAGAGCTTCTTCTTCACTTTTCACAAAAGTGAATCTTCCTTCTAATATGTCATAACTTGATGTGAGTCTGGAATTTTGGTTCTAAGGGATAAATTGAATTTATTCCAATTATCTTTATGTCCATACTTCCCTTTCTTGCTCTTTGGATTTCTTCTTGAATTTCCTATCAAGTTTCTTCTATAGAAATGCATCTTCTGCAGCTTTGCTGTAACTCTGCTTCTTCTGCAGTGTGCAGAAATTATGTTTCTTCTTCTAGAAGTGTGCAGAATTTTGTTTCTTCTTCTGAAGCAAATTGCATCTTCTGGAAATGTGCAGAAATTATGTTTCTTCTACAGAAATTCTGTTTCTTCTTCTGAAGCAAACTGCATCTTCTGGAAGTGTGCAGAAATTCTGTTTCTTCTTCTGAAGCAAACTGCATCTTCTGGAAGTGTGGGAACTTGTTCAATGCTTCTTCTCCAATTACTTTGTTTGCATTAGTAACAAATGAATATGCTTGAATTGATTAAGTGTTCTTTCATATTCAGAAGGTGCCATGTTTCATGAAATGCTCCTTCTCATGCTTCTAGTGGTCTTGAATGATCCTTCTAAAGCTTCAACTTTGCTTCTGAAGCTTGATACAACCCAGTTTAATATTCATGGGATCTTAGATGAACCGTCTTTACCTTCTTGAAGCTAAGAAGCTACTTCTTGAACTTGTTTCATCACTTTTGACCTGAAGCTCTATGTGACATGCTTCTAGATACATATTCTGATGTTAAATGATGTTTATGATCTTTGCACCTTCCTTCTGTAACTTTTCCTGTATTCTTTCTCAAGTGAAAACATTAGTACCAAAGTATTCAGAACACTTAGAATATTGTTGTGAAAGTTTGTTGTCATTAAAACCTTTGCTCAAAGGGTCTTGGACCTTACAGTTGTCTAACAAATACCTCTTCCTCAATGAATCCATTTAGGAAGGCACTCATTACATCCATCTGATATAGTTTGATGCCATTATTGGCTGCATAGGAAAGCAAAATCCTAATGGCTTCCAGCCTTGCTACTGGAGCAAAAGTTTCAGTAAAGTCAATACCTTCTTGTTGATTATAGCCTTATGCAACTAATCTGGCTTTGTTTCTGATCACTTGACCATCTTCAGAGAGTTTGTTTCTAAACACCCATTTGGTTCCAATAATAGTTTTCCCATGGGGTTTAGGAACAAGAGTCCAGACATCACTCCTGGCAAACTGATTGAGCTCTTCTTGCATGGCTAGGATCCACCCTTCATCATGCAGAGCTTCCTCAATATTCTTTGGCTCAATTTCAGAGAGGAAGACAAGATTATTGACTTCTCTAAGTCTTGATCTTGTTCTTACTCCTTCTGAAGTATCACCAATGATTTGCTCTCGATGATGATGAGTTCTGTATCTCCACTCATGCCTGTGAGGGAATACTTGCTCATTCTGAGACTCAACATTAACTCTGTGAGGAGGATCAGTTTCAGCAGGTACTTCAGAGGGTCCTTCAGCAGGTGCTTCATTTTTTACCTCTGGAGTCTCTGAAGTAGGATTCAGCTCCATACCTGCAAAATCATCTTCTAGATCTGATAGTTCCCTATTAGTCTCTTTAGCATCATTAAATCTAACATGAATGGATTCTTCTACTGTCAAGGTTCTAGAGTTGTAAACTCTGTAAGACTTGGATGTTTCTGAATAACCAATGAAGAATCCCTTATCAGATTTAGAGTCAAATTTACCCCGATCATCTTTGGTGTTAAGTATGAAACACTCACAGCAAAAAATGTGAAAATAAGAAATGTTGGGTTTTCTTCCTCTCCACAATTCATAGGGAGTTCTCTTGAGAATTGGTCTTATCAAAATTCTGTTTTGAATGTAGCAAGCTGTGTCATGTGAACAGACTCTGCCCAGAATAATCTTGGTAAGTTGCTTGAAATGAGCATGGTTCTACCCATCTCCTAGCTTCTGTTTTTTCTCTCAACAACCCCATTTTGCTGAGGTGTTCTAGCCACAGAAAAATTGTGTGAGATCACATTCTCATGACAGAACATACTGAAGCTTGTGTGACAATCATAATAATCATATTTTTTTTTCTTTAGGTTGTTGAACAGGTTTATTTTTTATATTATTTTTTTATTCATATATAATCAATATTATAAATATTTATAACATATTTTATACATCTTATTATATTATAATATTTTTTATAATAATTTATTTTATAATTTATTTTTATTGTAAAAATATCCACATGGTGAATCTGCACTGGTAATAAATAAGTTACTAAAATTTCCCACGGGTGGATTTTACACGTAATTCATGTTGGCGCTCTTTCCCTGTTTAACGTTCATCTTGTGATCGATCCTGCGCCAGAAGCTAAGCTAGGAGGCAGTTCTCCCCTCCTCTGTTCTCTCCATTACAATTTTTGGAATCCTTTCCTTCCTCTCCTCTCTCCCAAATTCCAAATCCACTCACCTTCGACGGTGATGAGAGAAGAAGGCAATGATGCACAGCGAGCTAAATCGATTTGCAGTTTCCTCTCACTTCCTGAGCCCTTTCCCCAAATCATTCTCTCTAAGAAAGAAAGTCCCATGGTGGTACCAAATCCTCGATCCAAGGTCCAAATTCATCGCTCGATGGAACCGCACCTTCCTATACTCATGCATCGCCGCTCTCTTCCTTGATCCTCTCTACTTCTATTTCCCCATCACCGGCGACAAAGCCTGCATGCAAACCGACTTAGTCCTCGGCGTCTTCGTCACCTTCTTCCGCACCGTCGCCGACCTCTTCTTCCTCTTCCACATGGTCCTCAAGTTCCGCACCGCCTTTGTTTCTCCCACTTCCCGCGTTTACGGCCGCAAAGAACTCGTCACCGATCCCCGCCAAATCGCCTCTCGCTACCTCAAATCTGATTTCATCGTCGATCTCCTCGCCACACTTCCCCTGCCTCAGATTGTCATTTGGTTCGTCGTTCCCGCCGTCAAAAATTCAACCGCCGCTCATGCCAACCACACTCTCTCCCTAATCGTTCTCATTCAATACATCCCTAGGCTGTTTCAGATTTTCCCCTTGCAACGCCGAATCTTGAAAACTAGCGGACTCATAGCCAAAACTGCATTAGCAGGGGCATTGTACAATCTTGGTTTCTACATGTTGGCCAGCCACGTAATTTCAATTTTCTCTTTGAATTATATATACGCCCAGTTTGGATATAGCTTAGTTAGAAAAAATTTTGGTGGAAAAAAATTAGAATGAATTAAAGAGATGAGATAAATTTTAATTTTTCATAAGTTGAAATAGGTTAATTATAGAGAAATTAAATGAGAGAGCTTACAGAGAAGATGAACTACAAAGACTAGTTTTTACTTATGCATATTAATACTTTTCTAGGTACCAAATTTATTGATAACTTTGTGTTCTATTGTATTTTGTCAGTGCAGGTTCTAGGAGCTTCTTGGTATGTGTCGTCGATTCAGAGGCAATATGAGTGTTGGAGAATAACTTGCAAGAAGGAGATGAATAGAACGCACACTCTCCTTCTTGTAATCCTTCGTTTTTGGATTGTGCTACCCTCAACAACCACGAACGCCAAGCTTGGTTTAAACGCACAAGAGTTCTTGCTAATTGTGATGCTCTCAATAGTAAAAACCACTTTCAGTTTGGATTGTTCGCTGATGCTTTTACTGATCACGTATCTTCCTCTAGATTCATCCAAAAATATTTTTTTGTCTCTGGTGGGGTCTAAAAAATCTTAGGTATGTAATATGTAGTTTCACCTCACCTCATTCTGCTTATTTCAAGTTTCGATTCATTTTCTGATCTATGTGCAGTTCATATGGACAAAATCTTCAGACCAGTACTTACAGTGGTGAAACATTATTTCAAGTTTCATTTGCATTGCAGGCCTTATCTTGTTTGCGCATCTCATTGGTAACATGCAGGTATTGTAAAATTATAAAATCAAATACTATTCTTTGTCATTAAATTAAATTGAATTGTGACAATGTCTTTTGTTTAATTTTTATTTGAAATAAAGAATTATCTGCAATCTTCAACTGCAAGACTTGAAGAGTGGAGACTCAAACAAAAAGATACAGAAGAATGGATGAATCACCGTCAACTTCCACCAGAATTGCAAGAACGTGTTCGCAGGTTTGTTCAATATAAATGGCTTACCACTAGAGGTGTTGATGAAGAAGCCATTTTACGCGCTTTGCCCCTGGATCTTCGCCGACAGATTCAGAGGCATCTCTGTCTTGATATTGTTCGTCGGGTATGTCTCTTGTTTGTTGAATTGAAAATGTTACATACATACATACATTTAGAAATTAACTGGTTCTTTTATTGTTTTGGTAACAATATCAATCCAACATTTAGACTTGTATTTGATTGATTATAGGATCTGAAGTAAGTAAATATATATTTTTTTTCTAATTCTTGTTCTGTTCAGGTTCCTTTCTTTGGCCAAATGGATGATCAGCTACTAGATGCTATATGCGAACGTCTTGTTTCATCCCTGAACACAAAAAACTCATACATTGTTCGGGAAGGTGATCCAGTGAGAGAAATGCTATTTATCATTAGAGGACAAGTAGAGAGCTCTACCACTGATGGTGGGAGATCAGGATCTTCAACTCTATCACCCTCAGACCTGGTGATTTTTGTGGAGAAGAATTGCTAACATGGGCTTTGATGCCTACTTCTAGTCTTAACCTTCCATCTTCCACTAGAACAGTGAAGACCCTCACTGAAGTTGAAGCATTTGCACTTAGAGCTGAGGATCTCAAATTTGTATCCAACCAGTTTAAGCGCCTTCACAGCAAGAAACTCCAACATGCTTTTAGGTACTATTCCCATCAATGGAGGGCTTGGGGGGCTTGCTTTATACAAGCTGCTTGGAGACGTCACCGCAAGAGAAAATTGGCAATGGAGTTGTTAGAGAAAGAGAATTTGTACTATTCAAATGTGATGGAGCTAGAAGATGATGAAGAAATAAGTGCTGCAGAGAGTTCAACGGGGGACAGTGCAAGCCATATACAGAATCTTGGGGCTACAGTTTTGGCTTCTAAATTTGCCGCAAACACTAGAAAAGGGGCAGTTAAAAAAGTAACAATCCCTGATGCTAGCAGTTTAAAGATGCCCAAGATGTTCAAGCCAACGGAGCCTGATTTCTCAACATTCCATGAAGATTAGTTGTAACTTGTAAGTCTCATGAGGACCGAATTAAGACTGGGGACATATATAAGCCAATCTTGATTCCTGTTTCTTTGTATCTACTATGTATCTATTCTAGTCGTACATAAACAAAAATTTGCTCTCAATAGTTTATCAAAGTTATAACATAATTAAGATCAAGTAATTTATGTTGTATCCTTACTAGTCACTTGGGTGCTTCTTTTTTATAAATAGTTCAAATAGCGGGCTTTACTTATGCAATTCTCTCAGCCTGTGGAATATAAACAAAAGCATGAGATTGATGCTTGTTCTTAAGTCACAAAAGGTGACCAATTGTACATGGCATTATATTGTAAAGTTATTTAAATCCTTCAATTTTGGAAGAAGTTTCCAATGAATGGTAGAGTTGCATTCCTCAATCAACATAACTCAATGTTTTTAAAATCAGACCGATAATTGAATCGGTGAAGATATTGGTTCACGGTTTAGTGGCTCAACCGTGATTGAATCGATCATAATTAAATAAGATAAAATCACAAGAAATCAAGATATATAAGATTATAAATTAATATAAAAGACCTTATTATATGTGTTATATAACAAAAAATTCATAATAATTAACTAAATAATAAATATCTATATGTAATCCTTAAAAAGTTGTTTTTATTTATCTAAAAAATATTTAAGATTAAATAAAAATTTTAAAAAATTTTAAAAATTGAAAATTTTGAAACTGACCAGTTTTTGACCGGTTTTCACGGGTTCTTGACTTGTTTTTAACCAGTTCACATCAGTTCTGAAACCAACCGATTTTTTGGGTTATATGAACCATATACTAGACCAGTTTCCGGTCGAACCGGTTGAACTTACAGTAAGAAGGTGTTTGCTACAAAACCTCTATAAAAGGAACATTAATTTGCAATTCCTTAAGCATCATAATTTTATGAATCAGCACTACTTCTTAGCTTGAAATAATCTATCTATAATTATACAAGGGAGTATAAGATTTCACCTTTATATTTAGAGCCGGTAAAATGGGCTAGCAAGACCAGATCGGCCCGTAAAAACGTAGGGCTCATATCTTTATTTTATAAGCCCGAAAAACTTTGGGGCATTTTAGTCTGACCCGATAAAGTCCATTACATCCAAAAACATGCAAAAAGGGTAGTCCGCAAAACTCACAAAAATCAGACTACCCGTAAAAAATACAAAAAAATATAGGGTTAATGTCTTTATTTTAAAAACCCGAATAATTAAGTCTTTTTTAATTAATAATCATTAATAATTTTTTTAATTAATTATTAAGACTTGAATCTATAATTATTTTTACGAAGACTTGATTATGTAAAATTGTTAGAATAGAGAAGTGGAAAATTTAAAAATAAATCTCCTCCTATTAATATTTTTTTTTCACATGTCAATGTTTATTATGATATCATAAATAATATGGTGGTCCGGAACTACCTAATAATTTCTCGAAGTGTAGGGAAGAGAGAGATTAGAAAAATGATAATATTTCTTAATGTGTTGATTTTAAAAAAATATTTCCCTGTGTTGGTTTTATTTAAAATAATATTTTGATGTGATAGCTTTATTTAAATATTATTTTGATGTGATAGGAAAGAAAAAAAAGATATGGGAAAAAGTGTGAAAAAAGTGTAAAATGAAGAAGTGTAGAAAAATCATTATTCTTTTTTAGAGAGTCTTAAAACTTTGCAGTTCATTTTTTGTTATGAGAAGTGTAGGGAAAAGAGATAAAAAAAAATAAAGAGAGAAAATGAAAGTTATGACAATTGATATGATAGAAAAAGAAGTGACATAGAAAGAGAAATGAAATATGAAAATATATTATATATTTTAGAATTAAACTAACAAGTATCGTATATATTAAATAAACATTTATGTAAAATTAAAAAACATAACAAATAAAATAATTTCAAAAGTTTATATTTTAAAATATTTAATAAATACTTAATAAAATTATTTTAGCAATAATTTACCCCATATATTTGCTTAACATTAATTTATATTTTTCTTTTCAAATTTTAAACTTAAATTATTTTTAATAAATGTAAAAAAATTAAATTAAAACATCTTTAAAATTATAAATCTATACTTCTACAATATAATAAGATACACTTTTACTTTTATTATTATATATTGGTGCACTCTCTTTTTATTTTTAATACTTTTATTGGTCATGATTGGAACTAGAAATTTTGGGTTATTATACTCACCTATATTGTAATTAAAAATGTTCATAGACAACATTAAGAAAATGGCTACGAAACTTTAAAATGAAAAAAAATCCAAATTACTCTATTCGATCCTTTTATAAGACATATTTAACCGAATTACACATCAATAAAAGTGGTTAATGTTAACTAATTTTATTGAAATTTTAAAAAATAGTTTAACTTTCTAGTTTTACCCTTATTTAATATCATTAACCAACTTCACTACTATTTTATGTTGTAAAGGCATTAAAATTAAGAGAATTTCTACTCTACCCTCCGGCAAGAGAGGGTTTGAGGCTTTGAGCACCTTCTTTGACCAATTATATTTTTCTTTTATTTTTCTTAGACGGTCCTAGTATATTTACTGTTGCAGGATAACGTTTTAATTATTAAAATTTGTATTTTTAATTTTTATAAAATTTTTTGACCTCCTATAACCCTTTTCATGTATTTTTAATTGTGTTTTTTCATTTTTTTCATCTTTTTATTTACAATACATGTGTGTTTCATTTAAAATCTATACTACATCTTTAAAATGATTTATCAGAAAGTACATAACTTATTTCTACGTAGTTTTGGCCAAGTTTCAGGTTCATCACATTCCCTTGTTCGACTGAGAATGTTTGAAGCTGTGCTAAACAAGTGTTTATTATAATGGTGCTAGCTAATATAGGTAACATTCTGGTCAGGATCTTCACTTCTTCAACTTGTGTCACAGTGCAAACCTTCCATGGTTGTGGTTCATAGTTTCCTTGAAGAATAGAAGCTTTATCTAGAAATCTGATTCAACAAACCAGAGCATTTAATCATGCAGATATATGTATGTATACAAAAAACTATAAAGGGAAATAAAATAAAGAGAGGGAATGAATGTCCCTCCTACCCACAAAAAAGGAAAAAAAAAGGAAAGAATGATGAAGAAATCATTGGAGCTTGGCTGTAGCACTGCTATTGAGAAGGAAATTGCTTTTCACTTTATCTGGGTAAGGTACCCTGAATAAAACCAATAAAGAAGAAGAAGAAAAGTTTGATTGTACTATTCTTTACACTTTTTTCACTGTGTTTTTGTGAGGAAACTTAATTTCTTTCCTTGTGTTTTGCAGTTTACAAGTGGTGTAGATACATTTTCCATGATCATTCTCCGTATCTCTGCTGCTCCAAACATGTAAAGTGACAGTAGGTTCAGAGTTCTTAGCATTACCTACAGGAGAAAGAATCTTAACACACCTATGTGCTGGCTGGACCATGTAGTGTATTTCTTAATTGTCTAACATTAATAACTTTGATTGGTGTAGACCATTATGCAAGTTGTACTTAAACATGAATTTTGAGAATGGAAATAGAGAGTCACCTCATCTGGTTAGTGTGTGCAATCTTTTCTTCTATATAGACATCATAAATTTCTTCATGAGACTGTGGCAGTGGTAGCTTTCTGTTTTCAAAAGCCACAATAATAACCTGTAACAAACAAAAATGAAAATTATTTCCTGCCTTATTATACATTGAATGTGCTTATTCAATGAGGAAAGGCAATTAGAGAGAGATTACAGTTACAAACCCGAGCAATCCTCAAAATGGGGCTTTCACCAGGTATACTTTGATGCCGTAAAATAGTTTACCATTGGCAAGGGTCACAAAACCAAGGGAGGAAGCTACTGTTTTATCAAAAAGCCCCAGTGCCAAGCTTTTTGGGTGCTAATCCAAACAACCCAGTAACCCCTATAATTGATCCAATTGATCCAGAGGTTGAACTGAGTAAAAGCCAATTGAAAGGACTAAGCTCACCATGTTTGCGACAAAACCCATGTTGTCCACTGCTGATAATGTTGCAGGAGTGAAAAGATTAAGATAGTTTTCTAGCTAAGCTCAAGAATAAAAGTAATTGCTTCAAGACTCATGCTTTCTTACCAAATACAAACATGGAAGCCTTGAATCCACCTTTCTGTTTCTTCCATTGGGTTGTGATGGGCTTGAATTCTTCTCCTTTTACCTCCTTGTCTCCCTGTATAACCAGATTTGAAACTCACCAACTTACATGCTGAGAGAAGAGATAGAAAATGATGTGTTGTAGTTGAATGGCTAGGCTTACCATTATTCTGTTATTCCTAAACACTGTGGACAGAGATGAAGGGAAAAAAAGTACCTCTTTTTGTCTGGAAACAGTGTCGAGCAAATCAAGAACCTCAATATCAATTTGAACACTATACTTGTTTAAACCTCAGGTTCTCTAAACTCTGTTAAAGGAAAAAGAGCTGGAAAAAAAACAAGATAAAAATAAAAAAAAATGGAATCAGATTAGATTAGAGAAAAAAACATAGCATAATTAAAATTCACCAAAAGAAAAATACAAAAACAGTACTCACGAGAACCAGATTTGGCCCATAGCTAGTTGTAGGACTCATCTAGAGAGTTGGAGTTGATGGAGATAAGAGCATTTAGGGTTTTTTCTATTACCTATTGTTGATTCTAATTCAATTTTGAGTTTTCGCTTCCAACGCCGATACCAGTGTCTAGTACCACTACTGGTTTGACCACCTTTATTTATGAACCTCATTTGAAAAAACCTCAGCCTAACCCAAGCACTACAGGTCGCGTCTCTAGCAGCGACACCCACATGGAGAGGAGAGGACGGACGAAGAAGCAGTAGTTGCGCGCATCGGATTTCAACGACGGGTGGCCCATTGACCGTCCTATTGATTTTCAAAGACGGTTAAAAGGTAACCGTCATTATAAATTTCACAAGAATTTTAAAAATGTCACCGTGCAGTTTCCTATAACTATTAAAGGGAACCGTTGTTAAATGGCTTTTTTGCACTTGTGTGGAGTGCCATCCTAAAATTAACAAGGATAAAAAACCATAAATTATAATAAATATTGCATTGAAATGTAAATTACATTGTAAAAAGAACCATAAAACTTGTAAGGAGTATTATTTAGCAATTGCTTTGAAAGCTAGCAAACAAATAATAAAATTGAAGAAATTTCGGTATGCGATGATTTAGAACCCTTCATTTTGTTCATAATCTTCAACGTCTTTCCCTCTATTTTGATAGATTTGATACCTGAACATGTACGTCATGTAAACTGGAAAGCAGGGAACTACAGACAGAATTGATAACATCGGATTCGGATAAGGATGGTTTAGATTTTATCATGGTGAAATACTCAAAATGCAACGTGTCGAGGCATAGAACTTGAAGGAGGATGACAAGGAAAACAAACCTGCAGACTCTTTTTTTTTTTTTTGTTTAAATTAACGTGATTGTGCTATTTTTCTGAAATAAACCCTTGTGCTGAAGTTAAGTAGAACAAGGCTAAGAGCCTGAGTTGGACAAAAAATCCTTTTGATCATGGCTTTACGCAGATTTTTCTCGTTGGGTTCTCGCTCTCTATCTTCACCCCGGCCTCCCCCTGGTTTTGCTTCTCTGTTTCAGACATTAGGTGATTGAAAAAATAACTAACTTGTCACCTATATGTTATTCAATATCTAGCTTTTGTTATATGTTCATCATTGATAACTCTTCTCTTTGGTTTTTGTGGTTCTTATAGTTGTGGGCATTTTCTTTGGCTTCCTACTTCTACCTGATATTAGTTTGATGATGTGTTTTAGATCATATAAGAAGGAAAGTTTTTGTTTAAGATTCCAGATTGCTTCAATCATTTCACTATGAGGGACTAATTTACTCTAAGTTGTTTCATGCACCGCTTATATCCATGCTTAATGGCTTTGCTTCAACATACCAGTTTGATTTTTCACTACATTGAATGTTTTTAAATCTCATCTACCCTGTTTTTTGAAATGAAGTAATCATTAAAATATATAGTGATTAAAAATAATCAAATAATTAATTTAAATTTAAATGAGTATATCTTGAGGATGTTTCAAGAAGTTGATAATATTATGTAGCTTTTCTCTTGAATTAATATTCAGAGTATGTTTGGAAGAAGAGGCATTAAATTTTATGATAATAAATTATTTTATTATTTTTATTTTAAAATAAAAATTTACCCTTTCTTTCCATTTCATTCAAATAAAATTGCCAAACATATGGCCTAGCTCTCTGTTCTTTGAATATGTAGTTAAATGCCAAAACGCATATAAGCAAAATGTATTAACGCAAGAATATAATATAATTTTGTCGGATTGTGCATTGAGTGATTAGTATACAGAATTGTAAAACCAATAAAAGTCAAAAGTCAAAATAACAGAACTCATAAAAAAAATAGTGTATGTTTAGCATACTCTAAAATCACGTTTCAAACTTCATCCGTAGTGTGAGAAGTGTAGTGCAATGAAAGAAAATTGGTCATCTATTGTAGCTCCACAAAATGGAACTCTCTCCCACGCTAGTAAATTGAAAAGCAAACTAGGAAAGAGTACAATTATATCATATTGAGCAATCGGATGTATATAAAAAATGGTATGCAGATTGGTCCGAATAAATGTTAATCCTTTTTCTTTCCTTTTCTTAAGGCACTCAAAGGGGGAGGTTGAGCACTGCCGCAGAAGTTGATGAATTAATCACACCACCTGTCGAAGTAAGATACACGAAGCTTCTAATAAATGGGGGATTTGTGGATGCTGCATCAGGTTCATGTGTTTAACAATAATAATTATAAATGTTATGTACTGTTGTGTAGTTGAAAAATTATGAAACCTCACACATTGTACAATTTATTGATCATTAGGAAAAACTTTTCCTGCTTATGACCCTCGAACTGGGGAAGTGATAGCTTATGTTGCTGAAGGTGACCAAGAGGATATCAATCGTGCAGTATCTGCAGCTCGAAAGGCTTTTGATGAGGGACCATGGCCAAAGATGACCCCTTATGTATGAACTTTCCTCTGCCTAGCTCCTACTTTTACACTATTACATCACACTCATGATTTAAAATTGCAGGTGCAATGCATTAATAAAGTTATAGAAAATTAGTAGTAATTAGTAAATGTAGCTGATACAATCACAATTACAGTTGACACATCTTCTATTCCTCTATTCTTTCAATCAACTATATTACTATATTATAGTCATGTTTCTAATTTCTAACCCCTGCAGGAAAGATCAAGGATACTATTGCGTGTTGCTGATTTGGTTGAGAAACACATTGATGAGCTTGCAGCACTAGAAACATGGAATAATGGCAAGCCTTATGAACAGGCTGCAAACATTGAATTACCTATGGTAGTTCGTATGCTTCACTACTATGCTGGTGAGAAAGACCAGTGTGACCAATAAGAGGTTTGTTTCTTTGTTCATATATATATAAGTGATTTTCTGATGATCTCTCCTGCTCATAATTTAATTCAGGTTGGGCAGACAAAATTCATGGCCTAACAGTTCCAGCTGATGGGAATTATCATGTACAAATATTGCATGAACCAATTGGGGTTGCAGGGCAAATCATACCTTGGAATTTTCCTTTATTGTTGTTTACTTGGAAAGTTGGACCTGCACTAGCATGTGGTAATACTGTTGTAGTAAAGACTTCCGAGCAAACACCTTTGACTGGTTTATTTGCAGCACAGTTATTTCATGAGGTAGTCTTAATTGATAGATACAAATGAAAGAAGTTGCATTGGATTGTAGTCTATGGTCAGTTTGGATAAAACTTTTGCAGAAGTACTTTTAGGGAAAAACAAATAGAATGAATGAAGAAAATAAAATAAATTTAACTTTTTTCATAAATTGAAATTAGTTATTTATGGAAAAGTTAAATGAGAGAACTTCTGAAGAAGTTGAGTTAAATAGACTAATTTCAACTAATGGAAGAAGTGAAAAATTCATTTTACCTTCTTCATTCATTGTATTTTCTTCTCCTAGAAATTCTAGAAGTGTATGTGCATCCAAATATGTCTATCTAAAATGCATGTTTTGTGACAGGCTGGTCTTCCCCCAGGGGTTCTAAATGTTGTGTCTGGTTTTGGTCCAACTGCTGGTTCTGCTCTTGCTAGTCATATGGATGTGGACAAGGTAATCCTTTAAATTCATGCATCTTCCTTCTGAATTCATTAACATTGAACCTGTCTAGTTAGTAAAAAATCCTTACTTTCTGCCTACAATATGTTGAGAACTGTAGGAACTTTAGGATTGACTAACATATGCATAAGAAAATGAACTGTAGGATTAAGTGATGTATCATTCTTTGGGATCTTTGCAGCTAGCTTTCACTGGATCAACTAACACTGGAAAAATTATATACCAATTAGCTTCAAAAAGCAATCTTAAGCCTGTGACATTGGAACTGGGAGGAAAATCACCTTTCATAGTGTGTGAGGATGCTGATGTTAACAAGGCTGTAGAACTTGCACACTTTGCTCTGTTCTTTAATCAGGTTTATTCTGTTCATGATCTTTCAATTCTATTTGCTAGGAGCTAGACTAGCACATGTGAATAAGATATTTACAAGGTTGTTATTAGGGTCAATGTTGTTGCCGGATCACGTACTTATGTGCATGAACGAATATATGATGAGTTTTTGGAGAAAGCCAAGGCAGCTGCTTTGAGACGTGTTGTTGGTGATCCATTTAAGAAAGGTGTAGAACAAGGTCCTCAGGTAATATCTCTTTCCTGAACATAGCATAATTTGGATTGATTTTCCATCCATAAAACAAAAAGCTTATGGCTGTCTGCCCCTGATCTCTTTCCTGACTTAAGTTTCGTTTGATTTACAATTGAGTAGAATTGATTTTGATAGAATGGCAGGAAATAAATGATGCATCATTTACAAAACACATTAGATGGAAGTGATTTAAAATCAATTTCACGGAATTGATTCTGCTTGTTCCCAACTGAAAACCAAACATGCACTTACTGATTATTTAGTACCGCTACACTAGGTCTTACTGTTTGATAAATGACAAACATAACTACCTTAACAAAAGAGATAATCAGTTTGAAAATCTATGATGTTCTGTTTTTATGATTAATCTTTGATATCAGTTATAATGAGATATCACTTAAACATGTGCTTTTTATATGGATGCCACTCGAACATGACTAACTGATAGATACAATTCTCTGTCTGTTCTGAGAATCCCAGATTGATTCAGAACAATTTGAGAAAATCCTGCGCTACATCAGGTCAGGTGTTGAATGCAATGCTAAGCTGGAATGTGGAGGAGAAAGAATTGGCACAAAAGGCTTCTTTGTCCAACCAACAGTCTTCTCAGATGTTGAGGTCTTGTAATTAATATTTCTTAGTGCCCTCACAGGCATATTGATTGATCAGATTCAGAGGTTATTTTATAATGATTTCTAACTTAAGTCATTGATATATCAGGATGACATGCTGATAGCAAAGATGAGATCTTTGGCCCAGTTCAAACCATACTGAAATTCAAGTATGACTACTTATTAAACTTCAAAACTCACCATTTCACATTTGTACAGTATTAGTAACTTGCTATTAAACTTAAACTCACTATTTCACATTTGTACAATATTAGTAACTTGCTATGAGCCCAAAAAAAATCAAAATTAAAGAATTTAGCGTAGGGTAGGGTCAATTATAAACTTCTCTAGAAGAACTCATAGAAAAAAGAAAATCATGAAATTGAATTTATTTTACATTCATCATATTTTCTTTTTTTTTTTTTAATCCATTCTAGTTCATGATCTAATTGTCCAATCTGCCTCATAATTGTAATTGATTCGTGATCCTTTTTGTTTTGACTTGTGATCTGATGCATGCACACACACAGGGATATTGGAGAAGTTATAAGAAGAGCAAATGCAACACGCTATGGTCTTGCCGCTGGCGTGTTCACGAAGAATTTGGACACAGCTAATACGTTAATGCGGGGACTGAAGGCTGGAACAGTGTGGATTAATTGCTTTGATGTGTTTGATGCAGCAATTCCATTTGGTGGGTACAAGATGAGTGGGGTAGGGAGGGAGAAGGGTATCTACAGTCTTCATAACTACTTGCAGGTTAAGGCTGTTGTTACACCTCTCAAGAATCCCGCATGGTTGTAGCAAAATCAAGTATGTATTGTAGGATGTGGTTCAGATAAATTTGAGAATGAAAAGGAGGTGACTTTTAGTTATATCTAACTAAATAGAAAGAAGATAATAATTAATAATGTTCTGATTTGTGATAAATAATCATGCATTGCATGGGATGCGGGTCGTGTTGGATCATGTAGAGATTGTGTCGGTGACTTTACTTGTGATTTGTTGAATAAACCTTTCTAATTTCCCGATTCAACCATCTACTAATATAGTTGTTTGATTTAGAATGGATCTACGTTTGTGTCCGGAAATTATATTCTCAGTAACATTAGTATCATCATATGGATTTATGTTTAAAATGTGATTTTGATGAAATTAAATACACATTAAAATGAACTTCATTAAAAATTTCATATTAAGTTTTACTATAAACTTAATTGTAAGGATTTTAAATATGAAAAATTTTCAATATTTATTTTTCTTCTTATGAAATTATGTCATACTACCCTTTTTAATATTAATTTTCTATTTAATTAGTTATTCAATCAACAAAGTTTTTACTTTCTTAATTTCTTTAATTAATATTAAAAATAATTAATGACATATATAGAAATCATCATTAAATATTTGTTATCAATAGATCAATTTTTTATATTTTTAAAATTAAAAGTGTTTAATATTATATTGAATTTATTTTTTTTGTTATACATAAAATGTTGGGAAAAATGCCATTTTCCTTGAAAATTTTATTTAAAATAAAAAATAATACAATTACATTACACAAAATAACAACAAAAATAAACATCAAATTTAAAATCAAATTTAAGGGAAAAATTAATTTTTTCAACACATAAACAATTACTTCTTCAGTTTCAACACTTCCAATCTTAAAGCAAATATTTGAACTAATTAAAGAAAATTAAACTAATTACAAAGTTGTGCTTTCTATATTTGACGTATGTATAACAAAAGGATTTGAGTCCAATATTTCCTTTATAATCCTGAGACTAATTATTCAACCAACTCCAACATAAAATAGTTTTCTACCAATTGAAGTTTTAAATATTTTTAAATATATGTTTTATATTTCACAAAATATAACATTTATAATATAAAATAGTTTTAGTTCTCAATAAATGTAATCCTTTCCTTACACTACTCATCTTCGGGATAAGAAATAAGTTTATTCATTATTTATTTTTTAATTTTTCGTGTGATATATATGTCATTTTTAAGGAATGCATGTTTGAAATTAAAAGATAAAAATCACTATAAGAAATCAAGGATTATTTAAAAAAAAAATACATATTGTAACAAGCAATGTGTCAATGTTACCACTCGCACTAATGTTTTAATTACGTAATTTTGTAAAGAGCTTGGTGTAAAAAATTATCAGTTTATCTTGTAATCCATTATCGGTCTTCGTGGCAATGGCAACCCAAGAAACAAAGTGTGAGGAGGAATGTTACGTGTAGATTAGTATATCATGATATTTATATGACAATGACACCTTAGATCCCTCAACTTGCAGCATGAATGCAATGCACGTAAGGCTATTGCATGTGAAGGGGTGCGTGCAATTAATTTCGAAAACAGCCAAAGTATTTCTAATAAAAAGATGTATGTCACTTTAAATTAAACAACTAGGTAGGATAAGGCCTTTAATTAAGCCATTTCGGATGCAGGCTTAACCTTACCTGTCTCTGCGGTGTGAACCTTATTGCGCATCATCATTTCATTTAATTTCCTTATTTTCTTTCAAAGGCAGCTCCTATAGTAGCAGCCTGTCGGATCCATAATGCATTTTCCAATCAACGTTACGGACGTATGACTTCTACCATAGTATCTTCCTTCTTTTATGTATTTTAAATTTGAATTTGCGAGTGTCAACATTAATTCCTTTATCACATAGTAAATCATCTTATTTTTTTTTCTGCTATATATATAAATAATTGTGATGTAGAATGGATCGCGTTAGATTAGGCATTATGTTATTGGCCCACGTGAAGCACAGTGCTTTTCCATCGACATCAAAATTTAATTAATTAATTAATATATAATACCAGAAGCCATTGTAGGATGATGAGTTGATGACCACAAATATATAAAAACCCAAATGGGAAATACAAACTGTTGGATGGGAATTCGTATATGATTTTGTGCGTAATAAGCAATTTGCTTTCATGTTAGATCATTTAGGCATCAAACAAAAATACTTAAACACATGCATTTAATTTTACACTTCTTATACAATGATAAAAACAAATTAAGTAATTTATAAGAAAATTCAACTTTCAAAATTAACGTTAATATATATAAGAAAACATCAAGAAAAATTATATATTATTTGCTTCAATTAGTTTAACTTAATTCATTATTCTTTTATAATTACTATTTAATAAACTTTTTACATTTAAAAAACCATAATAAAGCTAATGAGAGGGTTGAGCAAGCACATGAGACGTATGCACGCTTGGAGGAGGACTTCTTACGGCTCCGACAGCAACGCAAAGGCTTCGACTAGTGTCAGTTAGGTGCACCCACACTATGATGACGACATGAATGTCCAGCCTCTCGATGATGGTCGTGACCCACCTCAACAACGTCGTTGTTATCAACCTTGATTTTTTTTTATTATTATTATTAATTATGACTTTACTTTTTGTACAAATATTGTGTACTGTTTTTATATAATGTTATTTTCTATATGGGATGTCTATATAGTTAATTTTTATTATATCTTTATCGGATTCATAATATAATAATTTTATATAACGTAACAATAGCCGTTGATTTAAATATGTGTTATAAATTTTTTAAAAATATAAAAGTGTAAACCCTAAAAAAATTTATCTTAGCGTTCGGCTAACTGATACAAAAATCCAACATTAAAATATACGACCTTAGTGTCGGTTGCGATCGACACAAAATTTATGATGGCCAAGGTCGTCACTAATTAGTGATGGCTGAACGACAACCTTTTGTTCAATTCGCTTTGTGATGGTCGATAGAATAACGTCGGTCTTAACGTCCACATAGACAATGCAACGTAGTGTCGGCCATCTTTGCTAGTCACTATTGTATTACCGTCGAGCGAATCAGCGTCGTCCTTGTAGCCGACGCTAATAGGAAGATAGTGTCGGTTTTTGGAATTTAGCGCCGTCCAAAAGAGCCGACACTGAAATTAGAATTTCTTGTACTAAGGTTCTACACAAGCTTATAAAGATAAAGTAAATTACATTCAATAGTGTGACACCCCTTCTACCCCAACTACTATTACAAGTCATCAAGTTGAAATGCAGGGAAAAGTTATGTCCTCATCGAGTAAAAAAGGTTCACATTGCTCTTTTTAAACATCTATTAATTTCAAAGTCACTCCATTTAAGTAAAAGGTAAGTCAACAGTTTGAAAGCTAAAACATTAAATATCAACATCATAATAAAATACGTCTCGGCCATGTAAGTCCCTTAGAAATAATTTTCCAAATCTTTACAAAACAAATAAAAACACAATATCCTAGACTCTAGTCTCGAAGTCACATATACAGAGCGAGACCCCTTCCTTTCAATACTCGGACACCATTGAGTGTCATCTTCATCACCCTATAAAATAACCACAGAGAGTATTGGTGAGAAAAAGAACACGTACCCATACATTGCAATGCCGAAGGCTACACTGTCCCACCCAACACATAATCATCATCCATAATCTCATTCACACTCTTTACACTTTACACATATAAGTTTCTCATAAATATAAATTCACATTCTACACAATCATAAATGCATGCCATGTATGCTCACTCTATGCTCATGCACAAAAACTCTTCCTAAGGATCATGACTTGGACTCCGCACAATGGGCGCACCTCATCAATCTCCCTAGTGTACCCAATAATGGCAGCCTACCGTTAAATGCCATTTCTTGGCCGATAGGTTGCACAGTTAAACACCCTTCTCTTAGGCTCGTGCAGAGAATCCACCCCGCAATGATGGCCTACCGTTAATGCCCTCTCTTGGCCGATAGGGTTGTGCCCCCTCTATGGGTCCGTGCATAGAATGGTCCCTATCATAGGTCATCGAACCCTACTCGCTGCCCCTCTCTTGGGCTTATGCCTAGCCACGTATGGCTTATGCATCACACACATCTCATATCTCAATGTCTGCTCAATGCAATCATCATTCATACATCATATCTCTCACAAACCTCTATGCACAATGCATAATCATCAATTCACATAACAATTATTATATATAAGATAGATGATTTCACATAAATATCCACATCACAGTACTCATACCACAATTCCACACTCTAAACATTCAATTTAATCTCTCAATTCCACAAAAACATTTATAATAAATAACACCAACAGATTAAGGGATCACAATCATCACACTAAACAACACTCTCACACCACATTTTGACCTGGTAATCGATTACCAAACAGCTGTAATCGATTACCAGCAACTCTGGACCCCAAAATACACCTCTGGTAATCGATTACAAGCCTCCTGTAATCGATACCAGCCAATCACCTCTCTGGTAATCAATTACAAGCCCTCTGTAATTGATTGCCAGCCAGTCAAACTCACTCAACGCTGCCAGAAAACCCTTGTAATCGATTACAGCCTGTTGTAATCGATTACCAGCGACGCGAGACGACAGTTCTTGCGATTTTTACCCCTTTTAAACCCTTTTCTTCAACCCCTAATCAATCCTCGTTGTTAATACTTCAATCCTACACGTTTTTACCGAATAAATTCAATGAAAACATCAATCTTTACTACAAATTAACACATCTAATCCATGATTAATCCTCATCGCTAAACCCTTATTTATCCATTTTCGCTATTCTCGCTACCATCATTCAATTCATCAAGATTAACACGTTTAAACATTAAAGCAAACAAGTTTTCATCATAACAACACATAATACACATAACAAATTCGAATTTAAAAGTCTTAGAGGGTCTTATGGTTGCCCTCACTACCCAAGCACTCCCACATACACATACAAGCAGCACTCTCCCCCCCCCCCCGGTACCTTAGAGATGACAATCCCAAAAGCGAATGGTGGCTCCCTCTTACTGATCTACTCTGCAAGCAGCACCTTCTCCTTATGGAGTTGTTTCTCTCCTCCCCGAGGGATTGGTTATCTGACGTTTGAAAACTAATAGGGTGAAATAGATTAATCCTCCCCCTATTTTAAATATCTAACTGAGTTGGGCCTACTCCCAACCCACTCGTTACCCTTTAATTAAATAATACCTTTTTTCTGAAACATAATAATAATATTATTATTTCTTCATAAATCTATTTCATTTTATTTATTTCTTTATTTTAGGAATTATTAGGATGTTACAGAATCCTTATCTATCTACATTCAAATTTAAATTCAAATCTTATAATTAAACCTTATCCTAAATTTGTATTTGATTCTTATCTTTAAATCCTTGTGATCTCATTATTCCTATTTTAAAATCTGATCCTAATTTAAAATTACTAAACCAATCTCTCTCGTTAAGATTATCCCTTATTAATCTTGATATTATATTAATATAATAATTATGCATACTTATAACCATTAATTTAATTGCAATCTTAATAATATGATTTATCTCCTAATAGTTTTATTATTATATTCAACATAATCAAATTGATTAAGATCTTAATAATCTGACGTCTCTCCTAATATTTAATATTGTATTATTATTATATCATAAATATAGTTATATTAATATTTACTATTATTATAAAAACTTCTATTTTTACAACTAACGTCATCGGAATATAATTATACATATTTTAATTATAATTCTAGATTTCTAAATTTGAGGATGTTACAATTAGCTTATGAAAATTGTAATTCCTTAATCTTGAATAGACTTGGGGATAAGTATATTAATGTCCCGTTCCTTTTTCTCAACATTTTTCTGGGCGTTTTAAATGTGATTTGGATCCTCTCAAATTAAAATGTCACGTGATTATCTAATGTGAAAATTCTGTGTCTATCTCTTACCTCATAAATGCTTCCAACCTTATAGATGCTTAGCATTTATGAGGGGAGAGACACACAGAATTTTCACATTAGATGGTTATGTGAAATTTTCACGTAAAAGGATCCAAATCCATTTTAAATAATGTTTCTATTCGCCACAAATAACAACTTGTGAGATGATTTGAAATCATCATGGATAATATATTTACAATTTAAAACAAAATAAGAATCAAAACAAAATTAAATAACAACATCCCAAATGGTTGATATTGTTTCATGAGTCTTAGTTGATAGTTCTTTCACACACTTTATCATTTATCTTTAAATGATATTTGTTAATTTTATTGAGTCAAATATAGAATATTATAATTGTAAGATACATTGTCTTATAATACTCGAATGAGAAAAATAAATTTTTAATAAGAAAAAAATAATGAAGATACTTATAACAATTTTTATCTACTAAGAATCCTTTAGTTTACATTGAATATGTACATCATGATGTAATAGATTTTCATTTCTTATGTGCATATTATTTGTTTTATCTAAAAAATATTGTGTAGTGAGGTTTACACTAAAATTAGAATTTCTTGTAGTGAGGTTTTACCGAGAGCTGGGTAATGGGCCAGCCCGCACTGGCCCGCCAAAGCCCGCAGTTAAATGGGCTTAATCGTTTGAGCCCGTGTTTAAATGGGCATGTAATTTTCTAGTAAGCCTGCGGTATGCGGACCAACCCACCTATTTAAATTTAAAAAAAAAACATAAGTCAAATTAATTAAAAAAAATTATAAAAAAACACATAAAATATAGTTTTTTTTTTTTTTAATTAGAAATGAATCTTTTCCTATTGGTGCAAGGGCTGTTGTGCGCGGTTTCGCTCGTGCGAGGGGCTACTATAGTGTGCGGTGCACGGAGCAGATCCGAAGCTAAAACACTGGGAACGAAGGGCTGTTGCCTGGTTGGTGCGAGGGGCTGCTGTGCGCGGACACTGCTGCCTACTAGACGAACGGAGCTGCTGGTGCGACTGCGAACGGAGCTGCTGGTGCGACTGCAACAGTGTTGCTGGACGGACGACGCTGCTAGTGCAAACGGAAGTGGCGCTACTTGTGCAATGTGAGACGCTGTTGGACGAACGGCGGCGACGCTGATGGCTAGTTCCGTGGAGAAGACAAGGGACAAGGGTGGAGGGAGAGAGAAGAGCTGCGGACGGTATTGATGGTGGAGAAAGAGGAAAATTGATTTTGGGGATGCTTAGGGCTGGTGTGGCTTTTCAGGGGTTTTTTTTAATTAAATTGTTATTATAAATTTTTTATTTGTAATTTAGGGGAAAAAAGTAAAAAAAAAAAAAAAAAAAAAGGTCTTTTAACCATCCCGTTCCTTAATCTTGAAATATCTTATAAAAATTACATTCAAATAGCTTATGAAAATTGTAACTCCTTAATCTTGGATAGATTTGAGGATAAGTATATTAATGTCCTGTTTCTTTTTCTCATCATTTTATTGTAGCTCGTTTTTGTGGCAAGGTGCCAAACAAGATGCGGGTATCCATTGGAGAGCTTGGAGTTTGCTATCTAAAAGCAAGAGGGATGGAGGCCTGGGATTTAAGGATTTTGCATCTTTAAATCTTGCCCATCTTGCTAAACAAGCTTGGCGTATCCTTAGCAACCCTGATGCCTTATGGGTTAGGATACTAAAGAGCCTCTATTTTCCTAACAGTTCTTTTCTGCAGGTCAAGAAAACTCATGGTAGTTCCTGGATTTGGTCCAGCATACTCGAGGGCAGAGACTTTGCAAAGAGAAATGGCCACTGGCTTATTGCAAATGGGAGAAATATAAATCTTTGGGAAGATAGATGGCTTTGGTCTAAGAAACCCTACGACCATACTCAGATGGAGGAGACCTAAGTGTGGCTGATGTTTTGGACCCTACTGGCAGAAACTGGGTCCAGCATCAGTTAAGAATCTATCCTACCACCACCAATGGCCATTAAAGCTTATCAGACTCCCATTGCTTGGTTCCAACAGGATGACAAGTTTTATTGGCCTTTCTCTCGGGTTGGATTATACTCAGTCAGGACAGGTTATCAGGTGGCATTGACAGAAGCCCAGTCAGTTAACCAAAAAGGTTCCTCGTCTATATCAATATCCCCTGAGCTGTGGAAGCTGATCTGGAGCATCCAGGTTCCTCAAAAGATCAAGTTTTTTCTCTGGAGGGCTTGCACCAGTGCACTCCTATTGCAGCTAATCTTGCAAAAAGACACCTTCCAATCCTGCCACATGTCCAATTTGTAACTCTGCGGAGGAGACGGTGGAGTATGCTCTCCTGATGTGCCCATGGACCACCCCAGTTTGGTTCGATTCTCAACTGCAATGGCTACCTACCCCCCTGAATGTTAACCGCTTTGACCAATGGCTCTGAAGAAATTCACTTTGTTCCAAAGCAATCAGGCCTCGTGTTCTTATAACATAGCTCTATCAGCTATGATCCTTTGGGCTATTTGGAAGCAGCGTAATGACAAAACGTTTAGGGATTCACTGCCCTCTCCCACTGTAACTCTACTACAAGCATCTCAGCTTTTATCAGAATATTTAGTAGCAGTCCAGATATTACCTCAGGAACGAAGGGAGCCTGATTCAGGGCACCCAAAAGTGGGCTCCCACTGGAAGCGGGCCTCCTCAAGGTCTCCTCAAGGTCAACACTGATGCCGCATGGAATCCAGATAGCAAAGTGGGCGCCATCTCGATCGTGGTTCGCGACCATGATGGAAGGTTGTTGGCTGGCCATGCTAAGAAGATCTCCACCTATTCTCCCTTAGCGGCGGAGAAGCTCTATCTATCAGAGAAGCAGCAATGATGGCTTATAATTTAAACTGGGAGAGAGTGGTTTCTGAATCTGATAATTTACCTTTAATAGAAGCTTGTCGGGGTGAACGAGGAATCGTGAAATTGAGCTCATTCTACTAGATGTTCGATCTCTAGTAGCAGGGTTGCTGTTCTCCGGCTTCTCTTGGGTCCGGAGAGAAGGCAACAAGGTGGCCCACAACGTCGCTAAGGAATGATCCCGATCGGCCCTGCCTGTGAATTGGTTGTATTCCCCTCCTCTTTGGCTCGAGCCACTTCTTTCAGCTGATGCGAGTTCTTCTTCGAGGCTTTCCCATTTGCAACAAGTACACTTGCATCCCCCTTAATATAAGTGTTGTGCGCAGTCACTCCATCTCTATGTTTGGAGTTTGTCCTAGCTTCTTTTTAGGGTTCATTTGTACTTTTTTTGTTGCCGTATCTATCTTAGATTTCTTCTGGAGTTGTTCTAGCTAGTTCTTGTTTAGTTCTTAGAGCTCGGGACTTGCTCTGTTTTGCCTTTGTATTGGGTCCCTTCTTTTTGGGCTTTTGCCTTTGGGCTCTTCCCTCTTGTTTGTTTCTGTGGAGCTAAGGGATCTCTTTCTTATATCATGATTCAGTTGACAAAAAAAAATAATCCTCTCAAGTTAAAATGTCACATGATTATTTAATGTGAAAATTTTGTGATTATCTCTTTTCTCATAAATGTTTCCCCCTCCTCGTAAATGTTATCATTTTTATGAGGAGAGACACACAATTTTCACATAAGATGGTTATGTGAAATTTTCACGTAAAAAAATCCAAATCCATTTTAAATGATAGTGTTTCTATTCGCCACAAATAATAACTTGTGAGATGATTTGAATCATCATGGATAATATATTTACAATTTAAAACAAAATAAAAATCAAAACAAAATTAAATAACAACGTCACCAAACGCTTGATATTTTTCATAAGTCTTAGTTCTTTCGCACACTTTATCATTTATCTTTAAATGATATTTGTTAATTTTATTGAGTCAAATATAAAATATTATAATTTTAAGATACATTGTCTTATAATACTCGAATGAGCAAAAATACTTTTTTTTACTAAGAAAAAAATTAAGATACTTATAGCATATTTTAACTTACCAAGAATCATTTGGTTTACATTGAATACGTAACATCTTAATGTAATATATTTTCATTTTTATGTGCATATTAATTGTTTTATCTAACTTTTTAAATCATAGGTTGAAGAAAAAGTACATATGGCATTAAAATATCTTGAAAAAATTTACAAAATTGTTGGAAGATTAAGAATATGATTTACATAACTATGAAAATGCTTACATGAATATATAATAAAATTAATTACAATTTCATTTATTTTAAAAATTTATATCACATAAGTAAAAAAAAATTACATGAATATATAATAAAATTAATTACAATTTCATTTATTTTAATATTCTTACTATAAGATAATTATAAATTATGTTTTTCCTACTTATATATTTATAAAAAAATTGTACTAATTAATCATTATATAAAAAGTTTGTTTAAATATAATTTATTTATATTTCAAAGTAAAATTTTAATTTTACTTACATTAATTTAATATATTAAGTATGTTATCAGTTGATATTTACATGACTTAGTTGAGAATTATACATAAACACATATAAAATTAAATAAAATTTAACTTTCTAAATATAATTTTCATACAGAGAATTTTTATCCATTGTTTTGAAAAACATTATTAAAAATTATATCAATTATCTCATCCATTGCATATTACATCACAATAATTTCTACTAAATATTTATTCATTATTATTTATGATTTTATTATATTTGAATGTATTTAATTTTAATTCTGTATAACTAAATATATAAATTTGACAATTTCATTAAATTATTTTTTATGTTTTAAATTTTATTTTCTTCATTTGACAAATAAATTTATAAATTATAAATATTTAACATTCTTTAGTCTTTACATTATGAAATTACTATGTAAAAATCAATGCATTTTAATAATTATATGTACTAAATTAATTATATATATTATTCATATTTAATGTCATTGACAACTTATTATAAATAAATATAAATTAACCACACATCCCTCGGTAATGTTACTAGTTAATAAATCAATTATATACGATACTGAGACTTTCATTGTGAATGAAAGCGTGGGCGTAGCCGAGGGGCTGGCAAGGGCCACGACGCCCCCAAAATTTTTCGATCATTTTACCAATTATATAGATCTCACATGAAATATTTTATTAACTCTTAATCCGTCCCCCAAATATTTTATAAATTTAATAGTATTACCTCTTTATAATCCTTTCACTACGTGTATTGAGTCCTCATTTCCTTTTTTATATATTATTTATATTAATTATTTTTTCTCATTTAGAGATCATAAAGTTTTATTCAAAATTAAAGAATATTGTGTTTTATTTAAATCTGATTTTAGATCCGCATAATAAAAAAAATAAAAATCTTCCAAGAATAGAAAGAAATTTTCTTTGATTTAATTTGAATTTTACTTTTAGGGCTAGATAAAAAATTTAAAAAAATATTTTTTTAATATTTTAGTTTTATAAAAAATCATGAAACTTCTAAATTTACCTTCATTGTAAGTTTTTTTTATATCCTTTTTTGTAAGTCAAACTCTATTGTATTCCCCACGTTAACTAATCTAAAAATTATTAATGTTCAATAATTATGAGAGGTAAAGATGAAAAAAGATAATAAACGCATCTAAAATTTTGTAAAAAGTCTAAGAAAAATGACTGAATAAATTCATCAAAAAATCTTGTAGAAAGGACTCAATATAGTACTTTATTCCGGCCCCCCAATGAAAAAATCCTAGCTACGCCCCTGAATGAAAGTGATTATTTTTTTATTTAATCATAAGTATCCTCAGTGGAAAACCATCTTGTTCGAGTCGAGACTTTACTTCAGGGGAATCAAACTTGTTCGAGTCGAGACTTTACTTCAGGGGAATCAAACATGTACCACTTGAGATTCGGATCCTCTCTTGTGTCTCTTGCCTCTGCAACCACAATTAGCTATAGAATAACTATGGAATCATTAGATAATTAAAATCGGTGGGTTTTTTTGGCTAAATGTTGCTGTAGATGCTGAACCGCTGCAGAGAATCTCGACACTACCACTTTTTTTTTTGTGACTAAAATGAGAAATATCTCGACACTACCACTTGAAACAACTCAATTGATTAATAAAAGTGATTGGTTGGACATAAAAAGAAAAAAATGCTAACGATGCCTTTTTAAAAATAGAAAAAAAATTATTCTTTTTTCTTTACGTAAGCAATATTTTATTCAAAAGCATATTTATAATTTTTATCAATATATTAAATATTTATCCCTATTAATAAATGTGATTTTTTATTAAACACGGTCTTTTCTATTTTTTTTTTGGGAAAAAAGTATAAAACCACCTTAAACTTTTGGCCTTTTACAAATAGACACGTGAACTTTTAATTTATCCCAATTAATCCTTAAACTCTTATCATTATATAATAGGTCCATTCATTAATATCAAATTAAATAATTACCATAATCAATCTCAATCTCAATCTTTCGAGATTTTGTGTTTTAAATATTAAAAATACATAAAAGAGTAAAATTTATATTTTTTTATTCTTGAGTTATGTCAAATTTCAAGCATATTTGAAATTTTAAAAGCGAAATATGACCAAGTGTTCTTTTAATTTAGAGTTTTCTTTCCTATTTTGTTAATTTTTGGAACTTTATTTTATATAATTTCAATATTTTAAATACAATTTTAAAGGGTTGAGATTATATTTGTTAACTTTTTAACTTCATACTAATGAAATGACATATTGAAACAATGGTGAAAGTTTAATGATTAATTAGGACAAAATAAAAGTCCATGGTACCTATTTACAAAAAGGGTAAAAGTTAAGGGTGTCTATATACTCTTTTCCTTTTTTTTCTTCATAAAATCACGTATTTCTTATATTATGACACTTATCATTAACTTTCATATTAAAATAATATTAATCTTTTTAAATTAGTTATTCAATTAAAAAATATTTTTACATTTCTTATTTTTTTTTCAATCAATATTCAAATAAGTTTATAAATTATTATTAAAATAACTTTTATATTTTTTAATGTTCCTTGTTCTTTAATAATATAAAAAAGCAATCATACAGTAAAAACTAGAAGTAAAACCAGGTTATCTTATCATTAATCCACCCCAAATTAGTTTTAAAAAATTAATAGTATTATGCCCTAAATCAATCCTCATCCTTTTTATTTACATGATGATTAAGTCAACTATGCACACCTCCTCTTCATGTAGTCTAAAATCTCCATGACCATGAGTGCATATAACAACACCTTTTAGATTTTTAGAGAAACAGACTCCTTCTATTCAAATGATTCTTAACTCTGAACTCAGATTAACAGATCGCCGCCCTCTATCATTCCCAGCTGTCTATCCCTGCCAATCCATATCTCCCTGCACCCTCTTAAACTCTCTAATCACACTTGCCCAAACCATATGCAGTTTCTCATCAAATTCCTTCCCTACACAAAACCAAATGTCAGAGAAACAATTCGTCAAATCACCATTCTTCTTATGTTCTTCCAAGAAATTCGGGACAGCAGTTCTGTCATCCCCGACGCCGCCATCCTCCCCTGTTTCTCCAACCTCAACTACTCCCTCAGAAAATCCATTTCTTGATACAAGATTGCGCCCCGCGAGGGCGCACGTCTCTGGATGCTCATGAAATCCCAAAACGTTGCCACGCAGTTTAGGATTCTCATCCGCGCCGTCGCAACTGCCCTCGAAGCCTTGCCTCTGCACAGCATCGACGTCTGCTTAGAGGTGAAAGAGCTAATTGAATTACTCACCAAGCAAGCCAAAAAGGCCAAGCTCGAACTCCACCCAAACGACGAACGCGAAGCCAAGCGAGTTCGTTCCGTTTTGAATCAGCTCGAAAGAGGAACCGAACCCGACGTGGACGCCATGAAGCGAGTGCTTGATTATCTCGAAATCAAAACTTGGACTGATTGCAACAACGAGATCAAATTCCTCCAAGACGAATCTGAATCAAACGAGCAAGAGGTTCCGTTATTGAGTAGCTTAACAGGATTCATGTGTTACTGTCGAGTAGTCATATTCGAACCTTTCAATTTCCAACCTGAAGCCAGGTGCAGCACAGAGACGCTAAGCTGCGTAACACCGGATGATTTCCGGTGTCCAATTTCCCTAGAGCTTATGACGGATCCAGTAACCGTTTCCACTGGCCATACCTATAACCGAGCCTCAATTCAAAAGTGGTTAAAAGCAGGGAACATGACCTGTCCGAAAACAGGGGAAAGGCTAACAAACACAGAGCTGTTCCCGAACCTAACGCTCAAGAGGCTCATCCAAAGATTCTGTTACGATAACGGAATTTCAATAGCCAAGTCCCGAAGCAGAGCCAGGACGGTAGAGCCTGGTGGTGCGGCAGCAGCACACGCCATGCAGTTCCTGTCCTGGTTTCTCGCTAGGCAGTTGGTGTTTGGAACAGAGGAACAGAAAAACAAGGCTGCTTACGAGGTTCGATTGATTGCAAGGTCCAACGTTTTCAATAGGGCGTGTTTGGCTGAAATGGGTATGGTTCCTCCACTGTTGGATCTTCTCTCCACGGATGATGTAGCCACGCAAGAGAACGCAATCTCTGCTCTTTTGAAGCTCTCAAAGCACACAACCGGCCAGGAAGTTATCATGGAGAGTAGGGGTTTAGCACCGATTATTAAGGTTCTCAAAACAGGGCATAGTCTAGAAGCACGTCAAATCGCGGCTGCTACAATATTCTATCTTTCTTCGGTGAAAGAGTATAGAAAATTAATCGGCGAAAACCCAGAGGCAATTCCGGGTTTAGTGCAGATGATAAGGGAAGGAACAACTTGTGGGAAAAAAAATGCAGTGGTTGCAATTTTCGGGTTGCTCTTGCTTCGTAAGAATCGCCCCAAGGTGCTTGATGCTGGTGCTGTTCCTGTGCTTGTTGGGGTTTTAGCTTCTTCTTCGGATAAAGCTGATCTTGTCACTGATTGTTTAGCTGTTCTTGTAGCTTTAGCAGAGAGCGTGGAGGGAGCTCGTGCTATATTACAAGCCTCTGCTTTGAATTTGGTCATTGGGGTTTTGCAATCTGGAACGTCGCGCTCAGGGAAGGAATACTGTGTTTCAATTTTGCTGTCACTGTGTGACAAAATTGGTGCAGAGGTGATAAGTGTTCTGGTCAAGGATCCTTTACTTATGCCTTTGCTTTATTCACTTGTTACGGATGGTACTCCTCTTGCGGCCAAGAAAGCACGCTCCCTCATCAATGTCTTACAAGAATTCAACGAGAAAAGGATTTCGGGATTGGTGGGTTCGTCTGTTTCACAGCAAAGATTAGTTCACTTATCTTGAATTAGCTAGAATCTTCTTTTTTCTCTTCTTATGGTAAATATTATTATTCTTGTTATTATATCTTGGTTCCTGTTGCCACGTGAGTTTATGGAATATTAGCTCCATGTTTTTTCTCCAGCGAGCTAATTTCAATTGAGTGGCTTCGGCTACACTGAAAATTTTCTTGATCAATTGAAGGAGTTAGAAGTCTGAAATTAGTTGAAGAAATCACATATTTTCTGAATTGCATCAAGCTTCTCTTTAGATTCGAATATTTTGGCTTTGATTCGGGATGCATTTTCGGAGTATCTAACTGAATTGGAGGGAGGAGTTAATCCATTCCTAATCCGGTCAAAATCCAATTAAATCAAAATTAATGTTTTTTAAATTTCATAAACAAATATTAACAGCTGTGGCTTATAAAAAAAAAAAAAACAAACAAAGAAACAGCTGTGTTTTGGCATGCACACATGTTCCATTATCCTCAAATGTGAAAGCTTATTCCGCCTCCATTAAAATGAAGGTGTGGGCTTTTTGACCAATTTAGTACGGAATTAAAAAAAAATACCAATAAAATGTGACAATAAAATAATTTACCACAATGGGGTAGTTTTGGACCCGATGTAAAGGACCTCTTGAAGCGCTAACTCAGTTAGCTCCTCTTGTTAAAACCTATATGCAATGGAGGCGCTAACTAGGTTAGCGCTTTAAGAGGCGCTAACTCAGTTAGCACCTCCTTTGGATATGGGTTTTAACAAGTGGCGCTAATCCATTTAGCGCCTTCTTCAACTGTTAATTTATTTTCTCGTTCTTCATTTATTAACCATTAATGAATTAACATTTATTAATTTAAATTAAATTTGTTTACGTAATTAACTTTTAATAATTTAATTAAAACCTTAATTTTAATTAGTTAGGCAAAGTAATTTAAATAAAAATTATACAACAAAATGAGTACCTAATAATATATTTTGTATATAGATTGCAGTAATGAATACAAGTTAATTATTTGGGGGAAAAGGGGAGAGAATGCAGTGACGACGTCGGTTCCTGGCATCTCGAGGTGGGTTTCTTCTTGGTTCTGGGTCGTCTCCTTGACCTTCCATTATGGTTTCAGATGCACTAGCTTTTTCGGCAAATGCTTCATTCAAGTTAAAACCAAGGCCTGGTGGTTCAGGTTGTCTGGAAGAGCTGCCTTGGTAAGTGAACCCGCCAGATGCTGGTGACATGATTGGAGCATCTTGCCACCGATCAATCCAACGTGTGGGTGTTGGATGTGATGCACCTGTTTGGGTATACACTGGTGGAGTAACATTTACCGGAGGTGAGAGCATATAACAATCCCCCATTGAAAATGGAGGGGGATTAAAATAATTGGGAGAAGGCATATGTGGAGGCGAAGGCTGAGATGGATAATAATATGAAGAAACCGGTTGAAAAGGATCTATTGGAGGCACATAATACATCCCTGGCTCAGATTGTGGTTCCGGTGGGATTGTGAGTTGTTCATGTGCCACTCGTCTACGACGACGATGAAGTCCTTGTCCTTCCACCCGTCCTGCAAGGATGTCAGTGGCAACTTATGGTTCTTGTGCAGGTTGAGATGGTGCTGGATCAAATACTGCAGGTGATGTTACTCCATCTATTTCACGACAGATCTGCAAGCAATGACTAATTTCCGATCGCATGTTTGCAAAGGAGAATGTACTTTCCCCTTCCGATGTCACAGTGAAATACATGCGCTCCAAGCTATCAACCTATGTCAAGAACCAAAACCAAAATTTGATAATCAGTCTCCATATGTGTCATTAGTATGATATAAAAAAAATATTAAAATACAATGTTACCATGTTGCCAGTCTTTGCACATGTTTGACTAATCCAACGTCTGGTGTGTTTCTTGTACCACACCATATACTCAGAATTGGATGAGAGGTGGAATTGGCCTTGACACGGATCATTGGTCCAAATATAATTCAACCTCTCATCCCATTGGGACACATATATGGCATGTTTGACACGCCAATTCTCAGCAGTCTTTCCTTTTAACGTCAGATCATGCAGTTGATCTGGTGGGATGGAGGGCGTGGGATATGTTGCACCATACCAAATTGGCGCATACAGCGATTTGGCTTATGCCACTCAATAATATGGAAGCATATGAGTGGCACAACTGCTGTCCATATATTATGTCCCTCCAAACAATATGGCGGGAGTTGAACCATGATATCCATTGTGTAAGGGACCCAGACAATCTACAGACAATTAAATAAGTTAGTAAATATAAATTGTATAGTATTGAATAATATATAGAAGTAAAAAAATACTAACATCTGAACTCTCCATCCTATCGAACATGTTTCGATAATATGTGATTGTTCTGTGGTGAGAGATGTAAGTCTATCCGCCTGACCACCTTTAACCAAGTGGCATGGAAGAATTTGGGGGCGGTGCTTGAGGAGCGATAGATGGGAAACACATCCAGGCCCACAATTGTACAAGTATACATGCTCCACCAATCTCCTTACGGTTGTAGTCGGTGGCTTTACATAATTCTCGATATAAGTAACTGAGAACTGCAGACCCCCCAACTATATGAGCCAGCCTCATCAAAATCCGCTAATAACGGTAAAAATCTCAGAGGTACATATCTACTAGAATGATCTGAAAATAACAAACCACCCATAAGACGTAATATGAACGCCCGAGTATACCGTTCAACTTGAATTTCATCATGGGCATGGACATTAAAGTCCCCAAAATGATCATTAAGCCACTTCATTTTAAGACGTCCTCAATTCAATTTCGTCTCTGATGGAGCCACGCCCAACAAGTCTTGGACTAGAGGCTGCCAATTTGCGTAGGTAACACCAGTAACAGGTTCACCATCCACTTTTAAACCAGTTGAGAGTTGACATCTTGAAGGGTGATGGTACATTCCCCTTGTGGCATGTGAAAGGTGTGTGTCTCGGGCCTCCATCGTTCCACCAAAGCAGATATCAATGTATGCTCTACTTGAAAAAAATCAAGTAAAGTCACACCCAAAAAACCAGATCGCAAAAGAAATGGCTTGATTTGTTCTGGAACTACGTTTGCACGTTCACCGCGGTCACCCGCTCGCCTAACAGTTAATATTCTATCAGGTTCACCGTTCCAAATGTGTTCAGACACATGTATGTCTTGTAAGCGCAAAAGTGATTGGTCTCTTGGACCAGGATGAATGACTCTTTGGGATGCCATTGTAATGGTAGAAAAAATTTGGTTATAAAAAAAGATGGAAGAATATTGGGTTTACGTAGCTAACAAGGAGAGAATGACTTAACAGCCAAAATTTGTAAAATGAGATAGATATATATAGACATTAATATGTGCCAAGTTGCTGAACATCAGCAACATTTTCGTAGAAAAACATAAAACAAAAAACACAACAAAAAAAGCAAAAAAAGGACCTGTATCAGAAATGAGAAGCATGACTCACGCGTGAGATTCCAAGCAGAGTGTTGTCCATCAGTTCAGTGGGAATCTCGCGCATTTCCAAAGTATTCTCGCGCTTTTCCAGTGCCAGACGCGTCACTCACCGTGAGATTCCATGCAGGGTCTCGTCCAATCACTCAGTGTGTCAGCCGCGTGAGATTCTCCACCAGTCCGCGTAAGATTCTCGCTGATGCTAGGTCTCGTCCAACAGTGATGCGAAGCAGGCGCAATGTCAGTTAGCGCCTTGTAAGGCGCCAAGTCAGTTAGCGCTTCCCATTTCATGTAATTGCATGTTCGTAATTGCATGGAGAGTTATTATTAATTTTTTTCATTATTATTTCTTTTACTATTATTATTATTATTTATGTTATTATTTTAAATTTTATTATTATATTATCTTCTTAAATCCTCAAGTTAAAATTAGATGTTATAATTATGTTTTTCATAAAAAAAATATATTTTCAATAATAGAGGTAAAAATATTATTTAACATAAAAAATAATTCTTGAATATATATTTTACACAACAAGAAGATTTAACATAAATTTCATTCATAGATCATTTACATTATCATTATTATGAACTTGGCTTTGGTGCTCCTCCAAATAACGAGGGCAAATTTGACGATTGTGACCTACACGATGACAATGACTACATTTTTTGTGAACTTTGTGACTTTGTCCAGTCCATTTCATTTCTTATGCGTGTTGACTTGGGGCGACCTTTACCCACGCATGGTGGAATCATCCGGAATAATATGGGGATCATTATATACCGGCATGTTGTCTTCATTTCCAATCGGCCACCATTGTCCAGAATAGGCTTCAACAATATTATGAGTGGAGTATACAGGATCAACATATTGATAGAAATCAATGCTCACAGCGGCACATGCAGCTATAGCATGTGAGCACGGAAACCTATAAGCTTGGAAAACCCCACACTCACGGTAGTGTTTATTTAAGATTACAGCCCACGTATGACCACCTTTTTGTGTAACTGGATTATACGCTTCCTCAACCTCAAACTTGGTCGACTGGATGTCATATCTCTGGACTCTATGAGAACACACATCTTCTTGATTTTTGATGAACAGATCTGTGAACTTTTTGCAGTATCTTCGTCCTGAAGATATTTCAGTTCGAGCTTCAACCCCACGTCTCACAAAATACTCTACTAGTTGTGCATATGTACACTTGACTAATGCTGTTATTGGCAAATTTCTTGCACCTTTCAAAATCTTGTTCACAGCCTCCGACAAGTTAGTCGTCATGTGTCCATACCTACGACCTTTGTAGTCATGTGCTAGACTCCATTTTTCTTTAGAGATGCCATCAATCCATCTTTGAATTTCTGGACTTATTTCACGAAACTTGTTCAAATTCCTTTCAAAATGATGGATACATGGTGTATACCCTACATTCACAGAGAAAATAAAGTTAGACATGCCAAACAAATAAAATAATTACGTAATTAAATTAATCAACACAATTACCCAATTTCAGCAAGTCTGCTTTTAGTTTTGCATTTTTAAATTTGTGGTTGAAATTGCTAGCAATATAACGAATGCAATAAACATGATGGGCATTTGGAGGCTGCCACGCAGGGGCTCTTGCTACAGCTGATTTTATGCTCACATGTCGATCAGATATGAGACATATTCCCTGCTTTTGGGTCACATGTTCACGTATATTAGACAAGAACCACGACCATGCCTCCAATGTCTCTCCTTCGACAATAGAAAATGCAATTGGCAACACACAAGTGTTTCCATCTTGAGTCGTGGCGATTAAAAGGGCACCCCGATATTTCCCATACAAGAATGTTCCATCAATTTGTAAAACAGACTTGCAAAAATTGAAGGCATCTACACATTGTTTGAAAGCACAGAAAACTCTATGAAAGGTACGAAAACGAGGGTCCACTACATTATCAAATACAAACTCCACTGTCTCAATTTTATAAGATGATCCAGGGGAGTACAATACCATTTTTTCCAACCATCTGGGCAGTACTGCATACGACTCATCCCAATCTCCATACACTCTCACTATTGCCTTCTGTTTAGCTTTCCAAGCCTTTCTATACGATATGGAATAACCAAATTGACCATTGATCCTTTCTTGTATCATCGAAATGGGAACTGATGGATCTATACCAACCATGCCTACATAATAATAACAACAAGTATTTATTATAAGTAACATGCAATAACATTTCATGTAATAAAATATTATAAATATCTTTAAGCAAATCAAAATGATCATACCCAAGATGCAGGTGGAAACAAATTCAGAGTCCAATTTTTGGTGATCTTGAGAGAGCATTGCATTCATGCAGGTATGTCGACCACCCCACTTAGAGATGACCGATTTATTAGATTTCTTACTTAACATTGCTCTCATCCGCCAAGGGCAACCTTCTGAGTAATTTGGACACTTCAAGGTCAAATAAGTTGGCTTTGATTCAACTACAAAAAGGTCTGGTGTATCTTCATTGAGTAGTGCTTAACAGCCATTTGGACAGACTGTTTGCTATCAAAACGTAGTCCAACATACAATTCATCTCCTACTCTCCATGATTCTGGCACATCCAACCCAGGGAGTGTTATCTCCTGATCAGGGTGGTCCCAATTTACTGCCTTATAATGAGGAGTTAAATTCCAATAAGGTGCTTCTGTTCCACCTATAAATTTGAAACATATCATAAGATTACTAATGTAAAAATATGTAGAAACTATTAATATTATTACTAACTACCTTCTTGTGGTCCAGGTTGATCCTGATTTGAGATCGTATTAGGTGAATTCCTCATAAATGTGTGGGGAATTACATGATCAACAACCGCATCAAAGTCACCCTCCACCTCTGTATCGAACGAATCTCCCCTAGGGACTTGGCCTTCATCTTCAAAGTCCTCACTGTCGTCACATTCTCTGTTCATATCCATGTCGACATTATCATTCTCATAACCTACAAAATCGAGAATGTTGGTGTCCTCAACAGTTACACCTCCTGATTGATACACATGTTGATCTCCAATCCTCATTGACAGTTGAGTATCCAATTGAAACAGGTTGGACGGGTGATGATGAACTTCCAACATTGTCAATGTCTGCATATAATTCAAGCACAGTCATCAATGAGTGCTGCTCGAAAGCGTTGATCATGCACTCCACATCTTCATCATCACATATTTGAAGACCTGTATATGTGGTGGGGTTTTGTGATATTAAAAACCTACACGTTAAACCACACACAATTTCATTGGATGAAAGATTTAATTTTTTATGAATCTTCCTCTTCAAAAAATTAAAACTAATTCTGTGTTTTATCTTAACAGTTTCTTATCACCTTCAAACATTATACCCTGCACACCTTCATACTTTCTACCATTCCAATAAACAAAAGTAATAATTTGACTCATTTTTTATTAATAAATAACAACAGATGAACAAACAACTGCACAAAAAAAATAAATGCACAGAACAATTGCAATTGCACTCAAACAAACATATAGCACAAATTATACTTGTGCCGAGCTTCAATCTGCTCCTATTTATACCATATGTTGCTTGTTTTCCAACAAAAAATCGGAACATGTTTTTCTACCAAGTCATGATAGGACTGATGGGGCGTAAGAATATATTCCATCTGCGTACGAAGAATATATTCCACGAATATATTCTCTGCGAAAAGGAAGGATTTGACTGATGGCGTAGGTGGCAGGGACTCAAGAGGCGCTAGCGCCTCTTGAAGCACCAACTCAGTTAGCGCCTTATGTGCAAATCAAATTTAAGAGGCGCTAACTGAGTTGGCGCTTCAAGAGGCGCTAACTGGGTTAGCGTTTCTTCTTGCTACCGTGTCCAAAACAACCCCATCTTGATAAATTGTTTTTTTCCTGCATTTTTTTGGTAAATTTTTTTCAAATCCGTACCATTGTGGTAAAAAAGTCGAAGGTGTGTTTGCTCTATTTAAATACATATACAAGCTCATGTAGCTTAAATGACTTTTTGATAGAGACAACTTAAAAAAGTTAATTCTTCTCTTCCCTTTGATTAGGAAGGTGTTGTATTAGTTATTTTAGGCAACATAATTTAGCTGAAATTCAATTTCAAGATAAGGTAGTATATTGCGTTTAGATTGATGGAATTCGAAAGGAAAGAAATCTAATTGAGTTATCGTTGCTTGACTTTTTAAAATAAGATATAATTAAATAACGATTTAATTAATATACACTGTTAGTTTAAAGAAATTTTACACAGACATCCAATGACATCATTTCATGAATAGGACACATAATGTGTTATTAAATTCAATAAATGATATGGCAGCACGACATTGGATGTTTTTGTAAAATTTCTTTACACTCCGTGTATATATAATTAATGTTAATGATGTGAAGAATATGAGACAATTTTGCCCTATGAACCTATATAATTAATGATATCTATAAAATTGTCATGTAGATAATTGCCAACAAAATGAATATATATATATATATATAACATTTTTTTTTTTTGTCCCTTTGAGAATCAATGAAGTTTTCGCCCGATAAGACATATAGTTTGGATAATATTCTCGTCTCTCAATTTTTTTCATACTACATGTAGAAAAGGGAAGGAAAGGTTTGCCATCAAAATTGATTTTAAAGGTTTTATGACAACTAGATGTGGGGATTTCTAGATAATACCCTCAAGGATATAGGAATTCGTGGCAATGAAGGTGCTTTTGAGTGGGGGGGAAGATGAATGAGTTTAAGTTCACAAGAGGAGTGACATTAGGGATGGTAATGACTACTCTATGGGGAGGGTACTATAGTGTCTGTCCCCATAGTTGTGTTTTAAAAAAAAATGTCTATATTTGCGCCCATATCCATGTGGGTAGCAATTTTAATGCCCATCACCGTACCCATTGGGTACCTATATGCTCATACTCGTGCTCGTTACCTGCAATTTAGTTAAGTAAAAAATTAATAACTCACTAAAAAATATTAATTAAAAAAATTATTACTCAATTGAAAAATTACTCCAAAATCATCCAAACATAATTATTAAATATCAGCGACATAACAATTTAATTAAATTGGAACACAATACGTTAATGTTCTAAAACACAAAACATGATCTAATATTCAAAATTTTATTAAATATTACAACATACTTTTATCACGCTATTTTATAAACTTGGATATCGCGTGTTAGCATTCTTCAATATCTGTAAAAAATGATTATTAACACTAATTAGTCATATATTATAAAGTAAAAAACACAAATAGGCAGTTTTAAAAATATGTATAAATATATTAGATATTTTAATAAAATTAATATATCTTTATATATAATTATATATAGTATTATTTATTAAATAATTATGTGTGTGTGCAGGTATGGGGTGGGTTGGGCATCATAGTGCCCGTACCCACGTTCGTCCCCATGAAAAATGTAGGCTAGTACCCGTATCTGCGCTTATACCTACTTTGCGGATTTTTACCTTGCCCATTGCGGGTAATTTTTGCGGGTACCCATAGGGCTTGGGCTCAATTGCCATCCCTAGTGACATAGGGCGAAACCTTTCTTATTACATCTCGTTGGGGCCTACAGTCCAGCCTATTTAAGGCCTAATTTGATTTGGCTCATTTAATAAAATGGTCCAGCCTAGACGTTTGAAAACCCCTTTTTAATTAAATAGGTAAGCCTTAGTTTTCTTTTTTTTTTAAAAAAAACCTATTAGGCTTTGCAGGCTAACCTATTTATAAATAATATTATTTTAAATAAATATAAATATATTATACATAATAAATAGTATAATATATAAATTTTTTATTTCTCCTGATAGCCTATTTAAAGACATATGTCAGTGACATATTTACATTATTAAAAAGTAAGTCTATTAGTGCATGAGTATACTAACCTATTTAGAGAGAGATTTATAAGCCTATTTAAAACTCATAATATGAAATATGCTTTTAACAGAATAATAGGTCAAATCAGGCTTTCAAACAAGCCAAACCTAAAATAATATGGCCTATGACAGGTAAAAGGCCAAACTTGGGCCACAAAAAATATAGGGCAGGAGAGACTTGACCCTACAAAGGCTAGCTTGACTCGGCTTATTTCCATCCCTACTTCCAAAATTACTATGATTAAAATTTGGATTCGGATCATCTCCAACCCTTCAGCCTCTCCAGCCAAGTTTAGCTACGGAATAACTAGGAAATCAAAATTTGTAGCTAAATCATAGCTATTTCGTAGCTAAACTTGGCTGGAGAGGCTGGAGATGATCCTTACACTTAAAATTTTAAGTTGTTTGTTTCTCAATAATAAATGTTCCTTAAAACTACCATAGAGTTGTGACTTAGTTGGCAACGCATGCTGAGATTGTGAGAAGAGCTCTCGAGTTCGATCTCCACTAAACACACTCTTAGGGAGGGGTGGAGAGCTTTAATTGTGATTAAGCCCCGAATAGTATTGTCTGTGGTAAAAACAAAAAAAAAATCTTAAAACTTAATAATTTTTCAAATATTGATGGATTATATTTATTTCTAGAATTAAAAGCTATTTTTTAAAAAGTATACAAATGGAAAATAATGCACCAACATACTCGATTATAAAAAGAAGTCCTTATTTTTCCATATGCATATAATTACGGACGCGGATCCTCTCCCGTTTTAGCTAATGAGAGAGTGTTATGTTTGGTAGATCCGAACCGTACATTAGCTTTAAAATTAAATCAATGGCTCATAATAGCACACATCAGCATTCAAATGAAACTCATCGTTTTACTATGTAAGTATCATTTATCTGAAGCTTTTGCTTGTTTTACTTTATTTTTCCTTTCTCTATACAAACTGCGTAAGTGCTTGAACTAAACTATGCTCGAGTTTGTGCAACATATACACCCATTCGCAAGGTCAACCCATTCTTCAACCATTGCACCACCATCACCTTAATTTATCATCACTCTTTCCAACCAATTTCCTCACCAAATTCATTCAATATGACAACAATCCTCTTCTCGTATTACGAATTCATAATATGATTTATTAACTGAAAGTCATGGATTCAGTTGTGAAATCACAATTCCACCGCATAAATCAACAAGAACATAATCAAACAAAAAGCAAAAAAGGAAACTATTTTAAACTACCCAACAACCCAAAAATTAGAAAAATGACAACTTGTGAGTAAATCATAAGCGGAAAAAGAATGGGGTGTTTGGAATCACCGAATGAGGTCATAGAAATTGAAAGGGGTAAAAAATCTTACAGTAGACTTGCCAATATCTATATAATCGGTGATGAGTGTGACCCCAACAAAAGATATTTGAGAAACAGAATCATCATTCCCTTGAATCTGAACGGCGAGAGGAGGCTCTAAGTCTTCGTCGCGCTCCATCTTCGACTGTTTGGTTTGTTCCATGTTGTGTGTTATCGTATTTATTCTCTCTGTGTGATGGAGTTTATGACTTCGTTGTGCTTTCCGACAGCCGTCGAGCTTGCACTGCTAGTCGTTCCACTTACGACCACCCTTCTCACGGTCGTGCGCCGCTCTATCCCCTCACCGGCGTGTGAAGCAGCTGGACACGCGGAGTGGAGAAGGCTTCTGCTGTCTGCGAGTTTGATTTTCAATGAAATGATGCATTTTTATTGAATGTGATGTGAGTCGTTGATCACCAAATATTTTTAATGTACGGTTCAAATCAATTAAATATGACACTCTCCCGTTTTAGCTAATGGGAGAGGATCCACATCCATATAATTACTTATAGAATAAGGTTGTCAATTTCAATGATGGTTCCTTTGGAGAAAATTTTTCAAAATTAAATTAATAAAATATTACTTAAAATCAACCATATCTTAGCAAAAGCTAAATAAATCATCTTTATTATCGATAAAAAAATTAAATAAGATTAATCTTAATAATTTAATAAAATTAATTCGATATCTCAAAAAATTTTGAAAAAGAAATCTTAAATAAAATCACACTAATTTTAAACAAAAGCTAACCCGAAGGGGTTGGTTGAGTGGAGCAAGAGTGTAAGATAAGGTCTCGCAGATGTCGCATGTTTAAACCCTCATTCCTCTTTTTGGGATAAGGTAAATTAAATGTAAGTATCCCTACAAGTGTTATTTGAGCATAGAGGAATTTCCTGTCTTGAAGTGAGACACAATTCTCTTATCATAATTTCTTTGTAAAAAAAAGTAGAAGCTAGATAAATTGGATAGTTGGAATTAGGCCTGTCCAAAAAACACAACCCAACTGGAAACCCGAAAATCCGAGAATGAAGACCAACGTTGCGGACATGTGGATTCGGGTATCGGGTTGTATAGTGCATGGAAATCAGTTTGAAACGATTTTAACGGTCGGGCTCGGGTGATAAAAATTAAAACTGTCGGTACCCAAACCAGACCGATCATGGTTATTTTAGTGACCCAAATTAAAGGCCCAACCCAGATCAACTCCTCTGTCCTCTCATATCTCTTTTGGAACCCTAACTGTTTTCTTACTTTCACTCTTTCTTTGCCTCCACCAGACCTCACCTTCTGCTTCCTCATCATTTCCTCATTCTGCGATTGCGATTCTGCCTCCATCAAACATCAATATCTTCTCCCTTCTCTGTAGCCATCTCAACTCATATTTTTCTCTATGTATTTTTTCCAAGATTAGTACACGGCTATTCACTCACTTTCTTTCACCCAGATCTAACCTTTTCTCATTTTCTTTTCCCAAGATCTTACCTTTTCTCGCTTTCTCTCACCCAGATCTCATCATTTTGCCTCAAATCGCAAATGGTAGACGACACAATCTTGCTTTCATTGGTGTTGCTACAGAGAAAAAGGCATACTCCGAGGAGGGTGGACGACGCTCAATGGTAGCGCGTTGCTTGCAGTGGCTATCGGAAACGACGCAGTGGAGGTGGTGGCACATCCTTTTTATTTCTCTGTCGCTCTCTGTCTCTCTTTTTCTTTGTTCCTTCTCTTTTCTGGTTCTGTTTTTCGTTTACTCTAGACCTAAACTCTAAAGTTTCCTTGTCATGCCGGTTTTTGTTAATACAGAGGAGGTGGTGTTTCGACAATTGGCATCTGTGGGTCGGTGAGCGGCGGTGAACAAAGAGTTTGATTGTGTGGTGACTGTTACATGTGATTGTAATTAATTTTGGTTTCTGCAATCTTCTGTTTTTTTATACATTAATTTTTTTTATTTTTTAATTAATTGTATTGATTATTGTAAAATGCCCCTGAAGATCTTGATTGCTGAGAAACTTCTATTCTGTGATTTTTTTTAAATTTTTTTAGTTATTTCTTTTAATTTGGATTGTTGAATCTGGATTGATTTAATTGAAAATTAGCTAATCTAAATTTGGATTGTAGAAGAATTTGGATAAATTTTATTTGGATTTTAATTTAATTGGTTATTAGCCTATTACAATTAAAATCTGAATAGATTTAATTTAAAATTTAGAAATATGTATAATTGGGCCTTATATTTTTAAACTATGTAGGAGTGTTGCAATGAACTTAAAAAAATTAAACAAAGGAAAAAATTCAGTTTTAAATTTGATAAAAGCCCAAAAAAGCAATAGGCCCAAAATAGGTCCAATCCGTGTGAACCCACCCGATGCAATCCGAGACTCGGTTAACCCGATAACACATACGGACGGAAATAGACCATATATTGTATGTGGTCAATTTGTGTCGGATTGGGCTTTTTATGCCCGAATCCGACTGTTGGACAACCCTAGCTGGAATCTGGCTATTACAATAAGCAACAATACTACAACTGTAGGACATGTAGTTTTTGTCCTATGTTAAGGTTTGGGTTATTACAGTCAATAATAAAATAATATGGATTTGTTTTTTGATTTTTTCAAATTATGTTTTTTTATATATAACTTGTCGTCCCTTTTATTATTTTATAGCTATGTTATATATTAAATACAATCCTAGAATCTATCTTTTATAGCGAAGAAAAAATCTTACTTCAATTGAAACTTAATTTCTAAAAAGTTATTTAATATATATTCTCATTAGATAATATACACAAATGATTAATGTTTTTAACTAAAAATAGTTAAAGTTTGGTGTAGAGATGATAATGGGTACCATCTGTGTAGGGTACTATAGTGTCCCTCCATAACGTCCTAATCCCCAAAACTCAGGAATTATGCTCGTTGGAAGTATAAATCCCAAAATTTAGAGAATTATTTTCGCGACATTAACGATATTGATAACAGAATCAAAGACTTACTTAACTATATCCAACGTTTAATTAAACATAATTTGAGTGTCTACATACACAATCATAACGTGGATATTACCATACATGTGTCCTATCAAAGTGGAAACAACATGAGAGACACATGTACTAAATATCCACACAAAAGAATATACATCTATGGTTATCTCAAAATACAATTAAAACAATAGGCTCCAAAGCCAAATGAAAAGCCCCCAACTTCATCACAGTCTTCAATGGTCTTCCTGGGAATCTAAAATGTAACCCACAAACATAGGGTGAGACTAATGCCTAAGTGAGTAAAGCTAAGCATGCATGTGTAGTGTAAAAATGAACAATATGCAACCTTACAAGCATGATATTGAAATAAGAACTTGTGTCACTTAAACAATAATAACATGAACTTGATTTGACATGGCTGCTAACCCAAGAGTAGAGGTCTTATCATTCCTACAACTAGACTTGATCTCGGACTACAAGGGGTATCTCCCTTGGGGACATAAAGTCGCCGCCGTTACCTGACGGCCGAAGCCTAATTTTTAACATCAACCTTATGGTCCTGGACCCGTGATGGCCGAAGCCTAACATGATTTGTCTTATCTCTTGAGTTACTTGATAACATGATACATGAGTAGTTTTACTTTATTTGAACATGACTCATAAGAATACATTTGCTTAGCAATAAACATGAACATGAGCTATTATAGCAATAACCCTAACCCAGGGTTTCCTTCTCAAAATAAGACCTAAATGAGGAACAATCTCTAAGGCATACAACCATTCACAGTCAATAATCATGCAAACTAGTCCATTCACAAGCAAAGAGAAGGTGAAGTGTGTGTGAGCCCTACTCACAAGGAAGTGAGCAAGAAAGGAAGAGGAATGAGGGTGGTGAGCAATCCTTTGCTTCCTCTTCCTTCTCCAAGCTCCCAAGGCTCCTTTCTCTCTCTAGAAGTGTAAGAATGGAAGAAAAGTGAGGAAAAAGAGCCCTAACCGTGTTTTTAAAGAATCTTGCCCGCACGTTCTCGCTTAAGCGCGCTCGAGCAAGGCTGAGTGAGAACCCATTTCTCGCTCAGGTGTGCTTAGGCGAGGCTGAGCGAGATTTTCACTCCAGAGAGCAGCATTCTGACTCTATTTTCTCGCTCAAGCGAGCCTGGGTGATAAAACCAGAGTGGAATTCTCCTATTTTTGCTGACATCATCGCTCAGGCGCGCTCAAGTGGGCCCGGGTGAGATTATCAGAGCAGAAAAACACCCCTTTCTGCCCGATGCCCTCGCTCAAGTGAGCCATTTTCGCTCGAGCGAGAGTGTTAGGACTAGGGGTGTTCTATCCAATCCAATCTAATCCAATGCAAACCGCAAAAACTGAACCGAAAAACCGAAAATCGAATCAAACCGAAATCCAAAAAACCGCAAACCGCAAAAACCAAATTTTTTTTATTGGATTGGTTTTCGGATCCTATGTTGAAACCAATCAAATCCAATCCAATCCAAACCGATACTTAGGACTCAAAATTCCCTGATTCTCACTTTTCTTTACTTCTAACTTAGTTTTACTTCCCCTTTCCTAATTCTATTCTATAAACACCTTTCTAACCTTATTTGTTTATGAAATGGTTTATGAAATTTGGGATGTTACACTCACCGTAGCCACGTTTTTTAAAATCTCGTACTCACACACATACCCACGTGGGTTACAATTTTAATGCATGTCCTCGTACCCACTGGGCACCTATATGCCCATACACCGCGCTTGTTACAAGCAGTTCAGTTAAGCAAAAAAAAAATCAACTAATAAAAAACATTAATTTAAGAAATTATATCTCAATTGAAAAATTACTCCAAGTTCATTCAAATAAACTTTTTAATTATCATCATTCACCAACATAACAGCTTAATAAACATAGACTTCATAACAGTTTAATACTTCCACATATTGATTTAATAAACTTGGACTTCATAACAGTTTAATATCATCAACATAAACATAAAAGTTTAATTTGAAATGGATAGGACAATTAGGGTTCTATTTATCTATTCCGATTATAATTTATTCTGAAATGTTTAAAAAGTTTTAATGTTTATTCTTATGTTGATTTTAATATGAAATATCTATCATTATTTTTATTTTTTTATAAATATGTATTATGAGTTTTAAAAATATATAAATATATTAGATATTTAGTTAATATTATATATACATTTATATATATTATTTATTCAATAATCATGTCTGTGTGTGCAGGTTTGGGGTAGGGTTAGGCACTATAGCTCCCGTACCCGCCGCCTATCCCGGTAAAAAAAAATGCGGGTAAAAGCTTGTCCCCATACACACTTAGAGAGTTTTTTACCTTGTCCATTATGAATTTACGGGTATCATATGGTTTGAGCTCAATTGCCACCCCTAATTTGGTGTGTTTAGAAAAAATGCATTCTTACATATCATTCCTTTATACTAAAATTGCAAAATAAAAGAGTGATATCTTTTCATTCATGATTATTGAGTATTTTTGTTTGGGTGAATTTCCTGATTAAGTATCTAAAACAATAGTGCAAACATTTATTTTATTTCATTTTCATTATATATTATTTCATTACATTAATCCTTAAACATCCAAACAAAAAGATATTTTGAAATTTCTAAGATTTCTTAGTTTTAGTCTTTTTGCTTTCAAAACTATAAATATCATTTACGGGAGACAATCCTGTTCGAGTCGGGAACATCCACGTCATGGCGAGGTTAGCTTTTCTCGCAGATTTTTTCCATCCACAAGGCTCGAACCGAGACCTTACATAAGGGGTCTATTGTTCTAATGCAATTTGATAATCTTTAAAATTGGTTTACCAACCATTTATGAAAAAAATAACTGTAGTAATGCTATTGTTACGAAAGTTTTGGGACAAAAACATTACGAAAATATAGTAATAACTAATGATAAAGTAATGTGAGGATGAATACACAATAGGTCAAAATTAATAATATATTAGTATTTTATCTCATATTGTCATATAGTGCATGGAAAAATATATTTATTATTATGTAATTAATATATTTAAATATATTATTTAAAAAATAAATAGATACATTAAAATATTAACTATATGTTAAATTCAAAATGAATAATTGATTTGTATTAGGGATTCAATACAATTCTTTATATTAAAAGACAATTATTTGAATTTAAATTATTAATTTATAAAAATCAATTATTTCAATCATATTATTTAAAAATACCATTGTTTTATGTAATTTTAAAGAGTTAATATATAATTTAGTTCCTGAAAGATTATCTGTGTATAAATTAGTTTCCGAAAGTTTAGAATTGCTTACTATTAGTCCCTCCGTTAACTTTAGACCAACAAAGTTTAACAAATAGACTAATAAGTAAGCAATTTTATACTTTCGAGGACTAATTTGCACACGGATAAACTTTCAGGGACTAAAAGTATAAACAACGTGACACTTTCAGGGGCTAAATTATATATTAACTCGTTTAATGAAACAAAAGTGTTGAGTTGACAAGTTAACTACACAGTTATACTGTTATGTGACATGTAAGATGGCTACTTGGAATATAATCAGGGAAGTAAAAAAAATCCCCAAAATAAAATCCTGATTTTTAATTTCATCCTTTCACTCTATCTCTTACAAATTTACTCCAAATCAACCTCTCGTATAAGTCTTACATGCACGAACCCTAATAAATTCCCCTCCTCACAATAAACTTCCATTCAAAGTATCAACAATCAAGATCGTCCCTCTACACAAAATACACAAAAAAAGTAAGAAACCCACTTTTAAAACACAACTTATATAGAAAAATAGTTTACCCCATAGAAAGGACACCTCAAGAACCATTTTCTTTTATTCTTTCCATTCTTGCACACATGTTCATCACGCCACTTTCATAACCATTGACACTTCCACTTATTGCCCGATTCATTGCAGTTCTCATTGTCTCTTTGGGTTTGTTTGATTTAGGATTTGTAAGATAAGATTAGGGACAACAATTAATAGAGATTAGGATTATAAAATTGGGGATAAAAGAATGGAGAGAAGAATGGAGATTTTGGTTGTAAAATAGTTCTCTTATGGTCCTAAAGAATGGAAATTATGGTTGTTAGATAGTTTCTCATGGGGGGAGAATAATTGAGAGAAGAATGGAGATTAATGAAGGTTATAAATTTGGGAAATGAGTTAAAATTTTATCCAACATTAAAGACTAAACAATTGAGCTTCCATGTAGGCATCACTTAATAGTCCCAATATTGCAATTTACTGTCCAGATCAGCAATTTGTTTCACTTATGTAACAGAGGTTAACAGAGAGACTAATAAATGAGCAATTTTAGACTTTTCAGGGACTAATTTGTACATGGATAAACTTTCAGGGACTAAAAGTAAACTACGTGACACTTTTAGGGACTAAATTATATATTAACTCTTCATTAAACTAACGGAGTTTAACAGAGGGCCTAATAAGTAAGCATTTTTAGACTTTTGGAAACTAATTTATACACGGATAAACTTTCAAGGACTAAAAGTAAACATTATACTTTCAGGAACTAAATTGTATATTAACTCTAATTTTAGATTTATCATATCCTTTCATATAGTTTAAATTTTGAGATATTAATTAATTATATATTACAATAATTTTTAAATTCAATCATTTTTGTAAGCATTCTCCACAAAACAACTATAATTTTTCTCTATTTCTATCTACTCATTTCTCTCTATCGTACAAAATATATAAGTGCCCATTTCATCTATAGTTGGGTAAAATCAATTTTATAATTTAATAACTGAAAATGAATTAGGCTGATTTTCATTTAACTACTTGAAAAATCAATTTGTATTTTAGATTTTTTTTCAAATAACCTATAAAATCTTTTGTGATAACAACACTCTTGCTAAAAAACAACTTTTAACCTCTACCAATTTGAATTAAATAAAGTAAACTTACTTTGAAGATATTTTTTTCAACGCACTTTAAATAAAGTAAACAATTACTCACAAAATCTGAACTTAAAATCTTCTTTTAGAAGAATTAAATTATTTAGATTAATAGTGATTAATATATAAATTAATTTTAACTCGAAAATATTTAAAAGCCAATAATTGCACTATGTTAGTGCCGTTTGGGGTAGTTGTGAGATTTTAATTTTTGATTTTAAAAAAATTTCAATCAAGTTTTTACAACTTAAAACTGAAAATTAAAAACCATTTTTTAGGGTTTTCAAAATGGACGTTTGAAAATCACAAAAAGTGATTTTTATTTTTCAGTTTGAAGTTGTAAAAATTTAGTTGAAATCATTTGAAAATTAAAAACTGAAACTCACAATCACCTAAATGGCCTCTTAAAAAAATAATGAATTAAGTTATTATATTTCATGATCGCGTAAAAAAATAGTAACAACAACAAAAGAAAAGAAACTTCTGGCCCGAACGACGTCGTTTCTTTCTGCAGTGTTCTAACTTCTAAGTTTTCACCTTTCTCAGGGTACGAAATATGGCTCCGACTAGGGTGAAGCACAAGGCGGGTAGTTTATGTGTAAGGCAACGAAATATACCGTTAGATATATTAGTTAAATAATTGACGGTGGAGATTAAACACCAGATACCGGATGAAGTTTTTGAGTAATGAGTCCCTGTATTTGTTTATATTTAAAAAGTAACTGTGTGAAACGATACGGTTTGAGACAGTGGTTCGCGAACAGACTCATGAACAGAGACGCGGTGGCTGTGAAGCGCTGAAAGATGCGAACAAAGGTGGAACAGATGCAAACATGGGTGGAACAGGGGGCGCGGTTGTGGTTTACGAACAGCTGCGAACAAGCGCGATGGAAGCTGATGCAAACAGTCGCAGTGGTCGGAAATATATGAAGCGGCGCGGTGGTTCACGAACAGGCACGGTGAACAGAGGCGCGACTGGAGACGGTGGTTTCACAAGCAAAACACGGTGGTTTCACGAACAGGCAGAACAGACCGCTACTGGGAGGCACGAACAACACAGATTGAGTGGCGCAAAGTGGGTCTCTTTTGAGTGATGGTTTCAGACAATTGATAGTAAAGAGGAACCCTAAGTGAGAGAATAAGAACCAATTTTATTTTTTTTTCAATTTCTTTTTTTTTTAAAAAAAAAAATTCAAATGATTATTTATTATAACAATGACAAAAAAAGGGTCAAAATTCAATTTCTTAAACTTTCAGACCCCTACAACCTAATTTACAGAAGTTCACATTCCGGTAAAAAAAAGCTGCTAATGTGGGTCATATTCATTGCCTTACACATAAACTACCCGTAGCGCTGCTTCACCCTAGTCGTCACGACGAAGTATAAACCTTTCCAGACCTTACTTCCTTTCAAAGCAGCAAGATTCTTCTTGGCTCGTCGGTAGTCAGTAACTCCAAAGATCATCGTGTCTTTCTATTTGTAAGTATTTATTTCATCGCAATTGTTAATTTCTTCGAGATTTTGAGTTCTTTGGTTTGATGAAACACATTATTCACGTTTATCAAACTTAGGGTTCCCCTTTTTGCCTTCACTTTCTGAATCATCAATTATATGCACGCTTGGCTTTACAGATTCAGATTTATCTATGGCTACTGAACCAAAGGCTGCCACCGATGACGTCAAGATCGACCTCTTCGAAGACGATGATGAGTTTGAAGAGTTCGAAATCAATGAAGGTAAATCTTATCTTAGTAATCTCATTCTTTCACGCAATCGCTGATGCATGTCTCTCTCTGCTTATGTTTCAATTTCACTCTGTGGGTTTTTGTTGTTATTTAAACATCACCTATCTGTCGTTTTGATCCCTAATAAATCGGTCTGTCATACTATCATATAATGCTTCATTAACAAATTAGGATACGCATTTTGCACATTTGAGTTTGATGTCTAATTAATTATAGAAGTAATCACTTCTTTTTTTCAAGAACTCTATTACAAATTTGCTAAAGAACTGTTTTTCTGTAAATCATCTCATTGAAACCTGCATTTGGCATATCCAATTATCATTTTTGTGCCACGACTACATTAGCTCTTCATGGTTGATTCTGTTTCTCATTAGTCATAAACACTTTCAGGGTGCAGATAAATGGAATTCATTGATTGGTTGGATTTCTTTTTAATTTTAATTTTCAGTTGCTAATGGTGGTATTCGAAAGTTCTTTGGGTAGACTGCTTATCCAACTTGATTTCCTTGGAGACCTAAACTTTGGAGCTTTAGGAATTCTGCCCTTGTGCTCACATTCTAATGTTTCTTTCTTGCTGTTTCTTTTTGCACTTTCTTGTTTTACAATTACAGAGTGGGATGACAAGGAGGAAGGGAAAGAATGACTCAACAGTGGGAAGATGATTGGGATGATGATGATGTTAGTGATGATTTCCTCTCTTCAGCTGAGACGCGGAGTTGGAAAGCAATACTGATAAGAAAATTAAACCGCCTGCTGTGGTATGTGCTTGATATAACATGTGTTATGACTTAGGTTGTTTGAGATTTAGTTGTTTTGTTGCCTGCAAATGAAATGAAAACTTTGCCTTGTAAGGAAGGAACGTGAGACAGTAAGAACAGAACATAAGAACATACCTCTTTGGTTCTTTCTAAAAAGAACATCTTCATGGAAGTATTGAATGCTTGTACTTTACTAAGTTCTATCTAATTAGTTGGCATCTAGCTTTAAGATTTGGCTTCACAACCACCTCAAATAATTCTGTTTTATTTTCATTTGGGGGTTGGGCTGGTGTGCTCTATGAACAATTCTGGTGAAGAAGTGCCCTTGTCTTGCTCTTCCTTCCTTTTTCTTGCTACCTAGTTGTTCCAAACAGGGATTTCATAACCAGACAAGATCTGCTATAAAAACAGAAAAACTTAGAATTGAGCAAACCATTAAGGTTTTTTCTTTCCATGTAAAAGTTGATCTGTGTGATTCAGTTTTTGAATTTATGCAAGATTCAGAGCACTATAAAAACCTATAGAAAGATTTTTGCTAAAGCAGATTCAAGTAGTAGTTGAAAGAGAATCGAGAAGAGTGCTTTTGCATAATTTTTGTGTTGAGATCTTTTTATAAGCTTTGCAATATAGGGTTGGAGCTTTGGATCAATTGTTAGTCGCTAGGCAAAAGGTACTTGTTGTAAAAGCTTGTAAGAAAATTTTGCATGCAAGTACATATTGTCATGTATTACTACCCGAGAAGGTTCTTCATGGACACATTTTGATAACTCTGCCACCCAGCTTTCTCAGGTCTTGACTCTTTCCATATTGATTTTCCCTAGCTGTTGGTTGGTTTGAGCTTGAAATTGTGGGTGAGGGAAATATTGTTCTTCAGTCTTCTTGACTTTTAATATTTTCTTTGCGACTTCTTTAATCTTCATCATGTTGTGGGTTTGGTGTGACCTCTTATCAATGAATTTCGCATCTTGATTTTTACTAGTCTGGTCATCAAAACTTAGGCGAGGAAAAATTCTCATTAGATAAAATTAGTCCACTCAAAGGATGTTAGAGGCATTGGGCTAAGATTTTCAATATACCTTAACCGAATTGGTAAGATTTGTCATAGATTTTGGAACTAACAATTCGGTCCTTTAATTAAAAGCAAACCGTCAATTTAAGAAATTATTAATTTGATTGATACGAGTTTTCTAAACCAAAACCCAATTAGAGACGGTTGCTAGTTCTAAAAGGCCCACATCCGCTCTCCATAGCCTTTATAATCATGTAATAATTGGATGAAAAGTAATGCCTGTGGGTGTTCTCAAACCGGATTTGGATCACCTACAGTATAGAAACAAACTACACACCCCTATTTATGGTTGAAAGTATAATGTTAATTTTATTTTCAATTTGTATCATATAATAAACTTAGTTTACATGGTTGAAAGGATAGTGTAATTTTTATTTCAATTCAATTTTATCATAACACAAGCTTTGTTTAAATGGTTGAGATCCTGCAGTTTAATCTATTCTCGACCCGATGAGGGTTAGATGCCAAGTTAATAGTGTTTGCCAACGTGGTATGAAGTTATTGGGCATTCTGAACACCCTGACTTAGCGAGTTAAATGTGGTGTTAACTGATACAGCTTGAAGTCTAGCTATGATAGTAGATAACTAGACATTTGGTCAGTGCCACTGAGTTGATATAAACTGAATAAACTGATATACCTGATGTATAAAAAAAACTCTTCACCCTACATTATGTAATTAATCAGAGCTGAAGACTTAGGTGTTCTTTTCATTCTATTTGGCTTCCTCTAAGGTGCACCCGCATTAGAGGGTATTTTGAAAGATAAAGTGTAAGGATTTATCATTAACTGAAAAATCAACACTTGAGATTATAACTAAGTAGATGTGTATAATAAACTATCAAAATCTAAAATTTTAGCCATTGATATTTTTTTTATCACCCGATATTCCACACTTTATAGTTTGTGCTTTATTTTTCCCAAGGCATTGTTTGGAATGAAGCTTCTTTTGCTCTACTTGTAGTTTTTAAAATGGTAAGATTGCCATATGGTTACAAATCAGTCGGTTGAAATTTTCTACAGAACAGTTGCAAAGAGGTCACAAACACACTAACATACATTGTTAACTGCGATAATTGATATAGATGGTGATTTATGGGCGTATAATGTAAGCGTTGTAGGGATGGGCGAGAAATCCTATGATATTGTTACTTTTTACCGATTAGCTGCAAAGAGCATTCCATATCCATATATTGTTAACTACGACACCGATAAGACAATGATTTATCTACTTCTAAATATAGTAGGGACTGCGAGAAGTATTAGGATACTGTATATATATGTAGCATAACAACACACAACCAGCCACATAAAACTGTACAAGATACAATCACAAAAACCACAAACAGGTAACAGCAACTCGTGTCCATTCGGTAGGACGAAAAGACAAAGAAACATTTACCATATTTGTAGTGGTTTAGAATCTTCCGGCTCAAAATCTGTCCACGACACCCAGCAATCTGGATGGATAAGCTTTGCATAGAAACCAACCAAAAGAATGATGTTTACAATTCCCTAAAATTAAATTGATCCTGGCACTTGAATTAGTGCATAATTTCATAATTAGAGATAAATATATGAAATTTTGAAACTTGTGCGTGTGTGAACATCATTACTCAGGTGAGATGAGTAACAATAATCTTATAAACATATATATCTCTGGGTTACTGATTGAAGAAATATATACTGAGGTTATTAAATATGTGTTTGGTTTACTCGAAAATCACGTTTAAATGAAACGTGAATCTGAACAAATGTTTACTGAAAATAGTATTGGTTCAGATGCACATTTAAAACGTGGTTTCGGAGTAAACGATACACACTACAGGACTAAGAGAGTAATAGAATACACCCCAATAACATACATCCCTCTCTGGGGGTTAACGCAAAGGCAAATTAGGGGCTTAAATCCAGCCATTCAGATACAGTTATGACTCTCTGATTTGCTTATGCTATTTCAATTTCTAACATTATCAGAAACAGCACTTTCTTCTCCTTCATCTTACCCTGGAATGAACCCAAGTTCTACAAAAGTAGGACAAAAAGGTGTCTTGAGTATCCATGAGTCTATGCACTGGACAGGGAAGCTGTGGCGGCAGTTGGGCAACAGCCGCACACATCACCAGCCTTTGAAGTTCTCCAAGCATACAGCACAATCCAAGAGGCATACACCCTTTCTCTGGTTCCTCATAATCAAAGCAAGGAAGGTTCTTCAGGTGATCACTAGAGATTGTTTTGGTGGTGGTGCTACTCTGGCCTTGAGGAGCACTTCCACCATAACTGAAAGCCCTCCCAACGATGCAGACATGGATGGACAACCATAAAATAGCAATTCCCCACAAACAAGATGATCAAAGAAATGACAATCTCCATCCCCATAGTTTAGCCAAATTAAATTTTAATTTTAGCCAGTACTACCTAACTCTCTTCAAACTCTGATTTGATTCTCATCAAATTTGTTTTGTTTGCTCCTAAAAGACAACAGAACAAACATAGGCCAACCACAGATTGTAGCAACGGCACGCTACCTGGCTGTTCTCATCATCATGTATTTATTTATTTATTATAATTTTTTTTTCAATCAGAAAAATCAACACCCAGAAAGCTGAAAGTTTGCTTTTATAATCGGAGTATCAAATATATCAATGATGGTACATAGACCCAATTCTGCTGGTGTTCACTAAACTCCAAAACAAAACTGCATAATAATGTAACAATAAAGACAAATATTGAAGCTGTAAATTAATTACAACATACATGTGTTCGTGGAGGAGGCGAGTGTGACATGGGTACTGCATTGCACATAATAATTTTTGTGTCACGGGGCATGCTGGTACTAGTCCCGTCTCTCTCCCTTATTTATAAATTCCAATCCTTAAGGCCTTAACTATTTATAGGCTTAGCCTTTAGCACTACTTAACAATTAAGATTCCTTCAAAAGAAAATAAAACAACTAAGATTTGGATGTGTTTGTAGGAAACCATTATAAATAACAGATTCCAAACATTTATGAGTTATGACACAAAAATACTTAATGTCAAGTTTGGAGCTGTATTGCTATATGACATTATTAATAATTATTAATAATGAATGGTTTGACCCAAAATCACAAAAAAAAAATCAAAATCAGGAGGGTGGGACAAGTTTTCTATACGTGGAATCTAAGGAGAACAATTTTGACTTTTGTATAATTATTATTTTCTTTAATCTCCATCAACCGACTAGAGTCAAGGTACTGTTAAGTACTAATCTCATTACCATAATTAGTTTCCACTTCTAAAGTCTTTGTCTATGATGATGAACTTCCACGGAAGAAATGCTGCTTTTATTTTGCGTCATGGCGTTGCCGGCAAATAATTGTGTTGAATTATACTTTGGTTGAATAAATTAGCCAAGAATAACTGGGTTGGATAAGATAGATTAGCCAACAACAAGTCAAGAACAATAATGCAGGACAACTTCCGAATTAATGGTCCTTGATAAGATTATTTTCTGTTGAAAGTTTTTATATATGGGAATGGCAGTTGTTTGTGAATAGTTTGAAAAGATTCTTGGTGTCGTAAGAATGGGTGTATATGACTTTTCAAAATTATTATAATAACATTTTTTAAAACCATTTCTTAAATACTGTTATCTTTGTCAAGTTAGCAATTTTTTATTATTTCACAAATAATATTAAATATACACCAAATGCATTATCAGAATCCACATGCAATACATTAACTATAACTATATATAAATATGGGGTGCTTTTACGTGGGTGACACACCGGTGTGTCACTTTTTTTACAGGTTATAGTAGGTTAGTTAACCTGTTAGAATAAAATAATAACAACGATACTGTCTTGCTGGACCAAAAATAATAATACCGTTAATGGATACTTCAAACCAAAAATCGATAAACACACCGATATTGTCTTGCTGACGATCTTCTTCGCACCATTTGGTCCATTTCGTTCGCTCGGTTGCTAGATCACTAATGAAGGTTGCCAACAGATAACAATTTAAAATTTCACAAGAGGGGCATCTGAGCAATTTTTGCATAAACCGGTTTATCAAGTAGCAGGTAATACATCAGGGAAGTTTATTAAAAACAAATAAATCTAACGGCTCATAGAAGGTGAAACACCGGTGTATCACCCTAGACGTTGCCATAAATATGTGTAATCTTAATGTTTTCTGAACTTGGGTGGATTAAGTTATAAGATATTATACAACTAATATTTGAGTGAACATAATATTTTATTTGATTAAAAGTTGTCATTTGTCAATATTTTTATTAATATTTGAGTGAACATAATATTTTATTTGATTAAAAGTTGTCATTTGTCAATATTTTTATTAATTATTATATTTAAATTGAGTATACTAATTTATCAACTCATTCCACTTGGCACTTAGCAGTTATCTATATTATCAAGACACAAAGTGCATGCTTGTCCTTCAATCCCCCCCCCCCCCCTCCCTTCTCTCTCCCACTACTTTCATGAGTTTCATCAATAGCTTGTTCTGTTTTTCTTAATTAACCATCGTTTATTGCCGGCTCAACTCAACCGTAAGATGGCCATGGCAATATGGCAGGCTGCTTCCATTCCGTGTTTAATGTACTTATAGTGTGATCTAGGACTCTGCTAGTAGTGTTAACTCAGATGTTTATAACGTAATTTTGATTTTGATAGAAACGAAGATAAACTTAGTTGTTTACCAAATGAGTATGTGCTTGTTTGGTTTAAATTTTGAACCATCCAGAATCAATTCTGCAGAATTGATTTTAAATCACTTCCGTCCAATGTGTTTTGTAAAGTGTGCATATTCATTTTCAACCATTGATTTCTAGAATCAATTCTACTCAACCGTAACTTGCACCATGATTCTGCCACAAAGCCCCAAATATGAAATGTGAGTTGATACGCTTTTTATTATTTGTGCAAGCAGCACTTTTCTTGCCAAATTTTAGTCGAGCTGTTTTATGTCCATTTATCTTTTACTTTTTATACAAAGGCAACTTCTCAAGCAATGCTATGATACTAATTGTGTATATATTTATTTCTTTTCTGCTTCCATCTCTAAAAGTATATTAGACATTGATCAATATGACAAAGGGTACAAAGGGTGTTTGGTTTATGATTAATCTTAAATTTGAGTTTTATGAATGGAACCCTCTTCCACCTATGTGAGAGCTAACCTCACCATGTTGTGAATGATAAAAAGAGACATTGATTAATGTGCAATTAAGAAAGACGGTTGTGAACAACGACTTTGATCCCATTTTCATTCTCCTATATCCATACCAATGTTTCATTGCTCCACCACCACCTTTTGTAAAATATAACTAGTTTTCAAGCAAACACATTGAAACAGATAGCAGAAGTAAGAGAATGCCTATCAAATAGCTCCAATTTAATTACATCAATCATGACTACAGCAGTATAATGAAGATCTTACAAGGATACGAGATCAGTCTGGCAACATTGCCAATCTGGTAGTAGTATTCATACCCACAAAACCCATACCATGGGGAGGGGTAAGAGTTAACTAAGAATAAAAGAAAATAAGAGTTATGGATTTACATAAAAATTGACACAACACCAGGCACCAGCTCCTCCTTCCTATACCCTCTACAGTATATTCCTCTCATTTTAGCATCCAAATCCTGTTTTCTCACCATTGATACACATATTGATTCTTCAAATAGTGAAAAATCATAATAGTTTGTTGGACCGAGGATCAAGGCCCTCTGTGCTTACGAAAGCAAAGACAACCTTGCTGCTGATCATCAGGGATCATACCTCCACCCTTGGATGTGTCAATAGCCTCCAGCATGGAAACTACCTCATCCATTTCAGGCCGTTTATCAGGATTAGCATCCCAGCATCTCTTCATTACATTTGCCAGAGAACTTGGGCAACATCTTGGTATTTCTGGTCTCAGATTCTAAAATTTCAACAGAAAGTAGTAATCAATATCATGGATTCATCTTGGACCAAGATCATCAGTAACAAACACACACAGCTCAAATGAGAGAGAACAATCTGAACCGGAGATGATATACCTGGCGAACAACGGCTGAAGTAATCTCTGAGAAACTTAGGTCAGGATATGGCATGTCACAACAATATATTTCCCATAAACAGATGCCGAAACTGTACACATCACATTTCCTGTTATAGGGGTTGCCATTTAGAACCTGCAAAACCACCACCCATTTGTCAAATAAGTGGGTAAGCTTTCTCTTTGATCATAATAAAGCTATTCATAACCTTTTTCTTTTCTTATTGGCAAACTATTTGCTGCATTAATTAAGGCCAAAATTTATACTTATTGAAGAATGCGAATTATGAATGACACGAAGAATGAAGAAACCTATCCCCACTCAGATAACATATGGGGACTGGATATACCCATTTCCAATCAGATGAAATATGTTTTGGAGTTTCGACATTGCAAGCCTTTGCAGTAATGCTTCCACTCTGCCATACAAGCTTGTACAATAATTTGCAACTGTGGTAAAAGTTTTTAGGGGAACTGGCTACACACCTCAGGAGCCATGTAACCAAGTGTACCAGTCTCCCCAGTCATGTCATTGGGATTTGAGGCTTCAACACGTGCAACTCCAAAATCAGCAATTTTAACTGTGCGTGTCTTGTCCAACAGCATGTTCTCTGTCTTTACATCTCTGTGGACAATTTTCTGAGAGTGAAGATAACTCAGCCTGCAAAAACAAGTGAATTCAATTTGTGGGGTTATCTAAACATATTATGGGACAGTCTTTGTTCTCAACCTGCTAAACCATTATTACATTGAGTAAAAACATTACAAAAAGATAAATACCCTCTTGCAAGATCAAGTGCCAGCTGGATGACAACCTTGAAAGCTAACTTCCTCCTCCTATTCTTTATTAAGTAAGATTTCAGCGCACCTCCAGCAAGATACTCTACAACTACACAGCAGATATTGCTTGGCATGCTAATTAGACCATTATCAGTTTGTATCTGTAATTCTGAAGATCCCATTGTTGCCCCTATAAACTAAACATGGACAAAGAAAATTGTTTGAGAAAATAGGAAAGAAAAACACTTGCAGAGAAGTGTATAAATTCCTTTGAAAAGAGGGGAGATTAACTGCAACGCACAAGATAGAACAGGAAAGAGAAAATGTCATTAAGAAAAAGAGTGCAAAGGGGCATTATGGTTAGCCTTGTTCTTTATGTCTACAAGCAATCGTGTCCCAGAAAATAGTAGGACAAAGATCAGGACACTGCAGCTGAGCATACAAGTAAATGAACTTACATGAAATGAAGATAGAGAATATCTTTTATTGCAGTCAAAAGCAAAGGCTGAAGTTCATTGAGAAGAGAAACTGGTAATAGAGTAATAGACACATCAGTTCTTCCAAAGAACAGATTCCCCAAAAATAATAGAAACCTGGCAACTAGAAGCTTTCATGATAAGTTGATTTCAGAGAGTGTTGCTAGGCTTGCGTATTTATCAACAAGTTTGTTCAACATAAATAGGGATGCGGAACCAAATGAAAAATACATATTCATATTCATTTCCAAAAACCTCTTTCAGGCTTATAGCACTTGAACTTGCAAAAAAAAATGTATAGAATGAGAATATTGCAAAACTAATTCTTCTTTCTTTGAAGTTATCAGTATCTATTTTTACATCAACAGAATATCTATTCATTTTAATGTGATAGAAGTTTGAATAACTATTTATATTATATTGCAAATAGTAAACAGAGTCCTCTTCAAAAACTGCTTTATCATCTAAAACCTTAAAAAATTTAGCTCCATACTAAGAGAAAGAAGTGTAGATAAAGTGTAATAGAAATAAGTGTGACAAAATTAATGTTGTAATAGAAATAAGTGTGACAAAATTAATGTTGTAATAGAAATAAGTGTGACAAAATTAAAGTTGTAATAGAAATAAGTGTGACAAAATTAAAGTTGTAATAGAATATGGGCAAGATCTTTAGTGATGATTCTGTGAATATTTGAGCAAAGATATTTAATTGATATACTAGATGTATGATATTTGTAGGTGGGTCTGCAAAGCCTATCCATAATGCCCTATAGGCAGAGTGTATTAAGTTCACAAATAGACAATTTACTTCTAAATCTCTCTTAGTAGTTTGACTTATAATTTTTCTTGGTTTGCCTCTACCTTTAATTACTGGACTATTCTCCATTTGGTCAATCCCTTTACTGGTGCTTGTATAGGTCTTCTCCACACATGCCCAAATCATCTAAGATGAGACTTTACCATCTTTTCTATAATGGAAATTATCCCAAACTTTCTCTCTAATATTTGTATATCTAGTCCTATTTTTCTCATATAACCACTCACTCATTATATGATTCTCATCTCTGATTATTTTCTTGTTGGCTTTATACTGCCCAATATTCAGTCTCATATAGCATTGCAGGTCTTATAGCTGTGCAATAAAATTTTCCTTCAAACTTGAGTAGTACTTCTCTATTGTTGATTACACCCAAATCTTTCCTCCATTTTATCCACTCTGCTTGGATCCTACGGTTGACATCTCCCTATGTCTCCACATCATTTTGTATGATAAACCCTAGGCACTTGAAACGTGGTATTCTATGTTAATATGGTCTTATTATTTGCAAACCAATGCTGCAAGCTTTGCAAATGGTACTTCTGAGATTCTCTACAGTCTAATCCTAACTATTTCATCTTACATATCACAACAATCTGACCCACCACAAAACCCTTATTATCCTTAACCTTGTGTTTGGATGGAGAATTTTAGAATTCTCAAAAATATAATAGACAATGTTGAGTGAATTGTTAAAATGAGAGGAATTGACAATGACAATCTAAAAAGTTTGAATATAAAAGAGAAATGTTGAAATTCTCTCTCAATATTTGTCATTTGAAATTCCCCTATTTGTCATAAAAAATCCTTTTATTTGTCATTTGGAATTCTTTCTTATACTATTTTAACACATGAATTCTAGTAATTTTAAATTTCTTTACCCAAACACAAGGTAGAATTATTTTGACTTCCATATCCTTAGTTAAAAAAAGATTAGCATAGAGTAGGAGGAGAATAAAAATGTAGGATAGGCAAGCTTATATACAGAGAATAAACTTTAAAATAATAAAAACTACTTCCATATTATTTCCCAAAAATAATTGAATTTTTATTAATTAACAAATTTAATACCTGTAATACTATTACAGCACGAAACCTGAACGCAACATGCTCATAAAACAATTTAATGTAAGATCAAAATATCATCAAAAAGGCCCTCAACAGCAAAAAAAAAAAAAAAGAAGAAAAAAAGAAAAAAGAAACTCCATTTCCTAATTTTCTGCAAATTGAAGCTGAACATAAGTCAAGAGAAACCAGGGAGGTGGGGAAAAGAGCGGACAACTCATGTAAGTATAAAACCCTGAAAAATGCATAGGTTGGAAATCTAGACCATCAAAGAATTATCAAAAGACCTAAACACTAATAGTCTTGATTCTTGAAAGACAATATATAAAACTGAAAGCAGGTTCTCAAAGACATTATAGAGGAAGACCAAATATCCTTTTCCTGAAATGAAACTCTCACTTGATAATCTAAGTTTATATGACTTTCTAGCTATACCTTTTAATATCATGATTCATGACATGAACCTAAAACATTCCTTTGTTTAAAAAAAAAAATTATTAACCAGATGATATGCAACGTTGTAACCCACAACCTCAACTAACAACAATAACAAGAAAAAAAAGCTGAAGAAAGGAAATTTACCTTAGTGACATTAGGATGTTCAAGTTTATGCCAAACAACAACTTCTTGTGTAAAAGCTGACCTGAGGGCAGCAATTTCAGCTTCTGTCCGGTGCCCTTCTTCACCCCAGTCCAGCATTTTGACTGGTCATTAAGTGAATTATCACAAAATGGTTCTCAGTGAAATGCAGAAAAGCATACCACTAATTCAATTAAGTGTTATATGCACAGAAAAATCCATTACAGATTCCTCACAAAACTTGAATCAATGAGTGAAATTGTTTCATGCATCATTCTTGGCCTGTGAGGTTACTGAACATGGACCGTCAGCCCATTTAACTTTCCCCTTCTACAATAAACCTAACAATAACATTCTACTTAAATTATATTCAATATTTCAATATCCACCACCACCAACTGGGATCACATGAATTTTCATATGTAAAACACCCCAGTAATGCAAAGGAATGGATCCAAAACAGCCCATCACCAAATCATATAAAGGTCAACTCTTTTCAAGAAAATACAGAGTTTCCCCCATGAGCTGGAGCAAATGAAATGACCATGTTCAACAGGGTACCGATTCAAATTGAGGTAATAATTTCGCTGTATAAATTTATAATTTTCGTAATTACATGGGTCGGGGCTCATTTTACTCAAGTTAACCGACAACATAATTAGTTTATTTTGAAGAGAGAAAAGAGAAATTCAAAACAAAAAGATGGAAACTTTTCAGTGGAACTTTGTACTTTTAACTTTAGTGGAAAGGGGAATTGAGCATCTGATGAGGAAAAATGATAGCAAAACAAAAGGAGAAAAACAAGGAAAGAGGTGAATGAGTGGAATTTACCAGCAACATCTTGGCCATCATAGACACCACGATGAACAGTGCCAAAAGTGCCACGAGCTATGACACTCTTGATGATAAGATTGGAAGGGTCAATTTCCCAGTCTTCTCTTTGCTTCTTGAAGATAGCAGCAGCAGGTCCACCAACAGTTGCTGCAACATTTTGAATTTAATGGAAGTGGCAATAGAAGTTGAGTGACGAGCATGATCATCAGAACCATGCTCATCTTTCTGCTTCATCTTATCCATAGTCAATGCCTTGTTCAGGTGCCTCTCAAGCTGTTCATCTATGCTCTTTAGATCAATCTGATCAGCCCTCACGAACCCATCATTGCTTTCCTTCATTTTTCCTCTTTCTGCTTCTGCTTCTTCTTCACCCTATCTTCAGTGAGGAAGTGAGTGTGTGTGTGTTTGGGAATTGGGATAATTGGTGCAGCGTAAAAACTGGGAAGAATGAGAAATTTGGGTAAGGTTATTTTGGTAGATATGGCTGTGGGTGATTCAGTTGTCGTTTGATGATGTTGTAATTCATCTTCTTCTTCATCTTTCCCTCCGCAAAATTGCCACGGTCTCTCCAATCATCCATGTGGGCACATGGAATTGCCTGCACAAAACGTGTGCCTCTGACCCACTCGGTCTCCTCCTTCTCTTCCCTTCTCTCTTACTCATTTATCACTGTAATATTTTGCATTTATTGCGCCTAATATTTTGTTACCAATATTTACAATTTTACGTGAATTTCTTTATTGGGATGTTTTTGTTAGGTTATTTCTAGGATTTAAAGTTTAGGGTTCAACTGCATGGGATAGGGTGATTTTCAAGGTAAGTACTAGTTTTTTTTTAAAAGCTATTTGAGGTAATTTTTTACAATCGATTTGTCAATCTTAGCTGGTTTTTTTATAGGCATGAAGTCTGACCTATTTAACTAAACATGCATTTTAAAAAGCATTAACCTAACCTTTTTAATAAACAAGTCTGGCTAGGCCGCATGCCCGTGACAGGCCTGGTCAAACCACAAGCATGTAACAGGCCGACCAACTCTAATTTCTTATATTTTTTGTGCTGGAATGTTTTCTTATTATTAAAACATTTTTCTTATTAAAACATTATTTAAAGTTTATTCCTCAATCACCATCGCTCATCATTATTTAACAATTAATGATGTTCTTGTATGTTATTTTTACTATTTTCAGCTAATTTTATCAAATATCTTCAATCAAATCAGGTAGTTTTTCAGCTTTCAGCTAGCTTTTCAGCTTTCATTTAGCATTTCAGCTTTGATCTAGCATTTCAGCTTTCAACTAGCTTAGGCACCGTTCAGGCTGGTTGCGAATTTTCAGTTTTTGATTTTTAAAATATTTAAATCAAGTTTTTACATCTCAAAACCAAAAAATTGAAAAACTCTTTTTGTGGTTTTCAAAATGACTATTTTGAAAAGCACAAAAAGAAATTTTCAATTTTTTATTTTAAGTTGTAAAAACTTAATTTGAAAATTTAAAAAACTCACAACTACCCCAAACGAGACCTTAAATTATAGTGCTCTTTCCTCTTAATTTAAAACACACATGGCCCGTTTGGTGGACAGGATATGATATGATAGGATAGGATAGGATAGACGAGTTGGATAGCAACAAGATAGGATAAGAGCATGATAAGCTCTTATCATATCCTATGTTTGATGCACACCAGGATAAGAGGCGGATAACATTATTTTATCTTATCATACATTTGAAATTGATAGATGATGATAGGATAAAATATAAAAAAGAGGAGAGAGAAAGGAGATAGAGAGGGAGGAATAGAGAGGAGAGGAAAATGGAGGGAGGAGAGAGAAGAAATAGATAGAGAGAGGAGAGAGAGGATAGAGGGAGGAGAGAGGAGAGAGGGGGGAGAGAGATGAGAGAGAAAGAAGGACAAATGAGGAAGAAATTTTTTATCTTATCATATCCTATCTTATCACTCCCTAACCCAGCTCCCCCTTAGGATAAGAATTACACTATGAGGAAATGATATGATAAGCAACGTGATAAAGTTATCATATCCTATTGGTGCAACAAAACACATGATAAGTGATAGGATATGATAAAGTTTATCATATCATATCTCTTATCCTGTGCACCAAACGGGCCATACTCTCGTTCTCTAAGAAATAAATATGTCTTACACTTTTTATAGATATTATTTTTCTTTATTTATGATTTTCAACACCTACTATCAACTATAAGGCATTAAAAGTTAAATTAAATATTTTGGGTGAAATTTCAAAGTTGATAAAATGGGTATTTAAAACTTCTTTTTTATCTTCTAATGTCCTAAAATTAATAATAAAATATTTAAAATTAATTATCGATTACAATAAAAGTTATAAAAAAAGGAAAAATTTAAGAGTCTCATTTATAATTATTTACCATCGCTTATAGGTTTGTTTAAGATGAAATAGACTAAAACGTATAGATTGATCTCTCATGAAAGGGTAGCATGGGTTTTATAACATGAGGGGTAATGTAATTTAGTGTAAAGTATATTCAATTTCATGATTTTTTAAAGTGTGTGTTTGGTGGAAATTTTCTTGAATTTCCAAATTTATGATAGAGAATGTTGAGTGAATTGTAAGTATTAAAGTAATTGTAAATGATAATCTAAAAAGTTAAATATAAAATAGAAATGTTGAAATTCCCTCTCAATATGTGTGATTTGAAATTCCTTCTATTTATCATTTGATTTTTTTTTGTTTTACTATTCTAACACGTGAAGTTTAAATTTCAAATTACTCTATCCAAACAAAAGTTTATTGACCCGTGAGTAGGGGTGGACTTTGGCAGGTCTAAGTCTGGCCTGACTCCTAATTCTTAAGCCCGAACTGTTACAAGCTTTTTTTTAAGGTCTGATCTGGCCTGCATAGAAGTCTGGCCGGACCTGTAAGCCTGTTTAAAAGCTTGTTTTATAACAAGGCCTACAATCAGGCCAACAGACCTATAAGCCTATGCAGGCCATTAGGCCTTTTAAGCAGACTTTTTTTATATAATTACTTTAATATATTCTAGTTTTTTTAATTATATTTATAATTATTTATATAATTAATTTAATATATTATATATTATTATATTAAACAGATCGACTTGTGAATCTTAGCAGGCTTTTTTATAGTCCCGAAGCCTGGCCTATTTAATTAAACATGTCTTTTAAAAAACATTAATCTGACATTTTTAATAAATGAGTCAGGTCTGGCTAGGCCGCAAGCCCGTGATAGGCATGGCCAAACCGCAAGCCTGTAACAGGCCGACCAACTCTAATTTCTTATATTTTTTATGCTGAAATGTTTTCTTATTATTAAAACATTTTTCTTATCCAAGTTAAGAAAACTTAAAATTACAATAATTTGGACTCTAAAAATTTAGACTGTGTCATAATCTTTTTTTTTCCCAAAAATAAATTGTAATTAGTGACAATTTTGACTCTAATTTTTGTGATAATTCGTAATTAGTGACACACATGTACATCATTTCCTTTTTAAGAAACACGCGTGAGAATCAGAGAATGTTTTCATTTAACCATGTATTATCATATGATTGAAAGAATTTAATTATGAACAGAACCAAAAGTCAAACCGCTATAATGATGTGTAAACATATAATTTGAATATTTAATATACTCCCTCAATTCCATTTTGACAGTCGTTTAAGGTTTCTACACACAAATTAAGAACAATAATAAATGACTTAAAAGACATAGTAATATTACTAAATTACCCTTATTAATTTACTACACACTTTTTTTCATTTTACCTAAATATATTAATGAGTAGTGTGGTGCACAGTTTTTTAAGTTTCTTTTCCCATAAAAGTGGAAGGGTAAAAATGGAAAACTAACATTAATACTCACATAGAAACTAGAGAACGACTCATATTATGAAAAAAATTTATTTTCCTAAAACGACTATCAATATGAAATGGAGGGAGTAATATATTACTCCTGTGTTGATAATGGATTACCTGAAAGTTAAACTCCCAGGTAAACATAACATTGTCATATTTTTATTAGGGTGCTTATATCTAATACAATGCAGATAGTAAAAATTGAAAACGAAATCAAAATGCAAAAACCATTTTTTATTAGATTAAATTAGTTTTAAGATTCCATGTTAAAATCCAATCATATACTCATATATTATTTTATTTATAAAATAATCATATATTTATAAAATTTATTATTTTAAGATTTTTTTACGATTTTATTATCTAATATGATTTTAATATTTCTATAATTATATTAATTTTAATTTTTCATGTCTCATATTTTTCTTTCTATATAATTTTGTATTTATATTGATAAGTATACCTTCCAATAAAAATGTTTACTGTCATTGCAAAAATTTTATCACTTTTATATAATATTTATTGTCTTTTTAAAAAATTGAAAAAAAAATAATCCAATCAAATTTAAATTAGATCAGATTTGAAAAAAAATGATTGGATAATGAATGATAAAACTACAATAATTGGATAAGATGAGTTTTCATTCACCTTAAAATCGATCCAAACCAAACCACAAATACCTCTCATTTTTACATGTGTTTAACTTATCAATGTGATAATAGGTTCAAGTATTGTTAAACATTTTTATTCCTTTATTATTATGTCTTCGGTTTATACTATTTGGATTTTGGGGAGTTAATTGGTTCAAACTTTTTAGGGCCTAGCTAATTTAGATAGAATTGAATTTAATAGAATTACAAAATCAATGGATGAAAATTAATGATATTTGATTTACGAAACAGATGAAGGTGATTAGGACGTGTTTGTTTAAAATTAAAAAAGTGATTTTTAAATCGTGTAAAAAAAATATTTTTTAGTGATTTTTATAAAAAAAGTCAGAGCTAATTTGTGTTTATTTACAATGATAAAAAAACTTTTTTTTAACATTCTTTCTTTTCTATTTCAATTGATTATTATGAAAATCAAGTAAAAATAATTTTTGATTATTTTTAGATTTTGATTATTTCTAAAATTTGAAACAAATACAATAAAAGTTTTAAAAGTGATTATTTCTAAAAATAATCCCAACAAACACACTCTTAAAATCAATTGTAGCAAAATTGATTATTACTATTACCACTTACACAACAAACGAGCACTTGTTACTTAAAAATGTCTTTCGCTTTGTGTGGATTAGGTCAGATAAGATTTAAGAGGGTTTGGCCTACATATTTATGTATAAGTCATTAGGTAAGGAGCTAGAGAAAAGATTTTAGGCCTCTTTTCATAAAAAAAAAAATGATTTTAGAAGTCTGAACAACACTTGGGCTTTTTAGCCCAGTCCGATAAAATCCAATACCCACAAAAATTCGCAAAAAAGGTTGGGTAGTCCGCAAAACCCACAAAAATTATAGGGCTCGAACACCTATTGTATAAATTCGAATAACTTCAAGGCTTTTTAGCCTAGCCCGAAAAAACTTGCTACCCGCATCAAGTCGGGTCGGGTTGGGTAGCCCGAATCCCAAATATTCTCTAAACTTGATCTATATCTATTATTGTAATGGGTTCATTTGTTAATTGAAAGCCAACTCATTAACAGCAAATAAATCTTAATTTATTATCCTTATCAACTCTATTTAATAGATCATTTTAAAATACTATTTACTTAATTCATATTTTATTTTTTAATAACTCTATTTAATGAACCATATATCATTAGAGAGTTTCAGTTGAAACGAGTTTCAATAAAGTTGAAATATTCCATGAAGGGCAATTTAGGAAATGTAAATCATTTTAATTTTAAATGACAACACGAAAGTTAAATGGGGAACTAACTTTCTTAATTAGTGTAAATTTATTTTTTTTCGCCTATATTCATGTCTCGAGGAGTACTTATTTGTAACTTTTATTTAAAAATCATATTATTTAAATTTTTATTCAACATTAATGAGTTAATTTCAAATTAACAACAAGATCTATTTTAATAATAACCGGAGTTTAAAAATTAATTGAAATAAATCTAAAATAAAAAATATATATTTACAAAAAGTATAAATTTTAAGGTAGTTTTATGCATTTTTTTCTATATTATGTGTTAATGTATAAATTTTGTGAAGTATTTATATAAATCCTTTATTTTTTAAAAATAGGCTTATATTATTTTAATTAGTAAAATAATTAACATTATCTTATTCGCAAATATTTTAGATGTCTATGTTTGAATTTGGTGTACGATGTCTATGTTCAAAGTTGATGTAAATAACATTACTTTAGATTTTAGTTTTTATATAGATCACATTACAAACGTAGATCCAGGTGAATGCTACTCTCAGTAGCGTTGACCCAATACACATTTGTAACGTGGTTTTAAGATAAATCAAACTCACACTTAGTGTGTGCTTGGAATTTAGCGTTGAAACTGGCCAAATTCAAGTTTGGAGTTATCAATTCAACTATTTCTAGCGTTGGAAACATGTTTATCACGTTTCAAGGTTAAACCAAACATATTCTTAGTTGAGTAAACAAATGGCTACTCTTTTGTATTTTAGCAATAAGAGGTTATAAAGTTGTATTTAAGTAAGAATAATGGGGAAAGAACACTATCGCTCTGTTTGGTGAATAAGAAATTAGGGGAAGAGAAGAGAAATAGAGGGAACATAAATGGGTTTAGATGTTTGGTATGGTAGAGATGTGGATGGGAATAATTTTTCAGATGTGGGACCATGGATTAAAATTTCTCCACAATTTAGAGAAGAAATGGCAAAAAATAACACAAAAATTTGTCAGTTGTGGGTCAAACTATATTTTTGGACCACATTTGCCCTTTCTTCTGTGTAATCTAATTAACTAACCCCTTCTCCATCCAACAACTAGTTGCGACATATATGCCCGTTGTAGCCCGCCCTCCATAATAGATGGATATCCAGAATAGATTAGATGGAGGTGGCCAACATTCTCCCCGTCTTTACCATTGAAGGTGAGTGAGCAAGCAATAGTAAGCGAGGGAGTGGTCGCGATATGTAAAGAAATGAAAGAAGAAAAAGGTTTAGAAAAGGAGTGAGAGGAGGGAGCCTACGAACATGGAAGAATGTAGTTGCCGTGAAAGTTTATTAATCAAACCTATAAATTTATTAATTTATTAGTTTTTAGTATAATTTTTTATTTTACATAAATTAATTACATAATATTTATAAAGTTAATATTTTAATATTTGTATGAATTCTACTTAAAAGTACTTACTTAGGGGTATTTTGGTCTTTATAAATTATAATTCAATTTTTCTCCTTTTTATTTCTCTCATGTCAAACAAAAATATAATTTCTCTCTACTCTATTTCATATTTGTTTCTTTTCTATCAAACAACCTAATTTCTTTTCTATTTTTCACTTATTTCTCTCCACCCCATTTCTCTCTTTCTTAGTTCTCTCTATTCTATTTATATATGTATATATATCCACCCTTTGATTCTAAGGAGAATTGCTGCTTAGTTTTGTTTGTTTAGGCCCTCCTTACTTACAAAAAAAAAAGAAATATCGAGTTATAGAGAGATATACCATATACATTTATGGCAACGTCTAGGGTGACACACCGGTGTTTCACCTTCTCTGAGCCGTTAGATTTATTTGTTTTTTAATGAACGTCTCTGATGTGTTACCTGCTACTTGGTAAACCGATTTGTGCAAAAATTCTCAGGTGTCAATCTTGTGAAATTTTAAACTGCTATCTGTTGGCAACCTTCATTAGTGGTCTAGCAACCGAGCGAACGAAATGGACCAAATGGTGCGAAGAAGATCATCCAGCAAGACAGTACCGATGTTTATCGATTTTTTGTTTGAAGTATTCATTAACGATGTTATTATTTTTTGTCCAGCAAGACAATATCGTTGTTTATTATTTTATTCTAACAGGTTAACTAACCTGCTATAACCCGGAAAAAAAGTGACACACCCTAAAAGCACCATACATTTATGGCCCCATATGTGTGGATGTATATCTCTTTTAAACTGAACATTTCTGATACTTCTATCAGCGTGACTATAGTTCATAAGCACTTTAATTGACTTTTTTCTTCAAGCTTTGCCATTGCTTCACACCATCACGTGATTATACAAGAATTTGGCCTCTTCTTGTTCTATCTATTTGTATATAGATAAATTGTTTATTAACTTTATTAATTTATAGAGTAAAATATATTTTTTGGTGAAAAAAATTGATTTTATTTTTTATAAAATATTTTTTATTTGCATCGTTGTAAAATCTAAAATATTATAAAATTCCACTTCCAGTAATGTAACAAATTAAAAAATTGCCTACCGGGCATTTATCTCTATTATGTGGTAATATTTTAACTTATCACAATTAGGAATAACTTTTTTAAAATCTTAAAAGAATGTAAATAAAAATTATTTTATAAGGGATAAGTATACATTGTTAAAATTTAGATAAGTATAGAAAAACAATGATAATGTATAATTTGAAGCCATTAATTTAGCATGTATGGCATTTTTTTAAAATTCTTTAAAAAGAATTGTTGTAATATTAATTTCAATATAGATAAATAAATTATTATATTATTTATAATTATTTTTAAAATAAGACATTATAATTTTTATTAAATTGAATAACTATATACTGTTAGTGTAAAAACGTTTTACATCGTTTCTCAATGATGTGTTGTCACATCATTTAATAAATATGACAACTTATGTGTTATTAAACTCAATAAATATTGTAACAACATATAATTAGGTGACAGTGATTTTTTTTACGCTAGTAATGCATAATAATTAAACTCATTTTTATTTTATATTTTGAATAATTTATCAAGACAGTAATTATGTAGTTATTAAAAGAAAGAAAAAAATTACAATGATGGTAATTATTATAAGAGAGAAACATTTATTAATCTAATCAATTAGATTTTTAATTATTAAAATAGACATTGTGATTTAAGTTTATGACTAAGAGACGGGATGACTTTTTTGTTTAATAAAAATGTAACAAAGTGTTATGTACACATAAAGGTGTCATGTTTGGTCAATAGTTTTTTTTTTTGTGTGTGTGTGAACAAAGGATATTTTCACTTGATAGCGGGAGACTAATCCCTTTCGAGACGTAGGGATACCGAAATGAATTTTGTCTTTACCAATAAAGTATTTTCAGTACATATTGTTACCTTGTGTTTGGATGGAGAATTTTAAAATTCTCAAAATTATAATAGAGTTTGTTAAGTAAATTGTAAGTATGAGAGAAATTGTAAATAATAACCTAAAAAATTAAACATAACAGAGAAATGTTAAAATTCTCTTTTAATATGTGTCATTTAAATTCCTCTCATTTATCATATAAATTCCTCTTATTTGTCTTTTAAAATTTTTTCTTTTACTATTTTAACACATTAAATTTAGTAGTTTCAATTGCTCCATCCAAACACAAAGTTAAAGATCGAATTTCTATTAAGATATTTAAGGGACTCATCAATTATCTACCAACTGTACCGAGTTTTGTTGGTAGGTTTGATCAATAGCAGGTGAAAAGAGTACTTATCATGAGAGTAAAATAAACAATATCTTGATTATTAAAAAGTTATATTTTAAGATTGCTTAAAAAATCACGAAATCACTTTTATTTGTCACATGAATATTTGTGTTTAACTAGCCACTTAAAAAATAATGGCATGCATTTATCCTGATGTTGATTCCAGTTTCCCTCATGCCCCAGGAGACAATGACAAAGACAAACACAGTCTATGTTACCCACTGTACACCAAATATACTGGTGTTTTTTTTTCGAACACCAAATATATTGGTAAAGTACACTGTGCGCCAAGAAAAAGTCCATGTTGCCCCACAGAAAAAAGTACAATAGAGCTTGTTCCACGGAAGTCAATTACTTTGGGCAGTTGATCACAAAATAAAAAAAGGCCTTAGTCATGGCACGAGGGTCAGACTTTTCAAAAACTCAGGCCCGCCCACCAAAACATGTTAGGACTCTCGAGTTTCCTTCCTATTAAATCGACACCATAATTTATGTTTGACCAAAGAAAATACATCTTAATTTATTTATTGACATAAATAAACAAGTTTCAAACTTTGAATCCAATTGAATGCAAGTTCATCACTTCACAGTTCAAAAGTTAAAATCAAACCATAGGATCACACATGCAGCTAAATTGTGAATAGGAAAAGGAGGTTCAATAAGTTAAACCGTACATCTGTATCTTAAAGACTTAAACACGTAATGTTGATGTATGTAACATCCCGGAAACTGGGACTTGAGAAACATAAGAGAAGCCTTAGGTCATGGATCCAGTTAAGAGAGGGGAGTTAGAAGTAGGACAAGAAATTGGAGTTTGAATGTGAAATTAGGTGACACAAGGATATATAAACTAAGAAGGCTGAGTCGTAAGAGATTAGGGAGTACTAACCAAGTGTTAAGTCGATCAACTGTAGGTCAGACCTGGAAGGAATAAAACCCCTAAGTTAGAGGGAATATAGTGGTTAAGCATAAAGAATTGATGTGGGGTAAGGGAGAGTTAAGTTGAAGGGAAGAAATCAGGAGATTGAGCAGGTCAGAGAGCAGGGGAGAAACTCTCTGCGCGCTGAGCGCAGGAAACAGAGGATATTAGTGAAACATGCGCTTCAGGCGCGCTGAGCGCAGGCGGCAGAGGCTCTTAAGTGAAACTTGTGCCTCAGGCACGCTGAGCGCGGCCTGAGCACAGGTACGCGCATCAGTTTTTAAGACAGGGAGATGAGGGTTTCCCCCTCATTCTCCCCTTCATCTTTGTGCCTTAGAGAGAGAGAGTAGAAGCTAGAGAGAAAAGTGAGAGGGATCTAAGGAGAGCTTGGATGGAGGTTCACCATCACCATCTTCAACCTTGGGAGGTTGGGATCCTTGCCACTTCCTCTTCTTCTTCCTCAAACCCTCCCCCTTTCAAGGTGAGTGTGGTTCTCACTTCCTTGTATTCTTATTTGTCATCTCCTTGTATGCTCCCTATTCTTTCTCCTCTTGCTATTATTGTTGATTAGAGTTGGTTTTATGCAAATCTAGGGAATTCTTAGATTGATTGTATGTGTGGCTTTGTTGCCTAAACCCTAGGTTAGAAAATTGGGAATTTGAGGAATTTCTTGTATGATTGATGATGGAACCTTGATTATGTGATTATTTGAAGTCAAAAATAGGAAGTATGTGTTTATTGCTTTGGATTGCTATGAACCTTTCTTTAACCATGAAAATGCCATGTTCACACTAAATAAACCAAGTTCTCATGTTTTTGGAAATGCTTAACCATGTATCATGTTTCTTAACCATGTATTATGTTACCTGATCATGTATCATGTTCCCTGATCAAGTATCATGTTTTCATGGGCCTCGGGCCAAAAGATTAATCAGTTAAATCATGGGTCTTCGGGCCAAGTCAGGGGTCTTCGGACCAAATCATGTACAGGAGAGGTGATCCTCATTTGCTCCACAGCCAAGGAGTTAAATGGGGATTCCTCAACAAATTAAAGTTCATGTTGTTTGCTAATAAAACTTAATCAGGGTGGCCTTGGACGACGGTCCTTGGTCACATGGTCGAGCGCTCAATCATGTTTAAAGAGAAAAGAACCCTGGGTGTTTGGGTCAAAACACTTCATGACTAACACTGCATTTATGATTGTCATTGGATGGTTAACATTACATGTCTCAATGTGCCTTTATGAATATTTATATGAATGGATCAAGTTATGTTATTTTGTTGTACGTCATGTGTTTTGCCTCCCCACACTGCACATGCCTTTATCACACTCACTGGAACATAGTCCCATCCCACGATGTGGGAAATCACTTTCAGTTGTGTAGGTTACCCTGATTCCTGGTGTTAGAGCTGAAGGCACAAGGGAAGCAAGATGTTTATGCTTTATGTATGATTTTGTATTGTGGACTATGGAATTGTAATTGTTGAGCGATATGTATATATAATTACATGGTACTTAATGTATTAATGTGGATGTTTTAGTCTAGCCATTGAGGCTAGCTGTTGATGATATTGTATTATACTTTATAAACTGCATTGATGGACTTTTCTGAGTTTCAAGTCAAGTCAGAGAATTGGATAACGTCCAGTTTTTAGGGGAAACTCTGCCAGAATTCCGGTAGGGGTTTTGGCGAATCATGACACTCTGTGTCTAGGTTCATTCCCTAAGTATTGGATTAAGGATTTGTATTTTATTTTAAGACGTGAGATGTTGTGAAAGCTTAAGTAAGCGTTGGACTACCTAAGCAATTGTATGATGTGTTTATCGATACTTGAAATGGCGCGAAATAATTTCAGAAATTCGGGAATAGTGTTTCCAACAGACATTATTCTTGGGTTTGGAAATTAGGACGTTACATTTTGGTATCAGAGTCTGGTTCAATCCCATTGGACTGTGGTTAGGTTAGTTGCTCGTGACTCGCCAGGATTCCACTATACCTCGTAACCAGTATAGGGATTGATCACCCCTCTACTGGGTGCGTTGTGCATGGGATTATGGTTAGTAACGCAAGTAGGATGCCTTGGTTAGAGAGTTGGGACACTTCTCTAACAAGGTTAGAGCCACCCACTTGTCAGGTAGAGGTAGAATAACACAGGTTTATTTCCAAGAATAGGACCTCCACCCTAGAGATCTTATAAGGCATCACCCTTAGGCCTAGTACACATGAGGCACACATAGGGACAACTAACTCAGATAGACTCCTTGACAAGGGAAGAGCAAGTTGTCGTTTGACCTAGAGTCCTGGCGACGAAGGTTGCTGGAATTGATTGGGATGTTTGTTTTGTTTGACTAAATGTGATGCTTGCTTGCTTGCATGATTGTATGTTTTATGCACTTGGTTGTGATATTGTCTACTTGTTTAAGTAATTGCTTGACTTGTAGGTTTGGTTGTGTAATTAGGGGTAGGGGGTTGAAGGTGAACTACTAGGGAATGGGTGGAAGGATTTCAGAGTTTAGAATTTTAAAGGGGTAGGAGTTCATGTCTGGTTGGACTATAGAGGCCAGGTAGAACTCATGAGGAGTTAGAGGAACCTAATACCATTGGTGAGGGAGAGTAACCCTAGTTCCTAGGTTAAGTTGCTCACCAATAGATGGATGTAAACCTAGGTACAACTCGTGGAATCGAATTAGGGTCTTGATCTCACTTTTGGTTGTCTAAGTCATTATACGAATCCGTTAGATGTCTCACTAGGAGGTTAGTGAATTATTTTGAGGGTAATGAGGATGTTTCAGTCTTAGGTACTGTAATCTGGTCTTAGCACGTAAGAAGTGAATCCAACCCTGCGTTTCCTGAAACAATAGGCTGACACCTAGAGTTTTTACTCATTCCTTAGGTCCATGCACTGGTGAACTTGATTCTAGTTCTTAAGGGAAGAGTCTGAACCTTTGGCATCCTGATAGATCAATATGAGAGTTCTTGGTTGTAGTTTCGGCTCACATAGGTGCATGTAACCAACTAGTTATTTAAGTGTATCCTTACTTCATGAACTAATAGAGGGAATTAAGTTTGAATACCATGACTCAATAACCACCTTGTCCTACCTTAGAGCACCCTTCTTACCTCAGGTCCCTTGTGGTATAGAACCCCGTTATTCGTGTTTGAATTATGGTTGGGCACTATTTCTTAGTTAGGACCTCTTGATCCGCCCGGTTAAGCTCGAGAGTAAACCCAAGTACTTAAGGAGAGCGAGTGACATTGGAAATTGGGATGGATAGAGATACTTAGTAAGTTGCAATCATGGTTAATTTCTTTCGGTCCTAGGTCTACTTAGCTGATTAACACTTAAGGAATGAGATTCCTTGTGGTTTTAGCCAAGTGCTTTTGGAATGGAAGTTTTATAATTATCAATTCGTGCTTAGAGCATCATGACTGGTTTCCCATTGGCGGGGTATGCCTGTTACCTATGTTCGGGATTATGTTGGTAGTACACGGGTAGTCACCTATTTTCTAAGTTATCTGTATCCATGGAAGAAGAAAAATCTTGCAGAATTTAGAATTGTTACTCAGAGTAGAGAGTAGAACTCCTACAAGAGTCAAGGAATCAATACCTAGCTAATGTTTGGTTAAAGACTAATGTTAAGCTTAGTGTGTCGAATTCATGGTTAGGTGTTGAACGTCCTCTTTCTATCTCACTTGTTTCCAAAGTTTCTACCATCATTCTAGGCTTGAATGTGTCCTTTGGCCACCAGGGCAATTGGATATTCCTTCAATTGCTACGGTCGCAAGCTTTAGGTAAAAACTACTGATGTTACAATTCAAGGCAGGTGTTTGTACTTGGTTCCCTAGGTTGTACTGATAGGCAATTATGTTTCCTATGTTTGTGCACATGATGGGGTGGTAGGTACAAGCAGACCTACACACTATCATGTTCTATTTAACGAGGTTGGCTTTATCCGGATGAACTAACGGAGTTGTCCATTTCCTATCATATGTGTTTTGAGGAGTACTACTACCTTGGGTTGTGGCTCTGTAGGTTACGCACCCTTGACTATGAACTCGCGCTCGTAATTGGGGCTTGTGTGTTTCCGTCTGTGAAACTAGGGGAGAACTGTTATGTATTCGGGTTCATAGCAGTTTGTTAGCCATGCATGTATACCCTTTTGCTTTTTAAGATTTTTGATAATCACATGTGTTATTGTATGATCTATGTTCATTGAATGCATGTCTCATGCCAGACTACCCTCCGGTACAAGTTTCATGAATCTCAAGTTGTATGATTGCTTTTGAAGGGGTGTTAAGTGTTAGCTTCAAGGAAACACGTGGTAGTTTAGGAACCAACAAGGAAATTTCAATTGAGACCAGGATATAGAATAACACTTAATGATGGGGTGAAGTTGTAATGCCTTTTTTTATAAATCTTTTCACTGGTTATAAGGATTCTTTGCACTTGAAACATTGCATTGTATTGATAAATATTGTTTTGGCTGGTATTTCGGCAAGAGCGTGTGACTATGTCATCCCTCCCGTTCAGGTTACATTGTAATCGGAAGTAAATCTAAGGCTTGGCTAGTGATGGGTTTCTGGCAAGCGAACCAAAAATCCAGTAGTATAATAGTAAGAAGAGTTATCGTATCCATAGGGAACAGTCAATTCGGGTATAGTTGTGATCTATTTATCAAGGGAAAACAACGGATTTATGAGAGTATTGTTGCGTAAATTGTAAATAACAAATAAATAATCAGTTAAATTAGAAAAGAAGAGTTAGAGACACTTTACTTGGATTAGGATTGAACTTCATATCATCACACCCTTTGTGTATGTAAAAACTATCTATTATTTTAGGTTTACTCTATAATACTGTAGACAAACTATATTGCTAAAACCTCGAGTTACCAGCGGGCTCACACACTCAAAGATAATCCATGCGGGCTCTCCCAAGCGACAGACTTACCCTCGGCTTATTTTGTTTTCTTTATTCCGTTTGTAAAAGAACTAATTGATAAACGAGGCCTAATCCTGTAGACACACCTTCATTAGAGTACTCACACCATCACTCATCAGGATACATCCATGTGTCGGTCCTAGATTGACAATCAACTAATTCTTTGCTATTGATACTAAGGCCTAATCCTGTAAACGCCCTTCGTTAGAGTACTGTCACTACCCATCGCTCATTAGTAACGCTCATGTGTCGGTCACAAAGTACCGAGTCCTCTTATTCAATCAGAGTTTAGGTTTCTTCAGAATCCGCTCCCCCATCCTCAATCCTAGTCGAAACTAGCCTATAACTCCGGCGCAAGCGCGGAAGTTAGGAATTAAGCACAGAATAAGATTACCAATATTATAGACAGAGAGCTCAGAAATAATAAAATAGAGTTTACATACACTTGGGGATAAAATCAATTACATTCAATCCTAATGGAGAGTTAACTACACAGGGTAGCCATACAAACCACCGAAGATGTTGTCACCATCTTCAATCCTTGTGAAGCACTCCTCCTCTCCTACTCTAAAATTAACTCTGGTGCATTATCACTGAAATATGAATGAATTACAATAATCATGAACACCTTGATCTGGTGCAATGAGGTCCTATTTATAGGCTAAGGAAAGACAAAGAAAAATGGAGAGAAATCTATCTAAAAACAGCAACAGGGCAAGAATCAGCGTGATCTGCGTTTCATCCTGCGCTACAGCGTAGCTTGCAGCGCAGAAGTCAGAGAGTTGCGCTTTACCCTGCGCTACAGCGCAGGTTGAAGCACAGAATGCGTCCTGCAGCTTCAAACTTTCTCTTTTTATCTTGATCTCTCCCCGAGACTGGTTTTGGTTGATTTGTCTTTCATTGTTTCCCTTTTCTTGATGAAATCTTGCATTTATTGAGCATCTTGGATTTAATTGGGAAAGTTGTCTGCAGAATCCTTGTTTGATTGGCAGTGATCTCCTCATTGATTGCCTCAAATCTTCTTCAAATGTTTATTAATTGTCTTCAATCAAACTCAAATCTTGCAGATATCTCCCTCATTTATTGCTATCTTTCCTTCAAATCAAATCTTTGCAATATCCTGCAAAAATCAACAATATTTCTATCAAAATAGCATCAAATTCAAATCCAAGATTAATAAATACAATTTATCTGATATTAAATAAAAAGGGATTAAACCGGGGCAAAAATACAATTTTATCCTTGATAAGTGAACTAAAAAGTGCTCTAATTTATCATATAATTTTCACTTATCAGCTAGTAGATAAAGAATGAGAAGATAAGGCTAGGAGACCAAATGAATTTTAGTTTCTGTAGCCGTCTTTAGGGAACGAAGTACTTTGATCAGGAGACGATTAGAGAATTACTTAGGGCACCAACATCTTGAGGAGGGATCAGGTCTGAGAGCAGTAGTAGAGCTAGTCAACCTGAAATTTTGAGGACAAAATTTATTTAAGGGGGGTGGGATTGTAACATCCCAGAAACTGGGACCTGGGAAACATAAGAGAAGCCTTAGGTCGTGGATCCAGTTAAGAGAAGGGAGTTAGAAGTAGGACAAGAAATTGGAGTTTGAATGTGAAATTAGGTGACACAGGGATATCTAAACTAAGAAGGCTGAGTCGTAAGAGATTAGGGAGTTCTAATCAAGTGTTAAGTCGATCAACTGTAGGTCGGACCTAAAAGGAATCAAACCCCTAAGTCAGGGGGAATATAGTTGTTAAGTGTAAAGAATTGAGGTGGGGTAAGGGAGAGTTAAGTTGAAGGGAAGAAATCAGGAGATTGAGCAAGTCAGAGAGTGGGGGAGAAACGCTCTGTTCCCTGCGCTTCAGGCGCGTTGAGCGCAGCCTGAGTGCAAGCGGCAGAGGCTCTTAAGTGAAACCTACGCCTCAGGCACGCTGAGCGCGACCTGAGCGCAGGTACACACATCGGTTTTTAAGACAGGGAGATGAGGGTTTCCCCCTCATTCTCCGCTTCATCTTTGTGCCTTAGAGAGAGAGAGAGTATAAGCTAGAGAGAGAAGTGAGAGGGATCTAAGGAGAGCTTGGATGGAGGTTCACCATCACCATCTTCAACTTGGGAGCTTGGGATCCTTGCCACTTCCTTTTCTTCTTCCTCAAACCCTCCCCCTTTCAAGGTGAGTGTGGTTCTCACTTCCTTGTATTCTTGTTTGTCATCTCCTTGTATACTCCCTATTCTTTCTCCCCTTGCTTTTATTGTTGATTAGAGTTGGTTTTATGCAAATCTAGGGAATTCTTGGATTGATTGTATGTGTGGCTTTGTTGCCTAAACCCTAAGTTAGAAAATTGGGAATTTGAGGAATTTCTTGTATGATTGATGATGGAACCTTGATTATGTGATTATTTGAAGTTAAAAATAGGAAGTATGTGTTTATTGCTTTGGATTGCTATGAACCTTTCTTTAACCATGAAAATGCCATGTTCACACTTAATAAACCAAGTTCTCATGTTTTTGGAAATGTTTAACCATGTATCATGTTTCTTAACCATGTATTATGTTCCTTGATCATGTATCATGTTCCCTGATCAAGTATCATGTTTTCATGGGCCTTGGGCCAAAAGATTAATCAGTTAAATCATGGGTCTTCGGGCCAAGTCAGGGGTCTTCGGACCAAATCATGTACAAGAGAGGTGATCCTCATTTGCTCCACGGCCAAGGAGTTGAATGAGGATTCCTCAACAAATTAAAGTTCATGTTGTTTTCTAATAAAACTTAATCAGGGTGGCCTTGGACGACGGTCCTTGGTCACATGGTCGAGCGCTCAATCATGTTTAAAGAGAAAAGAACCCTGGGTGTTTGGGTCAAAACACTTCATGACTAACACTGCATTTATGATTGTCATTGGATGGTTAACATTACATGTCTCAATGTGCCTTTATGAATATTTATATGAATGGATCAAGTTATGTTATTTTGTTGTACGTCATGTGTTTTGCCTCCCCACACTGCACACACCTTTATCACACTCACTGGGACGTAGTCTCATCCCACAATGTGGGAAATCACTTTCAGTTGTGCAGGTTACCCTGATTCCTGGTGTTAGAGATGAAGGCACAAGGGAAGCAAGATGTTTATGCTTTATGTATGATTTTGTATTGTGGACTATGGAATTGTAATTGTTGAGCGATATGTATATATAATTACATGGTACTGAATGTATTAATGTGGATGTTTTAGTCTGGTCATTGAGGCTAACTATTGATGATATTGTATTATACTTTATAAACTGCATTGGTGGACTTTTCTGAGTTTCAGGTCAAGTTAGAGAATTGGGTAACGTCCAGTTTTTAGGGGAAACTCTACCGTAATTCTGGTAGGGGTTTTGGTGAATCATGACACTCCGTGTCTAGGTTCATTCCCTAAGTATTGGATTAAGGATTTGTATTTTATTTTAATACGTGAGATGTTGTGAAAGCTTAAGTAAGCGTTGGACTACCTAAGCAATTGTATGATGTGTTTATCGATACTTGAAATGACGCGAAATAATTTCAGAAATTCGGGAATAGTGTTTCCAACGGACATTATTCTTGGTTTTGGAAATTAGGACGTTACAATGTATTGGTATTTTTATCCAATTCTATGCATTGGTAGTGCCAGTATTATAAAAATCGGTTTGGATTGACAGGTCGGTCCGATCAGAACTCGGCCATATGACCGGTCCGAGTAACATATTGGATTGAATATGCAACAGTCAGTGCGATTTAGCAGCTTTTTGTAAAAATCGGTGACTCGGCTATATATGTTCTTCATATTCAACCGGTCAGGCTAAGTTGCTTTTTCTTTTCAAGAAAATAGAGAAAAAATTGAAAGACTAAGGGTGTGTTTGGTAAAACTAGCTGAAAAGCTAACTGAAAGCTTAAAGGTAGCTTAAAACTGAAAAGCTATCTAAAAGCTGAAAAGCTAGCTGATTTGATTGAATGTGTTTGGTAAAACTAGCTGAAAATGGTAAAATGACATATAAGGACATCATTAATTATTAAATAATGATGAGTGAGGGTGATTGAAGGATAAACTTGTGATTAATTTTCAGTTAGTAGCTGAAATTTGGAGCTTTTTTAAAAAAGCTACCTCAAATATCTTTTCAAGAAAAGCTTGTAGCTACTCAAAAAAGCTACCTTACCAAACACAACTGAAATTGTTTCAGCTACTAATTTCAACTTTCAGCTAGCTGAAACTGAAATACCTTACCAAACACACTCTAAGGCGTTGCATTGAAAATCGACATTCAGCTCAAAATAGGAAAGGAAAGTGGAAAACAGAAAGTAGAAACCTTATCCCCAAGTGAGTTATAGCTTCTTTCCAACTAGAACTCGTCGCCGCTGGAAGCTATTTCCGTAGTAGTTGCAGGAAGTCATGGCAATACGGAGTCACACTCATAGCTATTGGAACTCGTCGCTACCAGAAGCCATTTCCAATCCAGAGTTACGGCCACGCTCAAACGCTCTTCCTCGTGTCTCTTCACCATCTGCAGAACGACGCCTATAAGATGTTGTCACCATTGATGTCAGCTCCCCCACCATGAATGCTATATTCATTATTCTCGTTGCGGCAAGCTCCTCGCCACCATCAATTTCTATTTTTCAAGTCTTAACCCTTAACTCTATTTAAGAACTACACTTTTACGGCCCATAACTATTTTTTTTTTTTTTGACTTTTGGATTCCATTATTTTTATAGGTGAGTTCTAAGGTGCACAAGTAAAAAACTTGTGCACCTGTACACAAGTTCAAATGACCTGCCATAGAAGGTGTGCCAGTTGCAATAATTTTTTTAAAAAAAATTTAAATTAGCGGGTGAAAGGGAGGAGGGGGAGGGATGTGTGACGGAGGCCATGGCCGCCGTGGTGGAGCGCGTGGTGAGAGAGCAAAGCCGGTGACCTGTGCGACGGGGATGAGAGCAACAACCATGGGCCATCTTCTCGAGTCATTGAGCACCACACCGCGAAACCACCATGCTAACATCGAAGAAGTCGAGTCCTAGCTCCGGCGTCGTCCAAGGTGAATTTCACTAGCGTGAACTTCACCAACCCGTCATCTCCTTTCTCTCGCCAAGGGAAGTTAGTGGAAAGCAAATCGTATACCCTTTCTTTTGGTGATGGAGAGAAGGTCGAGAGCTTCGATGATTCGAAGGTGGTGATTCTCCAGAGAGGGGAATCGCTCGATTCTCGCTTGGGAAGGATGGAGAACGAGCAGCACGCGAGGGACATGACTGGGAACGTCGGGAGACCATCAATGGTTGTTGGGTGATGGCTTGAGGTTACGGTGGCAGAAGAGAGGTGGTCACATGGGATGCTTGGCTAAGGGTGATTAGGTTATGGCGCCGCGACCAACATCTCAAGGGATGCGAATTTTTGCAGTGACGGGGCACAATGACAATGGTGGAGCTCTCTCCCACGGCCGCGAGAACGGAGGTGCTGGTTGTGCTTTGGGACTAGAACATCGCAAGATGGTGCGGCTGCTGGGGAGACGCTGCAACGGTGCGACAGAGAGGCGCTCCAAGAACAGCTGGAAGAGAACAAGCAGAGAGGGTGGAGATGGTGAACGGATGATCGGGTTAACCAAAATGATCTGAAGCGTTCATTTAAAAAATAATATATCAGACATCCAATAATATTTGTGTACCGGTGCACAAGTTTTTTACTTGTGCACCTTAGACAACACCTATTTTTATATTGTTTTTTTACTTTTTATTGTTAAACTTGGAGGTGGTGTCACTGTGTCAGAATTCCTTAAATTGTGTTTATTATCAGGTTCTCTAATAGTTGTAATTGCCATATTTTTTAGTTTAATAATCTTAGTTTATTATATATAATTTTTTTAGTTTTTTAATATATCTCGAGTATTCAATTGGTGACTCTCTTGTTCAACCATTGAGTCATTAACTCACTGTCTTGGAGTTGGTTTTTATAACATTGGGTAATAAGGTATGTTTGTTTACCATTTTTAAAATTAAAAAACTAAGGACCTGTTTGTTTACAATTTTTAAAAATTGTTTTTTGCTTTTAAAAATAGAAAATCGAAAAACTTGTTTGACTTACATATTTTAAAAACAAGTTTGAAAAGTGTAACGATTTTTAGTTTTTAAAAACTAAAATTTTGAAACTACTTTTAGATGTTTTGAAAAATTACTTTTTAGTTTTTGTTTTTATGTTGGAAATGTTGTAAATAAATCATTTCATTTATAAAAAAATCAGTGATCTTAAAAACTATTTTATAAAACACTTTTCAAAAATTAAAAAATAAAACCGAATCAAATACACCCTAAAAACTTGTTTAACAGACAATTTTCAAACACAATTTTGAAAAATGTGACTGTTTTTTATTTTAAAAAACTAAAGTTCTAAAACTACTCTGAGATATTTTTCAAAAACGTTTTTTTTTAGTTTATTTGTTTTTATAAGGAAAATGTTGTAAATAAATCATTTCATTTGTCAAAAATAATGTTTAAAAACAGTTTTTAAAAACTAAAAAATAAAACTGAATCAAACACAATGTATATCGTTCATGTATAATCTGCAAATGTGGGTGGTACCACACATAGGTGATGATAGAGTGAACACATAAGGTGAAAACTTGCATGCAATAATTAAACCATGCAAAGTATATTAATTTTAAAAGTTTAGAAATTAAACTTTTTTAAAAAAGTATAAACTATTGTGTCATTACAATGTTTTTAACAGTAGACGACAACAAAACAAAAACCGTAGATGATGTTGCAACATTTTAATAGTAGACCACAAATTGGAAATAATTTTATAAGTGTATTCCATAGGCCATTGTTTATTCCATTAGGTCATAGTTTTTCAGTTTCGATCACATTGGTTTGATAAGTATAGATTCTTAATATTGTGTAAGATTTGAACACAATTGTTAATGTTAAGTTATATCCATAGTATGACATATTTGTTATATACATACCATCAATTCTAATACATAAATATGTACCATAAATCTTAAAATAATTACAATATTTCCTATATGAGAATCAAATTGAGAATCATTTTTTGTGTTAATTAAGATCCTTCATTTTAAAAATAAAATTTTAGGAAAATATAAAATCGAGAACTAAAACATTATGTGGATACTGTTTAACAGCTTAAACAACAGTTTTTTAAATGCACGTGGCCGGTTAAATTTTAAAGGCAACACTTATATGATATTGTCTAACAAGACCAATTTAATAACCATCACTACTAGAAATTTACTTATTTCCTACAGATTTTTCCTACAATTTTTTTAGGAATTTCTTACAATTTTTTCTACAATTTTTAAAATTTTCATAGGATTATGAAAATTGTAACAAAAATTGCAAGAAACAATGAATTTTCTTGGGAATTTTCCTACGAAAATAATTTGTAGAAAATTTTTGTAGGAAAATCTCTAAAAAATATTAGGTGCAAAAGAAAATGGTATGAAAATCTGTACGAAATTAGACCTATAAATTTACTTGCGAATTTTTCCTACAGATTTTCCTATAAGCTACTTTCTTGTGGATTTTCCCACAATTTATTTCCTATGAATTTTATTATAAATTTTTCTTGGGAAAATTCATACAAATTTATTTCCTATGAATTTTCCTATAACATTTTGCTTAGGATTTTCCTACGAATTGAATTCCTATAAATTTACCTACCAATTATTTTTAAAAGATATTATTGTAAGTTTTAATTGCATGAAAATCTATAAGAAAGTTTACCTATAAATTTACTTGCGAATTTTTCCTACAGATTTTCCTATAAACTATTTTCTTGTGGATTTTCCTACAATTTATTTCCTATGAATTTTCTTATAAATTTTTCTTGGGGAAATTCCTACAAATTTATTTCCTACAAATTTTCCTATAATATTTTGCTTAGGTTTTTCCTACGAATTGAATTCCTACAAATTTACCTACCAATTATTTTTAAAAGATATTATTGCAAGTTTTAATTGCATGAAAATCTATAAAAAAAATTTACCTATAAACTTACTTGCGAATTATTCCTATAGATTTTCCTATAAGCTATTTTCTTGTGGATTTTCCTACAATTTATTTCCTACGAATTTTCTTATAATTTCTTCTTGGGGAAATTTCTACAAATTTATTTCCTGCGAATTTTCCTATAACATTTTGCTTAGGATTTTCCTGCAAACTAACTTTCTATAAATTTACCTACCAATTATTTTTAAAAGATATTATTGTAAGTTTTAATTACATGAAAAATCTATAAGAAAGTTAACCTACAAATTAACTTGCAATTTTTTCCTACAAATTTTCCTATAAGCTATTTTCTATGGATTTTCCTGCAATTTTTTCCTACTAATTTTTTTTATGAATTCTTCTTGGGGAAATTTTTACAATTTATTTTCTATAAAATTTCTTATAATATTTTGCTTAGAATTTTCCTATAAATTATTTATAAATTACTTCCTACAATTTTTCCTACAAATTTCTAGGGTGTTTCCAGTAAATTTTTTTAAAGAATTTAAAACATGAGTGTATTGAATAAGTTGCTTTAAGTGAGGAATGTAATTTTTAAAAGAATTTAAAATACTTTTACCCTCAGTTTGGATGGAGAAATTTAACTGACTAATGTTTTTTAAATAGAACTTTAAAATGACTTCAATTAATTTTTTTAAAATATTAAATATAAATAATTTTAAAATTTAGGGAATTTTAATAAGGTATTTTATCCCAGCCAAACCAGGGAATTTCAAATAACACCCTAAAATAAGGAATTTCAAAGTTCCCCTCTCGCAACTTTGCTCACGGCCTCGCTGTCGAGCTCGCAGATCTCTCTCGTCCTCTCTCGAGTCTCGATTCTCTCTCGTTCACTCTCCACCTCGCTCACAGCTCGTTCTTCTCTATCGATTCCTTCTCTCTTTCATTTGAGCTTCGTAGATTTGGAATATCTATCATTCTCTTCTCTCAATCAAGGTAAATTTTCATTCTTTCTCACTTATCTCCAATCTCTCCCTCTCATGGATCCGATCTGATTCTCATTTTGTTATTTCGTTCTGGTTGTTGAATGTTCAATGCATCCCAAATTAATCTTCATTTTGTTCACATTCCGGTCACAGAGTGAGTGATTGCTACTACCTCTCTATAGGTCATACTATCCTCTTCTTTGTAAGTCTCTCATGAATTCTCGGTTTTGAGTTTTCGATTTGAATGTGTTTGTTCTTAGTTTATGGTAACTGTTTCTCGGTTATGAGCTCTGCAATGGATTCAAATGTGCTTATTATGTTCCAGTTAGCGTTTCTTTTGTCTTTGCTGAATACTTGTAGTTTTATACTTTCATCGCATGTAATATAGTCTTTTTAAGCTTGCTGCTATTAATTTGTTGAAGTTCCAGATCTTTCTAAATTATATGCTTTTGAGACTATGTGAGATTATCTATGTCAACGCACTCAAAATTCCATCGTGTTAGAAATATTCAAGTGACATTTAGTTAAAAGTTTAACATCATTATAGGAATAACCAGAAACCAAAGAGGATAACAAAAGGGGAATGAATGGAAAAGTAATGAGTAAGCGAATAGGTTCCATTTGTTTAGCTAGCTATAGCCTATATTTGACAATTTTGCTGGATAGAAATGGATATGATTTTTGAAAGAGTTTGAAGTAATTAAACTCGATTTATTTGGATTTGGATGGTGCCTAGAGTCTTAATTTTGCATCCTATATATAGAGGTTGATAAGGATTATATGGGTGTTGGTCAGCGCCTGGGAGGCTTTTCTTTCTAGCTACTTTATTGCATTGCACTTTATTAGCTAGTTGAGCACTTTAATGGATTGCACCCCCAAGGGCACTGGTTAAGCATTTATATAAAGAAGGTTTTTGTTGGAAATCACAGCATTGATTGCATTTGCAACATTCAATGCTACACACTCCAATAAAACATTTTATTTTTAGATCCTTAACGAGTGCCCTAAGGGCACTCATTAGCATTTTCCTTGAAATATAGTGTAGATTTTGGGGATAAATGCAGCTTAAATTTGTTTTAGAAAAATCATGATTATTGTCAGAAAACTCAGTTACTCTGTTTTGAATTATGTTGAAACTATTTTATTGCTCTGTCATATGATGACAATAGAATCATATCATAGACGAATACTAAAGGAAATGTTGAAGAGAAAGCTGAACTTGAATTTTTACTAAAATTTTTCTTCCAGTTTATGAAGTTTTATATATTCTTTTTCCTTTTTCTCGGGATAAAAAAAGGGAATCAAATCTTAAAAAAGAAACCATTTTGCAGAATAATTGATATTTCTATTTTTTTTCATTTTTTTTACTATTTTGTTTATTGGAGGATATATTAATTCTAGTACTGCTTATTCAATGCTTAACTGAAGTAGAACATTGTATTTTTCAACTTATTGGAAGGACTCCACTGGTTTATCTTAACAAAGTCACTGAAGGATGTGGAGCTTATATTGCTGTCAAGCAAGAGATGATGCATCCCACTGCCAGCATCAAAGACAGGTCAAACCCTTTCTACTTCCAACCCTATTTGAATTTTCTTTTGTTTCTCCTTTTTAAATTTGATCAGGTTTCATACTATTCTTAGTAATAATCAAAGTTCAAGTTCTTACAGAACTTTGGTAATTTTCTTTTTTGACGGACCTAGGGATGTCAACGGGGCGGGGCGGGTGCGGGTAGTACCTACCCGTATAAGTACCCGTTAAAATTAACGGGTACCCATGCGGGTAATGGGTATCCACGGGTATTCACGGGTACCCATTAATGTTTAAGAATTTAAATTTTATTAAAAAAATAGAGGAGATGTTATATAATAAATTATAATATCATACTGTATATATAAACAATCATTATATAATACTATTACATGTTAATATATTAAAAGTATTATCAAAAATTAATATAAAATAAATTATATCTCATCATAAAATAATAAAAATCTTAATATTCAAATATATTTAATAGAAAAATATGTTTTAATGAGTATGCGGGTACCCGCGGGGCGGGTAGTATAATATTCGTTCCTACTCATTTAATAAATATGCGGGTACCCATTGCGGGTATATCCGTGGGTGCGGGTTTTTTTGACATCCCTAAACAGACCAGCATTTGAAATGATCATAGATGCTGAGAAAAAGAATATGATATCTCCTAGAAAGGTTAGTTGAAATTACCTCTAGGCACCAATTTTGCTCAATTTTTCACATTAGATGCTCATATTTACCTAAAAAGAAAACATGGAAAAGGCTTTTTATTGTATAACTTTGGAACATGTGTAAATGGATTGGTCTTTTAGAAAATGTTTCAACTTAAGGAGCTTTGACCTTTATTTATTCTTGTTATTGAAGTGATTGATATTTTTAATATGCAGGAACGAGATTGATCTAGAACTAACATGTCTAAAGATAATTGCTCTGTAAGCTAACTTCCTAGCACGTGGGCATGCAACCAATACTTAGTGAAGTTGAAATAGTGTGACAACGTGTGAATCTCGTGGAATTTGGTGAAGGGAGATTTGGTTGGATGCAGCCAAATACATGCAGCTCTTTAACGCATTGTTTGTTATGCGAGAGATAGCGAAGAGAGAGTAAGGAGGGAGAGAGTAAGCGAAGAAATTGTATAATCATCGCGTTTAGATCGATCAGGAGAGAGAGATTCAGTGTATAAAAGTGGTGGGGTCCACAAAAAAAACTCTTCCCTGTGCAGTGAAGAAACACAAGGTGAGAAGGGGATAGCTACATCAAAGTCGATTTTACCCACTCTCAAATCGATTAAAATCGGTTATACAGTTTCAATATTTATATAGATTTTAATCGATTAAAACGATTTCAATAGGATTTTAATCGATTAAAATCTATTGAAATCGTATAAATCGATTAAAATCTATTAAAATATATTAAAATCTAATGAAATCGATTACAAATGTATTAAAATCGATTATTATTCAAAAAATTGAATGAAAAATTATTTTTTTAATTTCAAGGGTAATTTTGTACTTTTACCTTCTTACACATCTCTCTCACACACATTTCTCCACAACCAAACAACTACCCTAATTAATTTATCTCCTATCTCTCTCCTATTTCTCTCATATCAAACAACCTTTATTTCTACTTTATTTCTCTATTATTTCTCTCTTCCATACCTCTCTCTTCCCTAACTCTATCTCTTCAAACCAAACAAAGGGTAAGAGTACTTGTTTTGGAAATTTTTAGGGTGAAGAGGAAGAATGTATAACGGATAACAAGTGGGAAGGACACTGGAGATTTAAATAGTTAGTATAGAATAAGATACTTTGTATGTGATACTTTTTATAAGAAACTGGTAAATTTACCTATTAAGTTATTTTAAGGAATTGTTAATTTCATTAGTAGGTTTCTTTACAAAACCCAATTATTTAAAAATACCTTAGTTTTAATTTTGGTGTTAATGGAATAACCTCTAGCAGTGTGAGATTTTATTGAACAGAATACTCTAGTGGCTTTCTTTTATAGATATTTTATTCTATGGAATTATTGCAGATTTTTCCTACAAATTTATCTATGGATTTTTCCTACAATTTTTTCTACAAATTTTTCCTATAGATTTACCTACAAATTTATCTATGGATTTTTCTCATGGATTTACCTACAAATTTTTCCTACAAATTTATCTATGGATTTTTCCTACAAATTTTTCTACGAACTTTTCCTATGGATTTACCTACAAATTTTTCCTATGGATTTATCCATAATGATAATTTCATATAGATTTACTTATGGATGTTTCTTTCAAATTTACCTACAATTTTTTTCTTACAAATTTACCTTCAAATATTTCCTATAGGTTTATCTATGAAAATTTGTTACGATTTTATCTATGAATTTTTCCTACAAATTTATCTATGATTTTTTCCTACAAATTTACCTATGAATTGAATTACCCACGAGCATATTTCCTATGGAGGAAAATTTATATGAAAATCCGTAGGAAATGCGTTTCCTACAGATTTTTTACGAAAATTTGTAGGAAAATCCGAAGGAAATGAGCAAAATTTTAGTAGTGCATGGTAATTCTAGGTTTTAGGAATGGTTCTTCATTTGGTGCATAAAATACAATAGATAATGGTTATGCAATTGCTGTCTATTATATGTTTATTGATAAATACACGATATTAGTGGATTTATAGGTTAGTTTTAGGTAATTTTAGTCATTTAGGTTATTAAAGTAGGTGAAAAATTAATTAAAAATGTTTAAAAATATATATTTAATGTGTTATTTAGGTGGTAGTAATTAAATTTGAGTAAATATGCTTTAATTGGTTATTAATTTTGTGTTTTTGTAGGTATTTGATTAAGTGAAGCAAAAGTATGAGAGGAGACTGCCTTTGGATAAGTTTGTGGGTACAAGAAAGTAAATTCGCGACCACACGCACTGACAATATATAAATATGCTCTTTTATCTTTTTAAAAGGAAGACTTTTAGGATTCTTTGTTATAGATTAGGATTGGAAAACGTTAACATTGAGTTTTCTCTTTTGGAGATTAGGGTTTCAAATCTATTTAGAATGAGTTCTTCCGAATTTGTCTCTCTTTCCTCTTTTTGCTTTTAAATTAATGGATTTCTAAATCCTTTAGGTTAGGGATTGGGGAATCTTAGTTCAAATTACTCTATGTGAATTCTATTTTCTATTTTAATTCAAAGTATTGTGATCCAATTACATTGTTTTTTTCTACCCTTAATGCTTCAATTGATTTGGCCACTCAATTGCATGAACTTAGAGTGATTCTCACAATTGGGAAATTGGGGAAAACATGGATTTGAAGCAAACAACATAAGAAGTTAATTACCTAGGGATAGGAATTGATTCTTGTGTGATCTTTATCAATTCTTGATATTAATGCATGTCTCCATTGAGTTCACCTAAGGAATCTGGGTTCTTAGTTGATGATATAGGGTTAATTCACTAAGGAATTAGGACTTAACTATATTTGTGAATTGGATCATGAATTGAATCATAACCACTAGAATGAATATGCTATTGAATTCCATAGAGGAAGAATTAAGAGGAACCAACCCCTAATCGTTTTTTTATATTGCTTTTCACAATTTTTGACTTTTCCCTTGCATTCTAAACATCTTTATTTAAAGTTCCTAATTTTATTTTCTTCATTATATTTTTTTACATGGGTATACTTGTGATTCTTTTATTCAACTAGCCAAATTCTTTGTATTTTGGTACTTGAATTCCCAATCCCTGTGGAGACGATACTCTACTTATTACTTGTCTACTTGATACGATTGGTACACTTGCCAAATCCTCATCATTTATCCACACACTACAAGAAATTCAATTTTTAGCGACAACTTCTCTGTGACGGCCTCGTGGCGTCACTACTAGCGACAACCTGACCATCGCTACAGCATTAAATACACTGTTCAGTGAAATTAATTCTTAGAGACGGCCTAGCCGTTGTTAGGAAGTGACAGTACCGACGGTCGGGCCGTCGATATAATTATAAGTTATTAATTTTTTCTGAAAAGAAATAAAAATTAAATGTAGCGACGACTTTAGAGACGACAGGTCGTCGCTACATTAAAAATGAATTTTTAATTTGCGCGCGCATTTTTTTTAAAAACGCGCGTAGCAGTGACTGTAGCAACGACCAACTACGTTAAAAAGTTGCACGCGTTAAAGCCCCTCCCCCTCCCCTCTTCCTCCATTTCCAAATCCCTTTTCCTCTAAACTCCCTTTTCCTCTAAACTCCCTTTTCCTCTCATACAGTCACCCCCTATTTTTGTCTCCTCACCCCGTTTATTTTGAAAAATTGACCGATTAAAACGTTCCTTTCCTTCATAGGATCGTTTTTAACCGATCAATTTTCAAAATAGTTGTCTGTAGGTGACGTTAGAGCTCGTTCCAGAGTTATTCCTTTTTTCGGAGTCGTAACAAGTAATTTTTATAAAGTTTTAATCAATTTATTTGTAATTAATAGTTTATTTGTTTTATTAATTTATAAATGTGATATAGGAATTAGGTTTATTTGTAATTAATAGTTTATGTGTAGTTAGTTTTTTTAATTTTTTTTTGTAATTTGGTTTGTTTGTAATTAATAGTTTATTTGTAATTAATAGTTTTAATTAATTTATTTGTATTTAGGTTTATTTATTTTATTAATTTATTAATGTGATAAACTATTAGGTTTATTTGTAACTAATAGTTTATGTGTAGTTAGTTTTTTTAGTAATTTATTTTTTTGTAATTAGGTTTATTTGTAATTAATAGTTTATTTGTAATAAATAGTTTTAATTAGTTGTATTTAGGTTTATTTGTTTTATTAATTTATTAATGTGATATAGGAATTATGTTTATTTGTAATTAATAGTTTATTTAATTTATTTGTAATTATTAGTTTATTTGTTTTATTAATTTATTAGTTTATTTGTTTTATAATGTCTATAGTAATTATAATTAGTTTTATTAATTTTATTAGTAATTAGTATATTAGTAATTATTTTATTAATTAGTATATTAGTAATATGTAATTGGTTTTTTTTTTAAATTTATATAATTATTTATTTTGTATATAATGTCTGTAGTCATTAGTGCCTAGGATGCGTGGTAGAGGTGGAGAGAAGATCCCACCTAGTAGAGGGAGGTTCATCTCTATGGGCGAGCTATGACAACAGGCAGCTCGTATGATGCGGGAGAGGGCCAACCTCTCTTACTCACACGCTGATCAAATGTCGGAGCATCCATCTACTTTAGCGCCGGCGGGTGCCATGCAGACTTATTCTTCTTCCTCCCCTCCACCATCTGCTCCGGCGCAGTTCAATGGTATGAGGTTCATCCCGACACCGGGATTACTTCATATGCCTCCAGTTCCGGAGGACGCTGTGCCCGAGATAGACGCTGACAACGCTCAGGATGACTTGGATAAGGATGCTGACTAGGAGTCCGATGAGGAGCCATCTCGGTTCTAAGGTGTCGGGTCAACAGGGACGGATCCGAAAATCTATGAAAGGGGGGGCCAGAAGGAAATAAAGTTTAATAATAAATATTAAATAAAAATTAAATCACAAAAAAAAATATATCATACCTCTTATTTAAGTTGTGCACATCGTTCCTTCATGTCATAAAATTCATCAATGATAGAATATGTATTAAACTTCTCAACAATCCTTCTCTCAATGTAAGTAATCAAACAATTAGCTAGAAATTCATCTTCCATCTTGTTTCTAAGTCTATTTTTCACAATCTTCATAGCTGAAAAAGACCTCTCAGTTGTAGCAGTTGAAACAGGCAGAGTCAATACCAATCGAATCAAACGATCAATCAAGGGATAAGTCAAATATTTTCTTGTTTTCACCAATCCTTGGCATAGCTCAGAAATTGTTCATAGATTTCTCAATTCAGAATGAAATGGAACATCAAGTTCATAATGTTGAGCTTGTATTCTAAGATGCAACTTTTCTTGTTCTGTAAAATCATCAGGATAAAACTTTATTGCCAATTCACAAAATTTCTCCACATTGAGTGATTTGTAAAGATCTTTTGGATCTAGAGCTGAACTCAAAGTAAGCAACTCCACCATATTATCACAAAATCTACTATTAAGCTCCTGCAACTGAGTATCAAGTGTAGCAATGAACAAATTAATACGATAATAATGTTCAACTGTAATGTGATCAACATTTTGACGAGCTCGACCTCTTCTAGGAATATACAAGGTAGTCATCTCAGGAACATTGATTTCATGTTTCTCACAAAATGATATGACTTCCTTGAAAAAAGTTTCCCATCCTGATTCCCTCATTCTTTGAATCAAACTTTTAGTAGTTGAAACCAAAGACATTGCATTCAATATATCTTGATTCTTACATTGCAAAGCATGACAAAGCTCATGGGTAATTGCCAAGATATCTCTCATAAGATGTAGCAAAAAAATAAATTCAAAAGATGAGAGAATATCATAAGCACTGCTAGCATCACCACGAAGGGAATAATTACCTTCTTCTGTAGCTTTTTGAAGAACTTCACAAGTAGCATCATGCATGCATAATAAGCTACGAATTGAATTTAAATGAGATCCCCATCGAGTATCTACAAGTCTTTGTAAAGTGCCTATTTGATTGAGTCCACTACCAGTTTCAATATCATCATTAGCAATCAAAATTGTAATAATTGTTGCTCGAGCAGCTTGTAATTGATCATGTCGCTTAGGAGAACCTATCACAACATTCACAATCAATGCTAAATTTGAGAAAAATTGATGAACGTGAGTCACTTCTCTAGCAGCTACAACAAGTGCAAGTTGTAAGCGATGGGCAAGACAATGAATATAATATGCACAATGACAATCTTTTAAGAACAATGCTTGTAAACCATTCCATTCACCACGCATGTTGCTAGCTCCATCATACCCTTGACCACGAAGATTTTGAATATCAAGACAATGGCGAGAAAGAACAACTGAAATTTCTCTCTTTAGTGTTAAAGAAGAAGTGTCATTAACATGAATGAGATCAAAAAATCTCTCTTGAACACACCCATCTTTATCCACAAATCTCAAAACTATAGACATTTGTTCTCTTTTTTATTCATCCCTAGATTCATCAATAATAAGACAAAATTTAGAATCACCAATCTCTTCACGTATTGCAGCACGTACCCTTCTACCAAAAATATACCATATTTCTTTTTTAATAGTGGTGAGATATATTGAGCATTTCCAGGAGCATTTTCGAGGACAACATGAGCAACATTATGATTGTAAGAAGCTAAAGCTTTATAAGCTCAATAAAATTCCCTCTATTCAATGAGTGAAGACTTTCATCATTACCTCTAAAAGCACATGCTTGAAATGTGAGCCATAGAATTGCATCAATGGAAGCCTTTAGCCGTAAACGATTGTTTGGAATAATATTAGCACTTTGCCTATTAAATACCTTCTCAATATGTTGAGATTGAGACATTAAATCGTCACAAAATTTTAAACATCTTTTATGCAATGAATTAGGGCCAACTCCTTCATGACATAAAAATGCACAATTCTTTCCATCATTAACTTTTTTCCAATTCCTAAACCCTACTTCAGCAAAAGCATTTCTACCATAATTTCGACCACCGTGATTATTATTGAACAAGTAGCAAGGTAAACAAAATGCAGCATCCTTGTAGGGTGAATATTCTAACCAGCCAGGGAACTTTTTAAACCAAGAAGATTGAAAGTGTCGACGGTGATTTCCAATACCTGAAGGTGGATATATTATATTGGTAGGTTGATATGGTCCATCTTTTATTTAAGCTCTACGAATCTTGTCACGTTTGTGTCTCATAATCCATCCTTATAATAATTGATCAGCATATGCTAATTAGAAAATATTGAGTTATATAGCCAACAAGCAATATTTCAAAAGTTAGAAAATCCCATGCACGATGTAGAGTTCCTTAAACCAAGCAAAATTTGCTACATGTAGAGATATTTTGAAGGGGAAAAAGTGAAGAACAAGATGATAAAATACAGTTCTTAGTTCTCAAGAAAGGTTTGCCAAAAAAAGGTATAGTTTTAAGCAATTGTATAAAGAAGAAAGCTAAACATACTTAAATAAAACCTAAGAAAAGGATCATGTTATTCAATAGCGCCGCAAGAATTGACTCTTGAATGTACGTAATTAGTGTCTCACCCATGCGATGCATGGGATTATTCAAACAAATTGTTTATATTGAATGCTATAATATATTTAATTTAATTAATATAAATATGTAAACTTTAGAAAATAATAATGATTAGTGATTTTTTTCATATTAAAATTTATAATTATTTATATAGAAATAATTAAAAAATATTAAAACATAGAAAATTTGTTTGAAACAACAAATTTTAAACATTAATAATTATAAATGTAAAATACACCATATCATATAATTTATATTTTTTAAATATCTCTTTATACACTATATTTTTCCTTAAATTATAACGTTTAAAAATATAATCAAATATAAGAATCTTAAGTCCTTGTCGAGACTTCACCCTAGATATAGCAACATATAATTGACCATATATGAGAGAAAATGGTTTTTGGTAAATAAACACCAACGTGTGACAATATGTCTAGCTTTGGTTTTTATTAATGGTCACAACTCATTTATTTTACACTTTTTTCACACCTAATATTATCCTATATTTTTTCCTTTTCTATCACAGTAAAATATAAAAAAAATATTAGGAACGATGTATAACTCTACCAACCTAACCCATAGCAAGATTATTCTACCTCTTAATCTATAAATTATCATGAGCACCAAATATAGTTTTCACGTTTAACAAAAAAACGCTCTAAATAGAAACTACTCTATCTTTATTTTTGTATTTCTCATATCTCTTTCACATACACTTTTTACGCCCTAAAAAATTGGTTGTTAAAATTTAATACTTAAAAAAGATAAGGATTTTTTCAAAATTCTTTATTTAACATTTTCTTTTGCACTTTATTTGTCTTAAAAAATATCTTTTTTTTCTTTTGTATCACGTTTTCACCTTATTTCTCTTATCAATCGCGATATTCCCACACTTGCACAGTGAAACACTTTCGGTACACTTTGTACACATATGAATGGGAGATGACTCAGCAGGACAACGTGTAAAGGTTTAAAAACAATTAAAAAATCAAAGCGGGAACTATATAGAAAAAAACGACAAATCATTTGCGCAATTGAAAAACTTTCGAGACAAGAACCGTTTCTCTCTTCTCTGTGAAGTGTGAACGCTCTCAAAGGTGACGATGACGAGGGGTCCCGGGGAACAACGAACGGGCCTTTTTCCTGTTTGACGGAAGCACTACACGGCGACCACCGGAGGCTTCTTCTCCGAGGAAGGTAGTAGGCCACGACACCGTCATCCCGCAAAGGTGCGTTTTTGAACCCTTAATTTTTCCCCAAATTTAGTTCAGTTTGTCACCACCGCAAGGGTAAAACCCATGTTTTGATAGGATTTCGTCTGTTTTAGAGTGATTTGTGGAAGTTCTTTTCATTGGGTGGTTATGGTTTTGTGGGTTGGTAAACCTTAGAAGCTGTTGTTTTATATATATATATATATACATTTTCTGTATGTGTTATTTTGTTTGGTAGGCTAAGGTACTTTCCCTCTCGATCATTCCTTTACGGTAACTGTATTGCTATCATGTTGTTAGTTTGGATAAAGGTTGAACAGAGTAAGTTGTAGCATTCAGTTGTTTGATATGCAGCTGCCTGTGTTAAATAAAAAATGTCTATGAGATGCATAAGAAAATAAGGTGAATGGATAAATAAAGGAAGGAAAATATGGTCTACTGTCATCTAAGTGGTTAATATCATGTTTTTCTCTGGGTATTTACATACCATAGGTGGTTAATGCCATCAGAACCCTATAGTCATCAATTGTGAATAATCACAATTCATTGCTTGAATGCATGCTTGCATAGAGGGAAGCACAAGTCAGAAAATGGTTCAATGAACTAAAGAGCTTGCATAGACTTGTTTAAGAAACAAAAGTACTTGCATTTAGAGGACTTGATAAGCTATTTCAGGATACCTTTGGGGGTTTTCCATAAGCAGAACTCTTACAATCATATGTTTACCATATATCAATAATATTTGGACCTCTAATTGGTTTTAAGGATCCTCATACTTTTACTTATTTAATTTGATTTTGAAATGGTTCCCACTTTCTAAGTGTTTTTTACTTGTGTTTAGAGGATTATTTTGTTTATGTAAGTAGATTCTATTGTGTTTTAACAAGATTTGTGTCTAATAGTTAATTCTATTTTTATCCCCTAAAATGTGAATTTGGACAAAACAGACCTGACATATGTATAAATTTGATGTGAATATGGAATTTCCTTTGGATCCTTTTTCCTATTTGTCTTATGTAAATGTGATCTCTATGATTTGAATTTGAAAAAAGAAAAATGAACAAATGTTTTAGTGGATCTTTGGATCAGTGACATTAAGAAAAAGGTTATTATCTTTTTTCGGTAATAAGCTTTCTACTGCTACAGGTTCTGACACTATAAACATGTGGTTAATTGTGTGTCTTTGAACGGTTAATTATATAGTGAGATAGGTGAATTGCATGAAAACAGAACAACCATGATAGGGAACTTATGGTAACCATTCTTGGAATGCAGGATTGCATTGAGAGAAGTTCAACTCAAAACAATGGTGCCACTTTGTGTGTGGAGTCATCCTTGGAGATTATGAATCAATGGACAACCACATACACACCCATTTTAATCCTTTGACAACCTGTGTTTTTTTGACAACCCGTGTTCAAGTTTCACACTGCCATCAAAATACAAGTTCATCTTCTACATATAAATTATTGGGAATACTTCCAATTGCAGTTCAAACGTGTTATTTGCTTAATTCCTTCATTGGGGGTTTGGTGTGTAAATTATTTTTTGATTGACATTGTAATTAAGACAAGCAGTGTACATGGACTACAAAGTTTAGAGGGAACCCAATCTATAGTAATGTTCCTTGGTTTATCACTTTTGAATACTTAATGTGTGATAATTGAATTTTGCATTACACCTCCATTACAAGTTTAATTATTGGTACATATGTTTTAAAGTGTTTATGGTTTATACTGAGCGTAAGTCTAATGAGGATGTTGATGACTTTTGTCGGTTATATCTTTTATTATCATTTGCGGAGTTTTAATCACAACGATGTCAATCTTATGGATTTAACCACATTCATGAAATTTTTCACCACAGTTCCCGAACTCATTAACCACATGCTCACAGAATTTTCTTGCCCACTTTTCTATTGGTTTCACCATTTTCTGAAATCTATTAACCAGTCCTAAATAAGTCATTAACCAGTGTTTGACAGGATGTAAATGAACATTGCCCAAAGGTGTACTTCAATCATTAAGGTTTTTTAAATCACTCACAATAAATAGTTCATTTGTTAACACTACTTCCCTGTGAGGAATCATCTCATCTTCAAACTTTTAACCACAACGATGATAATGTTATCGATTTAACCATATTAATTACATTTTTGACCCGTGTTTCCCAAATCATTAACCATCTCTTCATAGAATTTGCTTGCCCACATTTCTTTTAGTTTTCACCATTTTCTGCAATCTATTAACCAGTCCTAAATATGTCATTAACCAGTGTTTGACAGGATGTAAATGAACATTGCCCAAAGATATCCTTCACTCACTTAGGTTATTTAAATCACTCACAATAAGTAGTTCATTTGTTAACACTAGTTCCCTGTGAGGAATCATCTCATCTTCAAACTTTTAACCACAATTATGTTCATCTTATGGATTTAACCACATTCATTACATTTTTAACCTTTGTTCCCGAACTCAATAACCACGTGTTCACAGAATTTGCTTGGCCACTTTCCTGTTGGTTTTCACCATTTTCTGCACTCTATTAACCAGTCCTACATAAGTCATTAACCACTGATTCACAGGATGTAAATGAACATTGCCCAAAGGTGTCATTCACTCACTAAGGATTTTTAAATCACTCACAACAAGTAGTTCATTTCTTAACACTACTACCCTGTGAGTAATCATCTCATATTCAACTTTTAACCACAACGATGTCAATCTTATGGATTTAACCACATTCATGACATTTTTCACTTCACTTCCCGAACTCATTAACCACTTGTGCACAAAATTTGCTTGCCAACTTTTCTTCTGGTTTTCACCATTTTCTAAAATCTATTAACCAGTCCTACAGAAGTCATTAACCAGTGTTTGACAGGATGTAAATGAACATTGCCCAAAGGTGTACTTCAATCATTAAGGTTTTTTAAATTACTCACAACTAGTAGTTCATTTGTTAACAATACTTCCATGTGAGGAATCATCTCATCTCCAAAGTTTTAGCCACAAGGATGTTAATCTAATGGATTTAACAACATTCATTACCTTTTTAACCTAAGTTCCTGAACTTATTAACCACCTGTGCACAAAATTTGCTTGCCCACTTTTCCTCTGGTTTTCACCATTTTCTGCAATCTATTAACATGTCCTACATAACTCATTAACCACTATTTGACAGCATGTAAATGAACATTTCCAAAAGGTGTACTTCAATCACTAAGGTTTTTTAAATCACTCACAATAAATAGTTCATTTGTTAACACTACTTCCCTGTGAGGAATCATCTCATCTTCAAACTTTTAACCACAACGATGATAATGTTATCGATTTAACCATATTAATTACATTTTTTGACCCGTGTTTCCCAAATCATTAACCACCTCTTCATAGAATTTGCTTGCCCACATTTCTGTTAGTTTTCACCATTTTTTGCAATCTATTAACCAATCCTAAATATGTCATTAACCAGTGTTTGACAGGATGTAGATGAACATTGCCCAAAGATATCCTTCACTCACTTAGGTTATTTAAATCACTCACAATAAGTAGTTCATTTGTTAACACTACTTCCCTGTGAGGAATCATCTCATCTTCAACTTTTTAACCACAATTATGTTTATCTTATGGATTTAACCACATTCATTACCTTTTTAACCTAAGTTCATGAACTCATTAACCACCCGTGCACAAAATTTGCTTGCCCACTTTTCTTCTGGTTTTCACCATTTTTTGCAATCTATTAACATGTCCTACATAACTCATTAACCACTATTTGACAACATGTAAATAAACATTGCCCAAAGGTGTACTTCAATCACTAAGGTTTTTTAAATCACTCACAATTAGTAGTTCATTTGTTAACAATACTTCCATGTGAGGAATCATCTCATCTCCAAAGTTTTAACCATAAGGATGTTAATCTAATGGAGTTAACCACATTCATTACCTTTTTAACCTAAGTTCCTGAACTCATTAACCACCTGTGCACAGAATTTGCTTGCCCACTTTTCTTTTGGTTTTCACCATTTTCTGAAATCTATTAACAGTCCTACAGAAGTCATTAACCAGTGTTTGACAGGATGTAAATGAACATTGCCCAAAGGTGTACTTCAATCACTAAGGTTTTTTAAATCACTCACAATTAGTAGTTCATTTGTTTACAATACTTCCATGTGAGGAATCATCTCATCTCCAAAGTTTTAACCACAAGGATGTTAATCTAATGGATTTAACCACATTCATTACCTTTTTAACCTAAGTTCTTGAACTCATTAACCACCTGTGCACAGAATTTGCTTGCCCACTTTTCTTCTGGTTTTCACCATTTTCTGCAATCTATTAACATGTCCTACATAACTCATTAATCACTGTTTGACAGCATGTAAATGAACATTATCAATCTATTGTCACAAACATCGTAGGCAATATTTAATTGCATGAAATCAACAAATTTAATGTGTTTGCTTTCGTCAACATAAATGGTTAATGTAGTAATAAATATGGTTAATTGCATAAGAATTGACTGTTCATTACAGGGAGTTTTATCAAGACTCCTTCAGATGCAATTCTATTAACTAATATGACAAAATATGACTAATGCAACATTCTGTATGTCCTTTCGAATTTCAGAAGTTGTCTTCTCCATGCTTCACCTGTTTTTGACAAAAAAAATGATAAATACCGAAACCAAATACATCCACGAAGCCAAATACACAGTTGGTTAAGATATAACAATCCTGGTTCCATTTCTTGCCCCATTTCTTTTTGTACAACCAGACCCGTTTGCCAAAAAGAAAAACAAATTACCAAGGGTTCAAATTATAACAAATGTATATCACTCCAAAAGATCTATGCATTCTATATATCATTCCTTGGTTGCCCTTTCACTCTTGTGTAGATGTTTGATCCTTCATGCTTCTTTGTGTCCTCCAAATCAGGTTCCATTTGTATATCATCTGCAAAACCTACATTAAAACATCTGTCAACAGCACAAACAAAGAATTTTTCAATAACACTTAATTTTAATGGCATAAGTTGAAGAGGGTTACATTTAGAACCAAAGGCAACACTTGGTCCCTCCATATATATAAAATCACCCTCCAACTCTCCTTCGTCACTTCTTCTACCTTCATCCTGTGACATGTTATTAGCATCCCCACTTTGTATTGCTTGCTTCAAGGTCAACAATTCCTCTTCATAAACATTACAAGGACAACCATAACTTTTCAGATTTTTTTGCAAATTAAATCCCCTAAAATACCACCCTAATGATACTATATTTGTGACTTGCATATTAGGTCTTCTACATGTTTTTCTCCTACAGTTCTTATAATTTCCAAAACTGCTCTTCATAGTACCTCCCCTGTAATTGTACTGTCACTCACCACATCTTTATTGGTTATGGTGAAGATGAATTTGGCTACAGGTTTTATGATCCTGTTAAGAAGAAGCTTGTTAGAAGCCGTGATGTACAGTTCATGGAAGACCAAACCATTAAGGACATTGATAAGGTGGAGAAGACTACACCCGAGAAAGATAGAAATCTGACTGATGTTGATCCTATGTGATTGCCTATTCACAATCTAGATAATGTTGAGGGAAGTGTTCAACATGGTGAAAAACATGATGATGTTGATGATCAGCAGCTTGGAGGTGGATTAAATGTTCCTATTGATGATGACCAGGAGGAGCATGATATGTCACATGATGAGAATCTTGATGATACACCTGAACCACCTCAAGTCCAACTCAGGAGGTCTAACAGACAAAGACAACCTTCTACCAGGTATTCTTCTGATGAGTACGTGACCTTGACTGATGGTGGAGAACCTGAGTGTTTTGAAGAGGCTTTAGAAAGTGAAGAAAAGCAACAGTGGCTGGATGCAATGCAAGATGAGATGAAATCCTTGCATGATAATCATACTTATGACTTGATGAAATTGCCTAAGGGAAAGAGGGCTTTAGAAAACAGGTGGATATTCAGGGTGAAGCATGAGAGTAATTCTGTGTCTCAAAGGTACAAAGCTAGATTAGTGGTGAAAGGCTTCAGACAGAGAAAGGGTGTTGATTTCAATGAGATTTTCTCGCCTGTGGTGAAGATGTCATCCATTAGAGCAGTTTTAAGTTTGGCTGGTACTCTTGATTTGGAGGTAGAGCAAATGGATGTGAAAACTGCTTTCCTTCATGGTGATTTGGAGGAAGAGATTTATATGAAGCAACCTGATGGCTTTGAGGTTAAAGGCAAGGAAGACTATGCGTGTAGGCTGAGAAAGAGCCTATATGGTTTGAAGTAGGCTCTGAGGCAGCGGTATAAGAAGTTTGAGTCTTTTATGCGTGAGCAAGGCTACAAGAAGACTACTTCTGATCATTGTGTCTTTGTTAAAAGTTTTTTGATGATGACTTTATTATCATGTTATTGTATGTTGATGACATGCTTATTGTTGGGAAAGATGTTTCCAGGATTAAAAGGTTGAAGAAGCAATTGGGCGAGTCATTTGCCATGAAAGACATGGGAGCTGCTAAACAGATTCTTGGTATAAGAATCATTCCTGATAGAGAGAAAAAGAAGCTTTGGCTATCACAGGAACACTATATAAAAAGGGTGTTACAGAGATTCCAGATGGAAAATGCTAAGGCTATGAGCACTCCTCTTGCAACTCATTTTAAACTGAGTGCTAAACAGAGTCCTTCAAATGAAGCTGAGAAGTCCGACATGGAAAGAGATCCTTATGCATCTACGGTGGGTAGTTTGATGTATGCAATGGTGTGTACTAAACCAGATATTGCACATGTTGTTGGTATAGTCAGCAGATTTTTGTCAAACCCAGGTAGAGAACATTGAAATGTTGTGAAATGGATTCTAAGGTATCTTCATGGTACTGTTGATATGAAGCTTTGTTTGGAGGTGATAAGCCTACCTTGGTTGGCTACTCAGATTCAGATATGGGTGGAGACATTGATTCCAGAAAGTCCACTTCGGGATATTTGATTAAGTTTACAAGGGAGTTGTGGTTTGGGAATCAAAGCTGCATAGGTGTGTAGCATTGTCTACTACAAAGGCAGAGTTCATTGCCATTACTGAAGCATGCAAGGAGTTGCTATGGTTGAAGAAATTCTTGCAAGAGTTTGGTTTTGTGCAGGACAAATATCCATTATTTGTGGACAGTCAAAGTTCTATATATCCATCTTGGTAAGAATCAAACTTTCCATTCTTGGTCCAAACATATTGATGTAAGGTATCATTGGATACGTGATGCTTTGGATTAGGGGTGTAATCAGGTTGGGTTGGATCGAGTTTGGGGTGATATCAAGTCCGAACTATTAGAATGGTAGTGGGTTGGGTTGGTTCGGGTTTTGCATTTTTTGGATAAGTAACCCGATCCGAACCAACCCGAATATGTTCGGGTTGGGTTGGGTCATCGGGCCATGAGTATTTTTCCTTTTTTTTAAAATGTGGAAGATGAAATGAAATTAAAATATAAAATGTTTTTTGGTGTGGAGTGGTTTTGGGTAGTGGCAGGTTGTTTTGCCAATTTAGTTTTTCTTTTTTCTTCTTCATTTGATTTGTAATGTGTATGGGTTGGAGTACCCCTTGTACTCCTTTTTAATTTAATTATCTTTGCTTAGCAATATATATATATATAATGAAAAAAGAAAAGAAATAGAGAAAAAAAAATTGAGAGGAGCAGATGAAATAGGATTTGGGGAATCACCTCTGCTTGTGTTGTCGTTGTGCCTATTTTTGTTCTTTCCTTGCAGGAAAATGAAATAAGATTAGAGCTTCTTTTTTTGGTTTGGTTCGGGTTGGGTCTATTGGGTTCATCATAGGCAAACCCGAGACCCGAACCGAACAAGATTGGGTTCAAAAGAAAATGTCCGAACCGAATACCCGAACCGAATCGTTAAATATCTTCAGGTTGGGTTGGATCCGTCGGGTTCGCGTGTTGGGTCGGACCCGGTTACACCCCAACTTTGGATGCTAAGCTGTTGGAGTTAGTTAAAATTCATACTGATGACAATGGTGCTGATATGATGACTAAAGCATTGCCAAAAGGAAAGTTTGAAGTTTGTTGTAAGATCGTTGGTTTGGCGGTTATCTCCACATAGTTGTGGGGGGAGATATGTTGGGTATTGGGCTCCCTTCCTATGTGGAGAAAAGGCCCAAATTGAGAAGCCCACTTGATGTCTCACTTAAGTAAGTGGAGAGGGGTTTGAAGTCAGCAAAAGAGTAAGAGGGAAGGGGAAAGGTCTGAAGAGCAACACTTTGAGAGAGAGAAAGAGAGAAAGTCATTCTCATTTTTACACAGAGCTGCAAGTGTAAAACTACTACTGCAGATTCGTTCACCGTTGGATCGGGCTGAAATTTTGGCATCTTGTTCAGAACATCTGGTTCTTCATTCTGAATGGTTGGATCGTTGATACGAAGTCTAAGTTGGGAGATATTCAGTTTGCATAGTAGCTATGTATTTGGGGTTTTTCATCTTCCTTGTTCTCTATTTGTAAGTTTTATTGCTTTGTTGTTTGGCTGGGTGTGAGCACTGTTTTTTGCACTTGATTGAGACTCCTTTATACCCTTTGTTGATCATAATGGAGCTATTTATTTGGTCTGGACGACCTGTGGTTTTTACCCTTGCTTTGATGGGTTTTCCACGTTAAAATCTTGGTGTTTTTGTTTGGGATTTTGGTGATTTATTATTGTTGTTCATTTGTTGTTGCTCCTCATAAATTCTTGCAAGTTAGGGGGATTTATTTCCGCTGCATTAACTCTTTGAGTATGCTCTGTATTGTTATTGTTGTTGTTTCCCCCATCACTACTGTGCTCATCTCTATCAACCACTAAAATGAGCCACCATGTTTCCACATCCAAAACTAGCCATATGTTCAAGCCTATCTATTTAGCACCACAGACACTACTGTTCCTTACTTTGTCACCGTCGTCCCCTAAGCGCCTCCAACTAAGAACAAAACATGCATATCTGTTGACTGTCATGAGAGACTAGCTTCTAGTCTACTATATTCTTAAGAACAAAACATGCGTATGATCATTTTGAGAAACATCGCCTTTCAACATAAACAATTGTGTCTTAGCTTTTGTTATTGGTGATGAGACATGAAGATTAGACCATAGTGTGGCTCAATTCATTTTGACAGTAACAGAAGCTTCACTTGTACATCGATAAATATGCATTTGAAGGCGAAAATAGAGAAATAGAGCTAAAGCTTGGGTGATTGTTGAGGAATACGTGTATTTTAGGGCTATATGCAAGAAATTATCATAAGCGAAGAGGATGAGAATTTTAGTCCACTATGAGACAACATCAAATTTGGTGTATTTAGCTGCAGAAAATTGGTGGTGGTTGGAGTTTGAATTTCCGGCGAGTTTCCATGCCATTAGAGGAACTAGAAGGGAAGATGAGGGTTGTGGTTTTGATTCAGTCCTTATTTACAATTTTTCTAACTTTATAAGTGTCATTTCCCCTTAATAAATCCATGCCATTGAATTTTTTATGTATATATCCAATGGTATATAATCCTCATTCTCTTGTGCCTCAATTTCTTTCTCGTTCGCGCTAACACCTGTTGTGAGTTATATTTACAGGTAAGTGTATCCATTGATTAGAGTAAAATGGAGTATTTAAAACCCTAAGTATGACACCACATGGATTAATTAACAATATTAAATTAAATTAAATCTTTACTAATGAGATAGGAGATAAAGATTATGGTTTGATTTGTTGGTTGAGATCAATAATTAAATGGGGAAAGAAAGAGAAAGTTAAACAAGGAAGCAAGCATGAACAATTAGGACTCGATTATGGAAGTGCCAAGGGCATTTGGTTTCATTTAAGTGCTTACTAGATTTCCCCCAATTTCCCTTATAAATTATGTTAAACTAATTTTCAGTCACTTATTCTAATACTATCAAATACCCAATGATCATGCAATATTGATAATCTTTCCCTTATAACACTATCCCCAATGATTATGCAAGATAATGAATTAAGAAATGTCGAGTCTCAGAAATATCATAAGGAAGATTATGATGATTTAAGACAGCTCAATCCCTAAGTTTTAATGTTTAACAAATTTGGTTAAAAGAATTATCATGGATACATATGTTTTTAATGTTTTATCTATGATTTCAGCAAGCCACTTTAATCTTAATAAAGACTGTCTGAAGGTTCAACCTGTCTGAAGTGTTGAAGCTGTCTGAAGGTTCAACCTGTCTGAAGTGTTGAAGTCGTCTAAAGGTTCAACCCGTCTGAAGTGTTGAAGCCATCTGAAGTCGTATTTTATGACGTGGCACATCTTGTTGAAGTTGTGAGAAGACTTGTCTGAAGTTCTGAAGAGTCAAATCTCTCTCTGCTGCACGCAACTTTTCAAGCCTTATTTTTTGCAAAGACACAGAGACCTTTCCTGGGTTGTTTGAATTTCATACACCATTTGGGAAATCTCTGCAGCGCAGTTTTTTGCAGCAACAGCTGTGGCAGCTTTTGTCAACAGCAACCTTGGACGTTGTCAGAAAAGTTTCAGAACGCACAGAATGCTCAGGAGCATATCTCACAACGGATTAAAAAGCATTAAATGTTATCTCTAAACGGTGATTTTTCAACGGATTGAAGACTGGGTATAAATACCCTTCATCTGAAGATCATTGAGAAGAAGAATAAGAGATTACATTTCAAGAGAAACAAAACGCTGCTAGTTTTACTCTGTAAAACATACTCTGATAAAAATTCTTTGTACATCATTTCATATATTCTGAGTATACCTCAGTTATTTGTACATTGTAATAGTTTAAGCTTCAAACTGGTTTAGTTTTAGAGCTTAAACAATCTTTTCTCTGTAAAACTGTTTTTTGAGCCTGGAGAGGCTTGTTGTCTAAAGAATACTTGTTTGTAAGAGCCTGGAGAGGCTTGACTGAAAAAGAATACTTGATTGTAGAGCCTGAAGAGGCTTGACTGTAAAAGAATACTTGCAATCTGGTTGAGATTAAGAGAAAATCCAAGTGCTCGTTGGCATTGGGACTGGACATAGCTCACAATGGTAGTGAGTGAACCAGGATAAATTCTGTGGCTAAGTTTTCTTACCCTTATCTCTTGTCAAATTCGTTTATTCTAATCAAAGGGTGTTGAAAAACTGTTATGATAATTTATAAAAGCAAGAAACGTTTTTAAATACATATTTTCAGAACCTGTCTTAAGAAACTTCAGACAGCTCCTTTAACCTGTCTGAAATTTCATTATAAAAGCTGTTTGCGAAAAGCTTTCATAAGTTATTTAAGAAACACTATTCAACCCCCTTCTAGTGTTTCCCTGTGTTTCTACAGTTGGTACCAGAGCTTAACTCAGGGTTGAGCACCTAACAAGTGTTGAGGTTTAAAGATCCAGATGGAAGCACAACCAAACAACAACCACTACATCACAGAAGGAGCCTCTGTGACAAGGCCTCCAACTTTTAATGGTGTAGACTACCATTACTGGAGAGATCGCATGAAGTTGTTCATTGAAAGCAGCAACATCAGTCTCTGGGATATAGTAACTGAAGGTGACTATATTCCCATGCGTGGTAATGAACCCATTCCTAGGTCTGAATGGCCCATGGAGCAGAGAGCTCAGGTTCAATTAAATGTGAAGGCAAAATTCTACCTGGTATGTTCATTGAACAAGTAGAGTATAAGAAAGTTCATGGATGCTCCTCTGCCAAGGAAATCTAGGATACATTGGCATCAGCCTATGAGGGAACTGATAATGTCAAACAATCCAAGATAAGCATGCTTGTTCATCAATATGACATGTTCAAGATGCATGAGTCTGAAACTATTGACCAAATGTTTGGTAGGTTTCAGACAATAACAAATGGACTGAGATCTTTGGGAAGATCTTATGAATCTGGAGATAATAATCGAAAGATTATGAGAAGCCTTCCCAAGGATTGGAGACCCAAGGTTACTGCCATTCAAGAGGCTAAAGATTTAAACACCTTGAAAATAGAGGAACTATTGGGCTCTCTCAAAGTCCATGAGTTAGAACTTGGAGAGGATGAATCCAAACTAAATCTCTGGCATTGAACACCAGGACCAGACAGACTAGGCATGGGAACATAAAAGCCATGCAAGCTGAGGAAACTTCAGAAGCAGATGAAGACTCTGAAGATAGCTCAGAAGAAGATGATGATCTTGCTCTTCTCAGCGGAAAGATCAAGAGGATGCTGCAGAATACAGGAAAGTTCAGAAAGAACCAATCCTCTACCTCTAAATCAGGTGAATCAGGTAAGGATTTACATAATGACAAAATTATATGTTTTGAGTGTAAACAACCAGGTCACATGAAGGCAGAATGCCCAAGACTAAAGAAGAATAACTTCAAGAAGAAGAAGTTCTTAAAAAAGAAGAAGGGTCTGATGGAAACATGGGAGGATCTTGATGAGTCTACCTCAGCAGAAGAGGAAGACACTTCAGAAGAGGCCAATCTATGTCTTATGGCCAGCCTGTCCCCATTAGACAGCTCAGAATCTAAGGTATTTCCTTTAACCCTTCAAGAGATGTATGATGACCTGAAGGAAAGTTCCAAGGAACTCTTCAAAGAGTATAAGAATCTGTCCAAAGCCCACACAGAAATGTGTAGTAAATATGAGGCTCTTGAGATAGAAAATATTATGCTCAAGGAGAAGATCCTTGTATCTGAAAACAGTAGTTCACAAATTGTGTCTGAAGAAAATCAAAAACTTCAGAAACAGGTTGATGAACTAACAAGAGACTTAGCCAAATTTGTCAAAGTAACAAAAAATCTTAATATAATGCTTGGAAATCAAAGGCATTCCCTTGACAAAAGTGGTTTAGGCTTTTGTGATCACAACATCTCTGAACCTCCTACTGTCTTAAATTTTACTAAAGGCAAAAAGAAGGTTACTGGGTGTTCTCACTGTGGCAAGCCTGGACACAATGTGGCTCAGTGCAAACACAAGAGAAAAGCAAGGCCCAAAGCTAACAAGAAAGGACCCAAAAGAATATGGGTACCTAAAAACTTGATCATTCCTGTTGCAGATGTGTTTAATAGGACAAAGGAAACCCCACAAATGGTACCTGGACAGTGGATGCTCGTGACACATGACAGGAGAAAGGTCTTGTTCCAAAACCTTAGGCCCAGAGCAGGAGGTGTGGTCACCTTTGGTGGAAACCAGCAAGGGAAGATCACAGGAATAGGGACTGTAGGTATGTCTCCTCTCTCCCTCATTAAGAATGTTCTTCTGGTAGAGGGACTGCAACACAATTTACTGAGCATAAGTCAATTATGTGACAGTGGATATGTGGTCTCCTTTATTAAAGAAGGAAGCATAGTCAAAGACTCTCTTGATCAAATCCTTTTTACTGCTAAAAGACACAGTGATGTGTACAAAATTGATCTAGAGGAGCTAGCAAGTCAAAATGTAAAATGTTTTATCTCTGTTGAAGATGAAAAACAGATTTGGCATCAAAGACTTGGGCATGCCAGCTTGAGATTAATCTCAAAGTTAGCAAAACACAACCTTGTTAAGGGACTGCCTAAGCTTTCTTACAAATCTGAAATTTTATGTGAAAGTTGTCTGAAAGGGAAACAAACAAGACACTTTTTTTCAGAGTAAGAATGTTGTTTCCACTAGCAGACCTTTAGAACTATTACATATTGACTTGTTTGGTCCTATTAGAACAGAAAGCAATAGTGGTAAGAAATATGGTTTGGTCATTGTTGATGACTATTCTAGATTTACATGGGTGTTATTCCTAAGAAGCAAGGATGAGACTTTCAGGAATTTCACAATATTCTGCAAGAAGTTACAAAATGAAAAGGATTCTGTATATCTGTCATCAGAAGTGATCATGGTGGAGAGTTTGAGAATGCAAACTTCCAACTGTTCTGTGATGAGAATGGGATCTCACACAATTTCTCTTTGGCTAGAACACCTCAGCAAAATGGGGTTGTTGAGAGAAAGAACAGAAGCTTGCAAGAAATGGGAAGAACCATGCTCAACTCTTGCAACCTACCAAGATCCTTCTGGGTAGAAGCTATTAATACAACTTGCTACCTTCAGAACAGAATATTGGTAAGACCAATTCTGAAAAAGACTTCTTATGAATTGTGGAAAGGAAGAAAACCCAACATATCATATTTTCATCCTTTTGGATGTGAGTGTTTTATACTCAACACTAAGGATGATCTTGGTAAATTTGATGCAAAGTCTGATAAAGGATTTTTCATAGGATATTCTGAAACATCTAAAGCCTATAGAGTATTCAACTCTAGAACTTTAATTGTGGAAGAATCAATTCATGTAAAATTCAATGACAAGAAAGAGACTGATAGGGAACTATCAGATCTAGAAGATGATTTTGCAGGTATGGAGCTGAATGATCATAACAACTTGAAGGATGAACAGGTGTCTGAAGCACCATCTGTCACTGAACCTCTTCAGACAAATGTTGAGTCTCAGACAGATCAGACAGTATCTCAGAAAACTAACTGGAGATACAAGTCACATCATCCTAAGGAGCAAATCATTGGCAGCACTTCAGAAGGAGTTAAGACAAGATCAAAATTCAAGAATCTGAATTTTCTTGCTCTCCTGTCTGAAATTGAGCCAAAGAACATTTATGAAGCTCTGCATGATGAAAGGTGGATCCTAGCCATGCAAGAAGAGCTAAAACAGTTTTCTAGAAGTGATGTATGAATTCTTGTTCCTAAACCCCATGGGAAAACTATTATTGGAACCAAATGGGTGTTTAGAAACAAGTTGTCTGAAGAAGGTAAAGTGGTCAGAAACAAGGAAAGATTGGTGGCTCAAGGATACAATCAACAAGAAGGTATTGACTTCACTGAAACCTTTGCTCCAGTTTCCAGGTTAGAAGCAATTAGAATTCTTCATCTTATGCTTGTAAATAATGGCATCAAACTATATCAAATGGACGTTAAAAGTGCCTTCCTCAATGGGTTCATTGAAGAAGAAGTTTTTGTTAGACAACCCCCTGGTTTTGAAGATACTGCTTTTCCTGATTATGTTTTCAAACTGAAAAAGGCTCTTTATGGTCTGAAACAAGCTCCCAGAGCATGGTATGACAGACTGAGCAGCTTTCTTATCAAAAATGGTTTTGAAAGAGGAAAAATAGACGCAACCCTTTTCATAAAACAGTCTAACAAAGACTTTAACTTGTTCAGATATATGTTTGATGATATTATTTTTGGTTCAACTGATTCTTCCTTATGTAAGGAGTTTTCTGAGTTGATGCAATCAGAGTTTGAAATGAGTTTAATGGGAGAATTAAATTTTTCTTAGGGCTTCAGATTAAGCAAGATTCTAATTGTATATGGATCCACCAGGAAAAGTATACAAAAGAAATGCTTAAGAAGTTCAATATGAGTTATTGCAAACCCATGTCAACTCCTATGCATCCCTCTGCATCTTTGAGCAAAGATGAAAAGGAAGAACCAGTGAATCAAACTTTATACAGAGGAATGATTGGCTCTCTGTTGTATCTAATTGCAAGCAGACCTGACATAATGTTCAGTGTTTGTTTTGTGCTAGATTTCAATCAGATCCAAGAATTACTTATTACAAAGCTGTAAAGAGAATTTTTTAGGTATCTGAAAGATACTACTAATCTTGGTCGGTGCTGTAAGAAGAGCAAGATTGCAGGTTAATAGGATATTGTGATGCTGATTTTGCTGGAGGATAGAATGGAAAGAAAGAGCACCAGTGGAGGATGTCATTTCTTTGGAAATAACATGATCAGCTGGTCAAGTAAAAGGCAAAGCACCATTGCTTTATCAATAGCAGAAGCAGAATACATCTCAGCAGCCAGTTGTTGTTCACAACTGCTATGGGTGAAGTATCAGCTTGAGGATTTTAACATTCCTATCTCTGCTATACCTGTTCTTTGTGATAATACAAGTGCTATTAATCGGTCCAAGAACCCCATCCAACATTCTAGGGCAAAGCATATAGAAATCAAGCATCATTTCATTAGAGACTATGTTCAGAAAGGTGTTTTTTATATTCAGTTCATTGACACAGAGCGTCAATGGGCTGACATATTCACAAAACCCCTAGCTGAAGATAGATTTAAGTTTATACGCAATAATCTGAACATACATGCATTTTCTAAATGATTGTCTGAAATATGTTGTTGTCTGATATATTAAGTGTGTCTGAACTTATAGCTTGTCTGAACTTTGTGTGGGTGTCTGAAATTCTCATATGTCTGAAATAACTGCTGACGTGGCTATCTGAGATGGTTGATTTCCATTATTTTAAAGTTTTGTCTCTTCCACTTCGCACGTTACCCGAAGTCTGCGCAGCCGGGTACAGAGAATCATTGCATCGTGGGTCTATAAATACAACAGTAAGTGTGTCGAGGAAGTTTTTACAGCTCTCACACTATCTCTCTCTCTTCAACAGTCAAGAAAGTTTTCTCTCTCTCTCAGCTTTTTCTCTGCAACAACAATGGCACCTAAGGCATCTTCTGTAAGAAATGTGGTCAGAACCAAGGGTGTTAACCTAGAGGAGCTTCAAGACCTTGGTATGGACTTGGTTGGTGAGTTTGATGGAGCAGGATGGACTCCATTCTTTGAGAACATCTACACTGCATGGCATGAACAAAGTGTGGTGGAGTTCTGGACTTATGCTAGAGGTATTCCCAACTCTAAAGGAGTATATACCAGCATCAAGTCTATTGTGCTTGGTATCCCTGTGTTCGTTGATGAAGGGATTCTTTCCACCATTCTGGGTGTGGAAAGCTGAAGTGTGTTACCTTCACTCTAGGCTGGGAGGTGAAGAAAAGTGGGCACAAGGAGTTCACCAAGTTGTTGTATGGAACAGAAGAACCAGAGAGCATGAATGCAAAATACATGCTAGAGAAAGTCAGGGCTCTTCATGCTATCTTGGGGAACACCATAATCCCTAAAAGTGGAAGCAGGGATCATGTTTCAGAACTGGAGAGGTTCTGTCTGATAAACCTGATCAAGAAAAAGAAGATGAATCTTCCCAGCATCCTTCTGTTTCACATGCAAAAGAAGATCAGAGATTCTGCATCTAGTCTTCCCCACAACACTCTCATCACAAGAATCCTTCTGCACTTCAAGGTTCCCATAGACAGGTTGTTTGATCACAAAGGCCCAGTTTTTCTGTGGAAAGAACAACCTGAAGAGCATGCAGATAAAGCTGACTCCAAGGCCTTCATCTCCCCTCTCTGAAGGAGAGCATTCTGTCTGAGAGCTGCAAGGAGGAGAGCAAACCTTAGAAGTCCTTGAGGATGAGCTTCAGGGAGATATAAGGAAGAAAGAGTTCAAGCCTTCCCCCCAGCAGAAGAGAAAGAAACTCCCTGTGAGGAGCTCAGCAAAGTTTTCTCTGGAAGCTTTACAGACTCAGGGATCTGAACCTGTTCAGAAGGCTCTGACAAAGTCGTCTGAAATTGTGGGTCAGACATCTGAAGCTGTTAAGCCTTTGTCTCCTAAGCCTACTTCTGAACCAGAAGGAAAAGCTCAAGAGATGGCTGAGATTGTTGACTCTGAAGCAGTACCAGTAGAACCCTTAGCTGCATGTCCATCAGATCCTGAACTGATTCAGGTAGCAGCTCTTGCTACTGCATTAGAGCAAGAAGAGTTGGAGAATAAGGCAGAACAAGAAAATCTGACTATTCTATAGTTGTGGCCTCTCAGCTTGCTATTGCTGAAGATGATAGGCTAGCTACTATAGCCTAAGCAACTAAGAAAAGGAAAATATCAAGTGTTCAACAAAGGAAGAGTGCAAGGACAAAGTTGTTTCAGACAGCCCCTGCACCACCTGCCAGAGTAATAAGGAGCACTGCCAGCCAGCTGAGGAAATGGATGAAGCTGGTAAGTACTAAAATTTCATTAAAGCGAACCTCTTTTTCAAGAGGGGAAGAGAAGAAAAAGAAAAGGAATCTGAGGTTGTGAAGCCTCCTGTAAAAAGGCTCAAGGTAAGGTTTGACAATGTTACACCATCTCCACCATCCTCACCTGAGAAGAAAGAGGAGAAGAAGGAAGAAGAGAAGGTTGTAACTGAACCTGAGAAGAAGGATTCAGATATTCAAGAAGAAGAATCTGCACCATCACCAGCATCATCACCATCATCATCCCTATCATCTTCAGAAGCTACACAGTCTGAAGATTTCTTAGAAGATCAACATGAAGAAGGCCATTCTCAAGTATGGAATGGAGGTATGCTGCCTGAGCAGCTGAGGCTAGGTCCTAAAAGTAGGGATTTCTTCACACATCCTACTTTTGACCCCTATGCATGGCCCCTTACTGATAGGCATTTTGAGTTAGCCTCTGAAGTTCCACACATCAGGTATGAAGGCCTGTTTACTGAAAGGCTCAGGGTTCCCAAATTCCCTAATCTATTTGAAGAGCTTCAGTACTTGAGAGATGAGCCCCTTATCTCTCTGCATCAAGGTCTTATCAAGCAGACTGCAGCTGAAGTAAGAGCAAAGTACCAAGGAAGTTCAGATGAGGCATATTATGGTCATCTGGAGAAGATCAGAAAGGGTAAAGGCCCTGCTCATAAGTGGGCTCCTCTTAACCCTTTTTCTGCTGACTCTTTGAAGCTGTCCAATGAGGATTGGAGCTTTGCTAGGCAACTATCAACAGAGGCTGAGCTGTTTGAAAGGGACTATCTAAAGCTGGTAGGCATGAGAGGGTACAGGCCCCCAAGGGCAATTTCCATCAGGCCATCCACAGAGATCTTAGTGCAACCTGATAGAATCATTCCTAGGTATCCCCTGGAGGAAGGCCCTGAAGACAAGTTTAAGGAGCTCAAGACTTATCCTAATTATCTGCAGATGTATGAGTTCTTGTCTAAGCTGCCTGGAATAAGAAGTTCCCTGCAATGATCAAGAAACAAGGTGGAGGCTTAGATCATTCTTCCAGGGATTGGATGTGGTCATCCTACTGGAATATCAGAGAAGGTGTTGGATCTTCTTCTGGTACTTCAGGACAGGATGAAGACTCCATGACATATCCTGGTGCCTCTACTCTTGTAGATTATCAGTATGTCAGAGGCAAATTCACTATGGCTTCTTCACAGAGGATTGGCCTGTCATGATTCCAATTCATAAGTTCCACTTTGCTGTCAGCCATCCTGAAGACTATCATCTGCCACAAGGGTTCAGGGTTTTCAGATTCTATCATGAGAGCATCAAGATTGTGCTATATGAGGTTGAGAAGGACCCTGAAGAAGAGAACAGAAGACTGAAACTGCAAGTCAAGAGGTTAGAAGAAGAAGATGCTGATCTGGTTGCTAAACAGGATCAGATTCTCCAAGAACAGTTGCAGATCAGAACTGGGCAAGAAGAACTGAAGGCTACTGTTATCTCTCAGATTGACAAGGCTAAAGAAGAGATTTCTGCTTTACTGATAGCAGCCTTGCTGAAGAAGAATAATGGATAGTCTATGATGTGTAGCCAGTGTGATGTTATTTCAGTTTTGTGTTAATTTTCAGATTCTATATTTTTTTTGTTTGTCTGAACATTGCTTTAATACAATCAGTTGTTGGTATCATGTGTTTTTATAAGCTCTGATTGCTTTGATTATATTGTTTGATCTGATTGTTATTCTTGATCTTGATTTGTGATTATTGCTCTGAAGTTCCCTTTTGATTGATGACAAATGGGGGAGTATTAAAATCTAACAAATCTGAATCTGAAAGGGTTACAGGTCTCAGGGGGAGTATTTGAGAAATATCAGAAACTGTTAGACCTGAGAAGTATTTATCTGAGGGAGAGTTATACTTATATTACACTTATGATAATTTAAAACTCCTTTAAGATTTATTTATTTTAAGCAAATTTGTCATCATTAAAAAGGGGGAGAATGTTGAGTCTCAAAAATATCGTAAGGAAGATTATGATTATTTAAGACAGCTCAATCCCTAAGTTTTAATGTTTAACAAATTTGGTTAAAAGAATTATCATGGATACATATGTTTTTAATGTTTTATCTATGATTTCAGCAAGCCACTTTAATCTTAATAAAGACTGTCTGAAGGTTCAACCTGTCTGAAGTGTTGAAGCCGTCTGAAGGTTCAACCCGTCTGAAGTGTTGAAGCCGTCTGAAGTCGTATTTTATAACGTGACACATCTTGCTGAAGTTGTGAGAAGACTTGTCTGAAGTTCTGAAGAGTCAAATCTCTCTCTGCTACACGCAACTTTACAAGGCTTATTTTTGGCAAAGACACAGAGACCTTTCCTGGGTTGTATGAATTTCATACACCATTTGGAAAATCTCTGCAGCGCAGTTTTTGCAGCAACAGCTGTGGCAGCTTTTGTCAACAGCAACCTTGGACGTTGTCAGAAAAGTTTGAGAACGCACAGAATGCTCAGGAGCATGTCTCACAACGGATTAAAAGCATTAAATGCTATCTCTAAACGGTGATTTTTCAACGGATTGAAGACTGGGTATAAATACCATTCACCTGAAGATCATTGAGAAGAAGAACAAGAGATTACATTTCAAGAGAAACAAAACGCTGCTAGTTTTACTCTGTAAAACATACTCTGATAAAAATTCTTTGTACATCATTTCATATATTCTGAGTATACCTCAGTTATTTGTACATTGTAACAGTTTAAGCTTCAAACTGGTTTAGTTTTAGAGCTTAAACAATCTTTTCTCTGTAAAACTGTTTTTGAGCCTGGAGAGGCTTGTTGTCTAAAGAATACTTGTTTGTAAGAGCCTGGAGAGGCTTGACTGAAAAAGAATACTTGATTGTAGAGCCTGAAGAGGCTTGACTGTAAAAGAATACTTGTAATCTGGTTGAGATTAAGAGAAAATCCAAGTGCTTGTTGGCATTGGGACTGGACGTAGCTCACAGTGGTAGTGAGTGAACCAGGATAAATTCTGTGGCTAAGTTTTCTTACCCTTATCTCTTGTCAAATTCGTTTATTCTAATCAAAGGGTGTTGAAAAAACTGTTCTGATAATTTATAAAAGCAAGAAACGTTTTAAAAACATATATTCAGAACCTGTCTTAAGAAACTTCAGACAGCTCCTTTAACCTGTCTGAAATTTCATTATAAAAGCTGTTTGCGAAAAGCTTTCATAAGTTATTTAAGAAACACTATTCAACCCCCCTTCTAGTGTTTCCCTGTGTTTCTACAAGAAAAGCATAAAGAACCAATAAATTTGTTAATCTAATAACTGATTGGAAACCCAGGATTACGATTGATCATACAAAACCTAGATCCAGTTTACCTTATAGATCCGTTAATTGAGAATGGTACAATCATCTATTACCCAACTAACTAAGACTTACCAAGGGTGATCAATTCTTGATATAATAAAACAATAAGGAAAACAAAAGTATAAAAAGAAAATAATAATTTATAAAGGGAAAACAAATTCAAATCAAGTTCACAACCTAAGATCCACCATAACATACCATTTGGCTAGGTAATTAGTTACTCATAATAAAATATAAATCAACCAAAACTAAAAGTCCTAAGAATTCCATAACTACTAGGAAATACTAGAAGAGAAAAACCCCTTTGACAGAATTGTTTTAGTCCAAGAGTTTCCTAAATCCTATTGTGAAAGGCTGCCGCTATTGAAGAACCAATAGAATTGGAAGATGATAAATGAATTAAGGTTCTTTTTCTCAGTCATAGATTTTGTCCTTTTTATAAGAGTTGCAAGTATACCAATTTGATTCTAACTTTATTTCATCTTTTATTATCTTTCTAAATTTGGAAAGTAAAAGTGCAACTCAAGATAGCTCAAAAATCATCATCAAATCTTTTTCCAAATCTTGTTAATGATTATCCTTTTATTCATCTGATCTCCTTTTCTTTTCTTTTTTTTTTTTTGCCAAATCTCACTGAACTCCTTTTATCTCATCAAATCTACTTTTCTTGGTCAAATCATGCTAAAGATTCTCCTTTATCTAATCAGATCTCCTTTTTATTTTTGTGACAAAATAAAAGAAAATAAGTGAGATATCAAATAATAATAATAATAATGACCATAAATGTCAAATAACTTATTTAAATACCCAAAATAAATATATAAAGTAACGGTTTATACACCCCATTTAATAGAGTTAGAGTGTATTTGGTAAAACTGGCTGAAAAACTAGATGAAACCTGAAAAGCTGGTCAAAAGCTAAAAACTGAAAAACTAGCTGATTTGATTGAAAGTGTTTGGCAAAATCAGCTGAAAAATGGTAAAATGACATATATAAGAACATAATTAATTATCAAATCATTTTTTTAACATGTGCAAACTTGCACAGGATAAGACATCAAAAGTGGAAAGATTTTATTGAAAATTACGACTATGACAATAATCAATGCATTGGTAATATTAAAAGCCGTAATTTTCAATAAAATATTTCCACTTTTAATTTCTTATAATGTGCAAGGTTGCACATGTTAGAAAAATCATTATTAATAATGATAAGTGAGAGTTGTTAAGAGATTAAATTATAATAATTTTTTAGCTAATAGCTAAAAAGGGAGTCTTTTTAAAAGATTACTTTATAGTAATTTTTTAAAAAAACTAATAATTACTTAAAAATATTATTTTATCAAATACTGATGAAATAATTTTAACTACTAATTTTTTTTTATATAACTTAAATATTTTATAACTACTAATTTTTATTTTTATATAACTTAAATATTTTACCAAGCACGCTTTGAAATTGAAACCCGTACACACTTGAAATAAACAATAAACGGACAGCTTGACTAGAATTAGAAGACATACTATTTATCATTGCGCTACTTTTTTATGTTCACGACCCTTTCCAGGAACTTGGTCTTGCTAAATTCAAACCTTCAGCTGTCCTATACCATCCATGGGTTGGCTTTTGTCTTGTACATGCACGCATGCCTTCGCGCACATGGAAATAAGCCGCAATGTTTAGGTTGAGTTCATACACTTAATTAGTAAACCTTCCGCAACAAGTTCAGAATGACAGTATATACGTCATACGTAATTGGTGACGATTCAGAGGAAAGACTACAACTTTTTCCTTTAAATAATTTCAAAGAAGATTCCAACACCTTTAAAGGTTACGTGTGATTTACATATTAAGAATTATTAATGGGTGGAGTTAACGATTGCCCTGAAGGCACGGATTAAAGGTTCATTTATGAAAAGCTTTTATTGAAAATTACTTTCTTCATCTTTTATTATAAAACTTTCTCAACTATTTTATATAGTTTAAGAAAAATTGATTAATGTATTCAGTGGCGGATCTTAATGTTGACGGGGAGCCAGGACTCCCTCAAACTTTTTTTCAAAACTTTTTTTAAATATATACATATTATATAATTATTAAAAATATTTTTATTTTTATTGTCAATAATAAGATTTCATAAAATAGATTTAATAGATATATATTGGCAGTATAAAAAGTTTTATATTATCATTCAAAGATATATTGTTACATCATTTATTGAGGTTAATAGCAGATATGTATCACATTCATTAAATAATGTGGTAACACATTATTAAATGACGGTGTAAGAATTTCTTACACTAACAATATATACTGATTAAATTCTTTCATAATATCTCAAGTATTTTTTTTTAAGTTGTTTTGTAATATTTGTTTAACTATGAATAATTTTATTATTTGGCTAAATATATTTTTTAACGATCAATTTTATGTTAATATTACACTATGAGGTTTAATTAGACTTTGATTTCTTTAGTTTTTTTTTGGTAAAAAAGATATATGGTGAGTGGATGGTGCCCCAGTCCAAGGCAGAGAATGTCTTCGGGCTCAAAGAGCACTTACGAAGACGAGTGGGGTTCGAACCTGTGACTTGTCAGATACGACACCCTGTCTTGCTCCACTCGACCAACCCTTTGGGGTTTGATTTCTTTAATTTTGATTATATGCAATTTTCGTTCTTGTATTTTTAAAATTAAGCTAATTTAGACCTTTGTCAATTGTCTTTTATATAAAACCCTCAAATTATCACTTTCTACTTATTATCTCTACCAATTGAATTAATTAAATCATTTTAAATCTTATTAAGTTCAAAACCTACTAACCAAAATATCAAAATCACCTACAATTGAAAAAATCACATTTTTTTGCCTTATCTAAACCCCAAACCCTACAAAATCCTTCAAATTTTATTAAATTATTTCTGTTAAAATTTTTAGTTATGAACCTTTCAATTATTTCATCTTTCAAATTTATCATAAACTACAAAATATTTAGATTGAAAATAAGAACTTTAGGGTTTTAGATGAAAAATAATAAAAAGGGAGACCAAATTTACTTAATTTTAAAAATTGGGAGGACTTAATTTGAAGGATCAAAATATATATGATAAAAATGAGTGACCAAAAATAAAATTAAGCATATAATATTATATATTTATTTATGAATTAAAATTTCATTCGGCTCCCCCAAATATTTCGGTCAAGTTCCGCCACTGAATGTATTGATCTTTTCAAAAAAATAACATTTCAAATATGCTCATATTTAAAAGTCACTATATTTTAGAGACATTAATGATGACATGGTGGAAGACTCCAAAAACCACTTTCCATTATTAATAACCAAGTATATCAACCCGCACAATGCGGATGACTTAAATTTATAGTATGAGAAAAAGATTAAAATTTACTACTCCAGACTTGATAGGCAAAAATAACTAAATTCACACGTATTAAGAAAATTAGTTAAACTCATTAAATTTTCTTGATATCATGTAAAAGGTACTTGTATTGCCTAAATTACCCTACATTCAATTTTATTGAAAATTGTTTCAAGTGGGACATACTCTCTTTCTATTGGCACATGATTTATTAAATAGAGTAGTTGGAAAGTAAAATCTGAATTAAATAAAGGGCATTTTTGGTTTATCTCATTAAATAGAGTAAAATTAGTTAAGATTTGCTTATATTTTAGTCCACCAAATGTGAGTTTTTTTTTCTTATATTCAAGTCCGGAGGGCGTAACTGCTAAGATTCAAAATGCATGCTAACTAAAATATACTATCGAGCTCGTAGATAAGCAGGTAAAGGTTGTTTCAGTTTAACCAATGATCTCAAGTTCAAGTCTTGTGTATGCAAATGTGTTAAAATACTCAAACATGATTATCTCCCATAAAAGATACATGTGGTCCGGTATAAAAAACATATTGCAAAGTATACAATTTTATCAATGGCATAGGGAAATTAATCTTAAACAAATGGACTTAAGTTATTAAATTGAATATACACACATATTATAAAAATGAAAATAATAACAATTTAGTTTTATTAATCATTTTATACATTTATTGCTATCCAATCCCTTTCATGGTTTCACCGTTGGCCCAACATTTATTTGGGCCAAATCTAGAGGGGGCTCTGGTCTCCTCCCCATCCTCAATAAACATATTATTATATATCTCACTCCCAAAAAAATTACATGTTTATTAGTAGTAATTAGATAGATGGACACTAATGATGAAATCACATTTCCTTAATTAGAAAATAATAAAATTGTATAACATGGCTGACAATTTTGGGTTTCTTTTTTGAAAAATAATCTTCACTATCTCTTGTGTGTAAAAAATTGTCATTCATATCTTTCAATTCTTTACTAACATTTGAATGGAACACTAATAAAAAGATCATACGATCAATTAAAAAAAATGAAGAAATAATCAGAAAACATTATAGAGATCAAAATTACACAATGAAGAAATTAAGGGTAAAAGATACAATTATATTTATTTTTATTGAAAGATAGGGAAGAGAAGAGGCAACTTAATGCTGCGAGCCCAATAACGGACAAACTTGAACTGCAACATGTGTATTTAATTTACATCAAAATCATGTTATAAATGTGAATATGAACCAATATGTATTACTCTTAGCGTCTATTTGCATTAGATCGAGCGAGTTAGAAAACAATCAAACTTTCAAAATTGATTCTATGGAATTGAAACAAAAAATCACATCCATCGAAACTGCGTTGAGATGTGTGTGAAATTGATTTTCTCTAATCCCAATTGTAATTCAAACAGGCTCTTACTAGTGTGAGTTTTGATTGACGTTTATAACATATTTTTGATAAAAAACCAAATATGTTGTATAAAGCCAAAGCTGTGAAATAAAACCACAGTTTAATTTTAGCCTCTAATAAAAGTGTGTTTGAAAGTTTGAAGGAAAAAAAAGGAAATAAATATATAAATGTTAAAAAGGACTTTATAAATTACAAGAGGAGAGAACTATATTCACAAAGAAAAAAACTTCTTATCAACATTGTTTTTTGTTTTTTCAATTTATTTTCTAATTCAATATGCATTACAAGAAAAACGCAAATTAACGACCAAGCCATCGCTACAGGCTACGTAGCGACAGCTTAGAGACGGCCACGTGGACGTCGCTACAGAGTTTGTCGTAAATGCAGTAGCGACGAGCAAACTACACCGTTGCTACGTAGAGACGGACGAGTCGTCGCTAGAGTCGTCTCTAAAAACATGGTCGTCGCTACATATAATTGTTTTTTTATTATTTTTTTATCTAGCGACTGCCTTAGTGACGGCCAAGGCTGTCTCTACAGATAATTTTTTTAAAAACTTTAATTTTTTATTATTTATTTTAATTTAATATTTAGGGTTTAGGGTTTATTATTTATTAATTCTAAAATTATAAAAAAATTACTAAATACTATATGAACATATCGACAGAAGAAAACATATATATATATATTAGATATATATACATAATTTGTTCAAACATAATACAATAAAATCATAAAAAAACATAATGAAAAAAATCAATGGCGGCGGCAACGCTGGTGCAATGGTGGGGTCGGCTCCTCATCATCATCCAACACTTGGCCATCCAGGGCGGCATCATAGTGGGGGTGCGGCTAAGCCTAAGCCTGAGCTGCAGCCTGAGCCTCCAGCAACTGCTGCATCTGTCGTCGGAGTCGTCCTAACTCATCCTCAAACTCTACAGCCTTCACTATAGCCTGGCGAGACTCATGGCTTGCTTCATTTACTTCCTGGAGCATCGCCTCCTCAATTGAATGTCGTGACCCAGACCCGTCAGTACTCCCGCTGGTGTGAGCCCGAGACTCCTGAGTGAGGCTGGTCACACCTGGACGAATGTTGGAGGCCAAGTCCCCGGTTCCATAACAACGACCTCGGGTCTTGCCACCCGCAACATCCCTCCAGATCTCCATCTTGGTGGAGGCATTAGTCATGGAAGTGTCCCCCATTTGTGACTCCACCTCCCTTAGGCGGTCCTTGTAATTTGTCAGTTGAGGTAAAAGTAAAATTAGTTATTAGTTATATATTCAATTGCATAAGTATGAAATTATATAAAAAAAACACTTACATAGGTGGACCGCGCTTGGTCATCTACCCAACCACCACCCTTTTTTACGTGGGTGGCAACAAAGAACTCGTCGACCTTGACCTCCCGCCCAAGCTGTCGAGCCTACACAGAAAAATTACACAAATTAATTATTTTAACAACAAATAGAAACATAATACAGAAGAGTGTTTGTTTATACATACCATATCCAACACCACTTCATGGCGGGCCCTGCGGCCCGTGGTGTGGACTGCCTCCCCGCGTTGAGAAGTCTGGTTGCTCTTGTTACGAGCGGACTTCCCCTTGAATTCCGCAGAGTCCCAATAGGCCAAAAGACCCTCCCATGCCTCCTCACCACACCACATGGGCCTCTTTCCAGCCTTCCAAGTCTTGTTCATCATATCTCGAAGGCGATGAGCAACCCTCTGCTCGTACACCTTCTTGATTTGGGCCTCATAAGAAGGGTCCCAAGTAACTCGGCTCTGCAAAATAAAAATAGGGTAAGTTATGACAAATTGACATATCTTAAGAAAAAATTTAAAGTGTATAGGGTTTATAATTACCATGAACTCTTCGCAACACCTGTCCCTTACATCCTTCGGGGTGACCCCCCAAAGGTAGTGAGGACCCCGGAATTGCGAACGGATCGCATGACCAATGGTTGCGATAGGTGGGTTGTTAGGCACTCAACTGTAAAATAAAATATTCAATATTAACAGTTAAAACAATTAAAGATGTTATATTAATATATATTCTAAAGAAGGAGAAAAGATAAACAAACTCATCGGCCCCTTGTCAAATGGTCTGATAATGACCCGACCTTGAGCATCTACCTCATGGGGTCGGCTTGAGCTGGCACCCTGGAACCAACTTGGCTCCCCATCAGACTCATGGTCAGCGTCCCCATCCATTTGATCTTGAGCGATGTCAGCGTTTAGCTCGGCCACAGCGTCCTCCTCTACTCGAGGCATCTGATCTAATCTCGATGTCGGGATGAACCTCATACCATCGAACTGTGGAGCAGAAGGTGGAGGGGAGGAAGATAAAGAAGATTGGATCGATGGGGGCCGTCGGAGCCGCTGAAGTAGATGGATGCTCCGGCATCTGATCAGAGTGAGAGAGGTTGGCCCTCTCCCGCATCGCACGAGCTGCCTGTGCACGTAGCTCGCCCGGAGGGATAGACCTCCCTCTACTCGGTGGGATCTTTTCTCCACCTCTACCACGCATCCTAGACACTAATAACTATAGACATTATATAAAAATAAAATAATTATATAAATTAAAATTACTAATTACTAATATACTAATAAATTAAATAGTTACTAATATATTAATTACTAATTACTAATATATTAATAAAACTAATTACTAATTACTATAGATATTATATAAAAATTAAATAATTATATAAATTAAAATTACTAATTACTAATATACTAATAAATTAAATAATTACTAATATATTAATTACTAATTACTAATATACTAATTAAACTATTAAACAAGATACCTACTAAAGCAATGTTTAAAACTACTAACCTAATTCCTATATCACATTAATAAACTAATAAAACAAATAAACTATTAATTAGAAATAAATTAATTAAAACTATAAAACTTACTTGTTGCGACGCCGCAGAAGGAACGAATGGGGAATGAGCTCTAAAGTCACCTACAGGAAACTATTTCGATTTTTGATCAGTTCAAAACGTTCCTATGAAGGAGGGGAACTTTTTAATCGGTGAGTTTTTTAGAATAGAGAGGGACAGAAACAAAGGGGTGGCCGTATGGGAGAAAAGGGGAGGAAGGAGGAGGAGGAGGATGTTGAAAATGGAGGAAGAGGGGAGGGGGAAGGGGTTTTTGACGCACACAGGTTTTAACGAAGCGACAACCAAATTAATCAGCGCGCGCCAAATTCAAATTTTATTTTTAATGTAGCGACGGTGGCCTACTGTCGCTATATTTAATTTTGATTTTTTTTCATAAACAAAAAAATATTGTAGCGATGGTCTGACCGTCTCTACCATACATATTAATTGCACTGAACAGTGCAATTAATGCGCTAGCAACGCCTGATGGCCGTCTCTAAAAGGTCGTCGCTAAATTATAAATTTCTTGTAGTGGTGTAGATTCGAATCAAATGGTATTATTTAAACTTAAATCACAACAAACTGAATGTTTAGACTTTAGAGGGTGCTGAAAACTTTCATTTTCCAGGTCTTTTGGAAAAGGATTTAATTTAATAGTATTTTGTTATTAAAGGACTTTTTTAACATAACTGCATACTTAGAATTTGAACTCGAAACCCTTAGTTAATTAAATTGGATCAGCCTTTACCAGTTGTTCCACGTACTCGTTGGTCCTAGCTAAAGGACTTTTATATAACGTCCTTGATCAAGTTAATTTTGTCTTAAATAATACGTTCCCAATGTTTTCAATTATTATGTGATTTTCTTTGATTGATTAATTATTTGCTTCGAGAAGATACACTTTCCATCCCATTTTATTTGATGTTTTAGCAATCTTTTATCACATTTTAATTGTTATTTTATAATATTAATATACAATTAAATGTCCTTTTTCCAATTCACCCTCATTAATTAACTAATGTGTATTTCTCAAATAATGTGTTTTTAATAAGAGAGATAAAAAAATATAATAAAAAATTAATTAATAATTTTTTATAAAACTTCAAATATTAATGATATTTCTAATTTATGTATCACAATCTTAAAAACGTCAAAATAAAATGTGAGGGAATAAGCTTATCTTGTTGTCCGCTAAAGGTCGCTTCATAGCCACATAGTAGTACGTACAAAGATGAATGCCCGCAGAAAAGGATACATTTAATGTTATTCTTCTTTTTAAGTTTTAACTTTTAACTAACTTCCTAAAAAAAATAAATAACAAAGAGATATATTTCTCTCTCTCTCTGTATTTTTTAACGGAAAAACCAAATTATTAATTTTTGGTACATAAATATATTTTTACATTCTTCTCTCACAAATTAAGAGATCCTTCTAATATATAATTTGTTGCTGATCACAGTACATTGCTCAGTGAGGGTGTGGCCCTCAGAGCCTTCAAAGTTCAAACGTCCTCCCAGCAGCTTTCAAGTGGGGCAATAAACTCCTGAAGCCTCTCATATACTCTCGCCGTTTCTACACCCAGTCTTGATATTTTAACCTGAAGAAAAATAATTAATAAGTCATATATCAAAATGGATTATAACTAACTATAATTAAGACCAATCTTCAGCCTTGATTACATCATACTAATAATTAAGTAGTATATATATAGTTAATTGGACAAAAACAAAAAAAAAAATGTGGTACTATATATACCTGAGCATGAACAGTGTAAAAAATTTTATCCCCGACGGTTGAGAAGCTTGCATTGACAACTTCAGCGCCTTCTTCCTCAAGGACACTAATTACTTCGTATAACATGAAGGTCTTGTTGTTCAACCCACTCACCAACATAACTTGTATGCTAGAACCTAAGTCTCTTAGTTCAAGTACTGGCAATTTTGACTCAATATTGAACATTTTATTATCGGTTTGGTTTGACCTTACGGCTTCCTCCTTCTGCCTCTTTAATTTATCTATTCTTTCTCTCATATGCTTTATATACCTCGCTGCCAGATCCAGCTGGTCTTGCTGCGCTACCATGTACTGAAATATTCAATTAATTAAATTAAATTAAATTAATTAATTAATTAAGAAGATCGAGTTCAATTAAGTTATATATGTACCTTCTTGGATTTGGATGGTTTATGGTTGGAAGGGATAAGAGAAGAAAGCTGGTGGCAGAGAGTTTTCATGTGAACTCTGCGGTTTCTTTCAATGGTTTTGCGATCGAGTTTGGAGGAATCATTGCTGCAGGTGGTGCTTGTTTTCGTCATCTTCTTCTTCTTCTTGGATAAGTACTGCTGATTAATTCCACTTATATATCAGTGTGAGAGTTCAAAAAGTTTTGGTTTATATATAGAGATCGAGAAGAAGACGTGGTGTGTAGGGCAGTCTGTCCGAGAGAGAATTCAAGGTAAGGATTGAGCCTACCACTGGTCTGTGGCCCAAAGCCCGTGCCTATTCACGTGGGGGTACTAGTAGCCCGTAATAATGACGCAAGCAACAATTTCTTTTTTATTTATTTATATTTACATGATTAATTTGACCAAAAAAAATATTTACATGATTAATAGCAAGTAGAGTTCTTAATTCCGGTTACCCAGCCTAGTTGAATCTTGCATGTTTACTGGTTTTTACTGAATTTTTTAATGAATTTTATGGTTTTTTATAGAGTGGCACAATAAAGGATTTTATCGGGTGGGGTTACGTTTGATTTGATTTGATTCATAGTGGATGAAATTGATTTTGATAAATTTATAAAATTAATAACAAAAAATTAATGATGTATGATTTACAAAATACGTTAGACAAAAGTGATTTAAAATAAATGATTTTTCTAGTTTGTGCAGTGTTGATTCTGTTGCACATGATAATAAATAAAAAATAAAAAATGTTTTATTAGAAAATGTAACATTCAATGTTAGGGATACGTATTACTTTAATCTTCAATTTTTTAGTCTTTGAATACACAACATGTGTGCAATAAGTTTTAGATCCGATGCCTATTTAATTAGTTATACTTTTTTTCTCAAGGGATTGATACATATTATAAATTAATATTAAAGGTTAAATATGTTTTTAATTCCTGAAATATAGTCGAGATTTGACTTTAGTATCTACAATTTAAAATTAGTGTTTTTGATCCTTCAAAAATTGAAAATATATCCATTTAGTCCTTATCGATAAAAATCCGTAGTTAATTGGTAGCAAAATCTGTAATAAAACTATGCAATAAGAACAAAATAAGTGTATTTTCAATTTTTAAAGGACCAAAATCACCGATTTTAAATTACAGAGACTAAAACCAAATCTCGACTATATTTCCGGGACTAAAAACATATATTTAAGTCTTAATATTTAATATATATAACTAGACATGAATATTATGAGTATGATAATATAATAAAAGTGGTATATTCACGAAAAAAGAGAAAGAAATTAATGTGAAATGTTATGAGTGATATAATGAAAATAAATAAAAAAATGTATTGTATAAGTTGTTAGTATATTTTTTTATTGTATGAAATTAATATCCATTTTTGAAACATGAATTCTACCGGAGACAGAATGTCTATTTATTTATTTATTTTCCCTTTTCGTTTTGAAGTGCTCATGGCTGTATAGGAGAGGTCTAGGGGAATATAGGCATAACACAACACAAGGAGTGGGGCTGGCATCCCATGGGATGATGATGATATTGGCAGTACACCGCGTTGGCATGGTATTGACATTATTAAAACATTATGAAGGACAAGCGAGGATAGAAAATCACACAAGAAAAGGACTCTATAATTTGACTTTCGATTCCTTCCGGCCATCTCTATGATTCAAAACCGCGCTTTCACCGACCACTATTTTTTCCCCTTTCAGTGAAGAAGATGAATTTAGGATGTGGGGATAAAATCCTCTGAAAACAACTTACATTTACCTATATCAATAATATCATGACTACTACTTCTATATTTTCATCTAATAAATAAAATGCGCTTACAATAAACATAAATCATAATACACTTATTTTATTTAATACTTTTTTTAATAAATATTGTATTTCATTTTCACCAATCTAATTATTATATGTGATACTTGTTTTTTTATGAAATAAATTAAGTTTATTATTATTATTAAATTTAAAAATCAATCAGTGTGCAAGTGATGACAAAACATACTGGAAAGACTCGTGTTGGTTTGTGGGGACCTCATCACTCCTGCAAGTGGCTCAAAAGCGTTGCAAATGGTATCAGAGTTGAGTCTGTCATAGTACGGTGTGGTTCGGGAATGAACCAAGCGGAAGCTGGTGGGCATGTGAGATCCTGAAGCTGACGAGGGCGGGGAGCGATCGCCAGTGCAAAGAGGCATGGATAAGGAGCGGTTCCTGGCACACTTATAAGTAAAGGGACACATTGATGAATCGAGCTCACACCCGAATGAGAGTGATCCAGAGGCTATGCAGGTATGAGATTGTATAGTTGAGGATAACTTAAAGGAAATTGTTGTGGAGAACTATATCAACAAGATGCATCTTCTTTTCGGAAGCCCATAACATAAGAACTCCATAATTAAATGTGCTTGGCTTGGAGCAATTTGGGATAGGCGGCCTTCTGGGAAGTTTCTCAGAAAGTGTGCAAGTGAGGGCAAAGCAAAATGGAAAGACTCGTGTTGGTTTGTTGTGACCCTCATCACTCCTGCAAGTGGCTCGTGGGCGTTACATTAGGAATGTCATCAGTTAAAAGAGGACGCTGAGCTAAGATCAGATCTGTTAAAGGAGGAGCAAGCGGGGACCATAGGCGGTTACGATGCCAAGATTCATTATCCCATAGCTCTTTTACCTTAACCTGGACAACATGTATATCAACGTAAGGAACATGCACGCAGATAGCCTCACGCAACAACCAAGTATCATACCAAAAATTACTTTCTCCATTTCCTAGCTTGTAACAAAACCTGCCTTGAAGATCTTCACAAGCTTTCATGATAGAATTCCAGACACAAGAGCCCTTTTTTTTTTGTTTGAAATCAACACATTCTGGTAAGAAAGATATTTAGCTCGTAGAAGAACAACCCACATCTTGTCACTATGAAGTAAATCCCAGACCAGTTTCCCAAGTAAAAAGGTATTCTGGAGTCTTTGATAAGTGATAAAAATATGATAAATTTGTGTATAATTACATCACTTATAAAAGGCAAAATGTTAGATTCATTCCCCAAATGACCTCTTTTTATAGTAATAAATTCAGATTTTGTGATTATTTGATTTGAATTTGATGCTATTTTGATAAGAAATCTATTGATTTTGCAGATAAAGGGGAAAGTTTTAAATGGAGAAACAAGATAGCATTTATTTGAAGAAAGAATCTGCAGAAAGGATTCTAAATGGCAGCAGATCAAGATAAAATCAGCAGTTATTTCTCAATTCAAATTGAAGAAAGAATCAGCACAAGATCAAGCTAAAAAGAGGGAAATAAGGAAGGCATAGCAGATAAAGATAAGATAAGGAAGAGATCAATCTGAAAAATAGGAATACGGAAACAAAATTTCAAAAAGATTTCCATCAAGATTTCTTCCAGATTTCAAATAGCTTTCTCACTTCTATTTAAAGGACTTTTCCCACTTCTAGAGAAAAGTGTTACAGTTTCTCTATTGGTTTGTAATGGCTACCATGAGTAGCTAAACTCTCCCATAGGATTGAATGTAGTTGATTCAATCCCCAATTGTATTTGAATTCTCTTTGTTATATATGAATCTCTGTTTTTATAATATCGGTGTTTTTATCTTGTTCTTAATGCTTAGCTTCCGCCTTTGTGTCGGAGTTATAGGTTGGTTTTATGGGGCGCACTGGAAAGTGGTTTTGTGAAATCAATAGCGAGTTTGGGGGAACCTAGGAATAGGAAACTTGAATTTTGATTGGTGAAAACACTCAAGGAGTCACTGTGGGAACCAGGACGAATTGATAGCGTAAACAAATAGATCTTTGATCCGAGGTAATTTATCACTGTGGGAACCAGGGTGGATTATTTCTGAGTATTTCATATTTGTGGGAACCTTTGAGAAATAACTTTAATTTGTGCTAAGATATTATAATTGCATATTCATAAATATCATTGAGTTTCAAATACATGAGGGGTGCGATAGACGAAGTTCAATCCTAGTTCCAGTAATCTATTCTACCTTATCTCAATTTACTGTTTTTCTATTTACTATTATAACTTTCACAAACAAAACTTATATTCTCTCACTTGATAGTTGTGACCACTAGTTTTTACAATTGAACCGTTCCCTATGGATACGACAAACCCTTATACTTACTAATATACTGCTGGATTTTGGTATGCTTGCTAGAATTTCAACAGTCTTGCAATTTTCACCTCCAGACCCCTTTGACTTCTTGGCTTTGTTATATTATGCTACCCAACAAGATTAATTCCTTTATTATCACTATTCTTCCAAAGAAAATTCTGAGAAGCTAGATCCACCTTATTGCAAATGTGTTAAGGTAACCAATAAACCTGCATGTTGTGGCACAGAAGCTAAAACTGAATTAACTAAAGTTAACATGCCAACTTTATTTAATAGATTATGCTTCCAGGAGGCCAGCTTGGTATTAACTTGATCCACCACTGATTGAAAATGTGCATGAGAGGGACGTCCTTGAAAGATATGAAACCCCAGATAACGCCCTAAACTCGATGTGAATCTAATTGAAGATATTTGCGTCAATCTATCGTCTTTCTTAACAGTAGGAACATTTTTGGATGCCAAAGCTATGGATTTTTCTAAATTAATTTTTAATTCAGAAGCTTCACAAAATACTATAAGCAATTGAGTCAAGAACTGTACCTGGTTATTTTTTGCTTTGATAAAAAGAAGACAATCATCAACAAAAAAACAAATGAGATACATTTGGAGCTCCTTTGGCAATAGACAGGGGTTGCCATTTTTTTATTAACAGTTTCGGTTATCATCAAACCAAGCTTTTCCATACAAAGAACAAAGAGGTGAGGTTGAGAGAGGATCACCTTGCCTGAAGCCTCTCCTAGGAGAGAAAAAGGAGGATTTACTTCCATTCCAAAGAAGGTAAAGATTGGAAGATGTTACACAGCTCATAATCAAATTTGTAATAATATTTGAAAACCCAAATTCTTCAAGCACTTGGCGGAGAAACTCCAATCTATTATGTCATATGCTTTTTCAAGGTCTAGTTTAAACACCAAATCTCCTTTTTTTTCTTTTTAGATGTATGCATATGATGTATAATTTCCTGTAAAATAATGACATTATCCACTGTTCCTCGTCTCGGAATAAAACTACTTTGGAGAGGGCTAATGAGATCATTCAAAAAAATGTCTTAACCAATTCACCAGAACTTTAGTGATTAACTTATACACCACATTGCAGAGACTTATAGGCCTAAAATCATTGAAAGTTTTTGGTTCATCAACTTTAAGAATCAGGACTATTAGTGTTTCCGCTATGCTAATATCAATTCTACCTGTGGAGAAAGCTTCTGTCACCAACTTCCAAACTCCATCGCCTACAATATGTCAATATAACTTGAAGAAGATGGGTTGAAAACCATCTGGACTTAGTGCCTTATAAGATTTCATGCTCAAGAGAGCACTATACACCTCCTCTTTGGACACCGGGTTGAGAAGCTTATTGATGCAGTTTCCCCTAATTTAGGCATGTTAGGAGTTAAAGTCACGTTGTTGTTGGCTTCTTTCACATAAAAAAGATTCTTAAAAAATTTTGTAGCTTCCCCTTTAAGGACATCATCATTATCACACCATTCATTATCAACAAATAAACCATGAATCATATTTCTTCTTCTTCATATAATGGTTTGAGTATGAAAAAAAAAAGTGTTATGGCTTCCAAACTTGACCCATTGCTCCCTTGATTTCTGATACCAAAAAACTTCCTCCTGGAAAAGAATTGTTTGGTATTCTACTTGTAACCTTTTCTTAGTCTCAAGCAAAAAATCCGAGTCAATTGTTTCTAAACTTTTCTGTATTCCATTCAGATGATTTTCAATTTTTGTTTTTCTCAAAAAGATGTTTCCAAAAACTTCTTTATTAAATTGTTGAGAATCTTCTTGAACTTGTCTTAGACCTCACATGACATCATCACTATGCTGACCCCAAACGTTATGCACCAGAGATTCATACTCCTGATGTGTTGCCCAAGAAGCTTCAAAATGAAATGGCCTTTGCTTTCTCGTAGTATGCATTGGACCTAATCTTAAAAGTAAGGGATTATGGTCTGAATGAATACGACAAAGAATCTGCAAAGACATCTCTTGAAAGGATAAACACTAGTTGTTATCAGCAAAAGCACAATCAAGTCTACGAAAAAACATTCTCCCTCTGGTCCAAGTCTTTTCCAAGTGCATTTACTTCCAAAAAATCCCAAATCCATGAGTGAGCATTTATAAGTGAAAATTATATGATAAATTAGAGTACTTTTTAGTTCACTTATCAAGGATAAAATGGTATTTTTTGCCCTAAATTAATCCTTATTTATTTAATATTAGATAAATTGTATTTATTAATCTTGGATTTGAATTTGATGCTATTTTGATAGAAATATTGCTGATTTTTGCAGAATATTGCAAGGATTTGATTTGAAGGAATGATAACATTAAATAAGAGAGATATCTGCAAGATCTGAAGTTTAATTGAAGGCATTTAATGAAGATTTGAAGATTATTTGAGGGAAATTAATGAAGATATCACTGCCAATTAAACAAGGATTCTGCAGACAACCTTCCAAATTAAATCCAAGATGCTCAATAAATGCAAGATTTCATCAAGAAAAGGGAAACAAGGAAAGACAAATCAACCAAAACCAGTCTCGGGGAGAGATCAAGTTAAAAAGAGAAAGATTGAAGCTGCAGGACGCATTCTGCGCTTCAACCTGCGCTGTAGCGCAAGGTGAATCGCAGCTCTCTGGATCCTGCGCTGCAACCTGCGCTGTAGCGCAGAACACGTGATTCTTTCCCTTTTGTCGTTTTTAGATAGATTTCTCCCCAATTTTCTTTGTCTTTCCTTAGCCTATAAATAGGACCTTCTTGCACCAGATCAGGTGTGCACGATTATTGTAATTCAGTTATATTCCAGTGATAATGCACAAGTTCTAATTTTAGAGTAGGAGAGGAGGAGCGCTTCACAAGGATTGAAAATGGTGACAGCATCTTCGGTGGTTTGTATGGCTACCTAGTGTAGTTAACTCTCCATTAGGATTGAATGTAATCGATTCCATTCCCAAGTGTATGTTGAACTCTATCTATTTATTTATGCAGTTCCCTAGCTATAATATTGGTAATCTTGTTTTGTGCTTAATTCCTAACTTCCGCGCTTGTGCCGGAGTTATAGGCTAGTTTGTAATTAACGTTACGACTAGGATTGAGTTTGGGGGAGCCTGGACATAGGAAACTCAACCTCTGAGTGAATGAGAATACTCGGTTAACCAGTGACTGAAACATGGGTGTTGCTAATGATTGATGGGTAGTGAGTATCCTAATGAAGGGCATCTAAAGGATAGGAATGGTCTAATGGATCGATAGCAAAGGATTAGTTGATTGTCAATCCAGGAAGCGAAACGTGGATGTATTCTAATGAGTGATGGGTAGTGACAGTACTCTAGCGAAGGTGCATCTAGAGGAGTAGGCCTCGTTTATCAATTAGTTCTTTTACAAATGGAATAAAGAAAGCATAATAAGTCGAGGGTAAGTCTGTCGCTTGGGAGAACCCGCATGGATTACCTTTGAGTATGAGCGGGGCCTGGTAACTCGGGGTCTTAACAATATAGTTTGTCTACAGTGTTATAGTTCAAAGCCTATAAATAATAGTTAGTCTCGACATACATGAGGGGTTTGATGAGATGAAGTTCAATCCTAATCCAAGTAAAGTGTCTCTAATTCTTCCTTTCTAAATTTGCTATCTACATTTTTTGCACAACAATATTCTCAAAACTCGTTTTTTCCCTTGATAATTAGATCACGAGTATACGTGAATTGACCATTCCCTGTGGATACAATACTTTTCTTGCTATTATACTACTGGATTTTTGGTTCGCTTGCCAGAAACTCATCAAGCATCTCTCCATCATACTGGTAAAGGTTGTAGCTCGGTTATAACTAAACATCCCCCTCTGCTCATGAGAAAACAATATTTCATTAAAATCACCAATCATTGCCCATGGAAGTTGGAAGATGCTACGCAATTGTTGTAAGTTATCCCATAATTGACTACGAGACGTGGGGGTAGGGTTAGCGTAGACTCCTGAACAAATCCATCTACTAGCACCTGCCGAAACAAGCAAGGAAATAATCTATGCACTTGTATCCAAAACGCTGAACAAGAAAGAACTTCCACATTGAGATAAAGCCCATATCCCTCCTGAGTGCCCTTGAGCTTCTTTTATTGAACAAGTTCATACCCCATACGATTCTAGAAAATGCGACTCTTATGAAAAACAACATGCGTTTCAAATAAGAACAAGAGGGTAGGCTTATATCTTGAAAGCAACTCCTTAATATGATTTTGCCCCTTATGACCAGCTGCTCCTCTCACGTTCCAAGCCAAAACAGAAAAAGATTTAAAGTCTATCATTAAAAAATAATCGTCAAAGAACATGAGATGCACAAGCTAATTCCCTTGCCCTTTATTATACGTATCGTTCACCATTTCCGAGTCCTCATTTGCCTCCTCATCATCACTACATTCATCCATGCTTGCAAAATTGATGGATGTTTCTCCCCTTTGATCACTCAAGGGTCTTCGTCCATCACCAACTAAGTCTGAGGGCTTGGGGTTTTCAACAAATCTAAGATGATTGGGAGCAACCATCTCAACACACATTGTAGTTTGAACCCCATTAGGAAGCTTAGTCACTGACATATTGTTATCTCATTGAGTTATCAGAATTCAACATCAAATATCAGCCACGAGGACCAATAAAATCTCAGGTATTAGCCGATTTTTAGTATAACTAACCCCTGCAGATGATTCAGGGAAGGAGCGGTGGACCTTATATGTAGATGGCTCATCAAACATGAAAGGTAGAGGAGTTGGAATCATATTAGAAGGACCACAGGAAATTGTATTGGAACAATCCCTGAGATTTGATTTCAAGGCAAGCAATAATCAGGCAGAGTATGAGGCTCTAATTGCAGGACTAATTTTAGCCAAAGAAGTCGGGGCCAAACAGATAGACGTTTTCAGTGACTCACAGTTAGTCACATCACAGGTTAATAGAGATTATCAAACCCGAGATTTATTGTTATCTAAATATTTGAACAAAATTTCTTCCATGAAGCAAGATTTTGCAGATTTTTGAATAAAACATATAACAAGAGAACAAAATTTGAGGGCCGATCTCCTAGCGAAATTAGCCAATACAAAGAAGTCGGGTAGTACCATAACGGTCATCCAAGAAACCCTTACTTCTCCAGCAGTGGAACATGACGAAATATGCTCAATCACTCAGGAAGACTCATGGATGACACCATTAATCAAATATTTGGACCAGGGGGAACTTCCAGAAAGTAAAGATGAGGCTCGAGGGATTGTACGGCAAGCCTCTTTTTACACTCTCATAAATAAAGAATTGTTTAGGAGAGGATTCTCAACTCCACTGCTCAAGTGTATTCCCCTCAGACTAACAAATCTTGTGATGAAAGAAGTTCATGCAGGGGTTTATGCAAGTCATATCGGTGCGAGATCATTAGCAGCAAAAATTCTAAGAGCTGGATTCTATTGGCCGACCTTGAGAGCAGGCTTCCATGATTTCGTCAAAAGATGTGACTCCTGCCAAAGATTCTCCACAATGCAAAATACTCATATGAAACAATTGCATCAGATCCTTTCACCTTGGCCTTTTTCTATATGGGGGATGGATATCTTAGGTCCTTTTCCCCTTGCCCCTGGTCAATTCAAATTCTTGGTCGTAACGGTTGATTACTTAACAAAGTGGATAGAAGCCGAGCCACTCACAACTATATCGACAAACAAAAGTCAAGAGATTTACATGGAAGAATGTCATCTTCCGGCACGGAATACCAAATTCAATAATTACCGACATTGGAAAACAGTTTGATTGCAAAACTTTTGACTATCTCTGTTGTAATCTCAGTATCAAACATGTGAAGACATCAGTAGAGCATCCTCAGTCCAACGGGCAAGTAGAAGCCATAAACAAGATCATCCTAAATGGATTGAAGAAGAAGCTCGGAGCAGCAAAAGGCCTTTGGGAAGAGGAGTTGGCAGCAATTTTGTGGGCATATCATACAACCCCACAATCCACAACTAATGAAACACCTTTCAGATTGATATATGGAACAGACGCAGTCATACCAATAGAAGTCAGCCTATCTAATAATAGAGTCGAACGTTTCAAGGAAGCGGATTCCAATGAAGAAATTAGAACAGACTTAGACCTACTTGATGAGCTCAGGATGAAAGCACACCTCAGCGCACAGGCTTGTAAGTCAAGGGTGGCAAGAAAATTTAACAGCAAATTATTCCCTCGAAATTTTAGAGAAGGAGACTTAGTCTTAAGAAAAATTGAGCAAGCATGAAAGGATTCTCGTGAAGGAAAGCTAGGACCAAATTGGGAGAGTCCATTCAGAATCAAGAAGGGAAATCGGCAAAGAAGCATACGAGCTCGAGAATCTCAATGGTACGAAGATCCCTAGGACGTGGAACGCAACACATTTGCGATTTTACTATAGTTGAATTGTATAAAGTCGGTCATAGCACTCTTTTTCCTGACTTGGTCATTTTTTTTCCCTAAGGAGGGTTTTGGGCCGAGGAGGTTTTAATGAGGCTTGATTTTGACTATAAACCACGATCAATAAAAGAATTTTTACTGCACCTCATTTATGTTCTCCTATATGATCTCCTAAGTTTCGCCAATACCCTAAAAATCGAGATTAAGCTCGGGGTAACGGGTCAAAGTTTTGTCAATACCCTAAAAACCGAGATTAACCTCAGGGTAACAGGTTAAATTAAATAAAGTCTCCAGAAGTTCTCCTAAGTTTCGCCAATTATTCTCCAAAGTGATTTCGCCAAGTTTAATACCCTAAAAACCGAGCTTAAGCTCGGGATAACGAGTTAAATTAAATAAAGTCTCCAAAATTTCTCCTAAGTTTCACTAATTATTCTCCAAAGTGATTTCGCCAAAGTTTTATACCCTAAAAACCGAGCTTAAGCTCGAGGTAACGGGTTAAATTAAATAAATTCTCCAAAAGTTCTCATAAGTTTCGCCAATTATTCTCCAAAGTGATTTCGCCAAGTTTAATACCCTAAAAACCGAGCTTAAGCTCAGGCTAACGGGTTAAATTAAATAAAGTTCTCATGAGTTTTGCCAAAGTGATTTCGCCAAGTTTAATACCCTAAAAGTTGAGCTTAAGCTCGGGGTAACGGGTTAAGTTAAATAAAGTTTTCATAAGTTTCGCCAAAGTGATTTCGCCAAGTTTAATACCCTAAAAACTGAGCATAAGATCAGGGTAACGGGTTAAGTTAAATAAAGTCTCCAAAAGTTCTCATAAGTTTTGCCAAAATGATTTCACCAAGTTTTATACCCTAAAAAATCGAGATTAAGCTCGGGGTAACAGGTTCAGTAAGTTATTCGCCAACGTGATTTCGCCAAGCTATTTACACCATAAAAATCGAGCTTAAGCTCGTAAGTTATGCTCACCAAATTAAACGGTTTTATTTTCACCAAGATCTCTCAAAGTTATGCTCTATGAACGTTTATTTCATCAGATTCATTACACCAGAAGACCACCAACCACACACAAGTTTGCTCCAAGCAAACTTGCAAAAATCAAGCAAAAAATTACAAAAATACAAATAAAAAACCACCAATCCCTTGAGTCAGACTCGAACCTTGCTTCCTTGAGAGGTCTTCATCATAACTTTTCCGGGAAAGGTGTCACAAGACTAACGAAAAGAGAAGGATTCGACTGGGAAGGCCAATGTTGCCAAAGTTGTTTACACCATAAGATCACCGCACCCGAACACATCTTTTCCCAAGCCTTGCTTCCTTGCAAGGTCATTCACCACCAAGCAATAGCAGAAACTTGTTTCTGAAGAGGAATTAGAATCTACATTCCTCAGCGGCAGCATGACCAAAGAAAGATGGATCATTCAGTTAGTTTATGTCATCCGAAAAACTCTTCGTCTCTCACAACAAGCATTTCCCCAGGACTTTAAACACACCGAAGAATACATTGTTACATCAGTTAGTTTAGGGATCCGATAATTTCTCTTAAGAGAATAAATCGTATCACATAAACTAACTGATCTTACGAAGCACCCTTCTGACATTATAAAAAGAAAGGAAGCAAAATCGCTAAGCAAGTAGTAAAAATGCAAGATATGAGAATGATCCAAAGAATAAGCCTATTTATAGAGAAGCTATGCCATGCACTCCTCAAAGTTAACGGAAAAAGCAATAAATTGGGTATTCAATGCGCTGAAACGGACGGTGGAATAGTGTTAGCGGTTGTACATTAAATACAGTCAAGTCAAAACAAATTTTCTTTGACCACGTGAAATGAGTGATAGCCAAAAAGTAAAAACAAAGATACATTTAGTTACAAGGGGCATCCCCTAAGACTTCATCACCTACCTCGGTTTGCACCATCCCTCCATCAGAATTTACCTTCTCGGTTCCCTTCTCCTCAGGAATGTCAACTTGAGCAGCTTTTACATTTTGCCATCCTCTGAAACAATCAAGTCAACTAAAACTCCCCCCACAACTTCTTTTATCACATCACAAACATAGGTATCAATTCTTGGATAATAAATTTTAATTTTCTCCAGAGCTTGGTTGAAACCGGAGTCATACGAATTAGCAGCCTCAGCGCTGAGTTGATCTCGGTCAACGATAGACTTATTCCTCGTAGCTTCATGATCAATTTTCTCTTGAAGCAGAGCAACATCAACAACCTTCTTATCGACCTTTAATTGACTTAACTCTTAAGAAAGAGTTTTGTTTTCTTGAGCTAAGACTTCCTTCTCTTGGTTCAGCATAACAACTCGACCTTCCAACCCGACCACTTTGGTGCGCAATTCCTCGTACCCAATTAAATCTTTCTCTAAGGAAGAAATTTGCTTGTGAAGATTACCAACTTCCGAAACCTCTTTCATATGCTGCAGCTTAAGATAACGACCTAAATATGCTGAACGAATCCCTTGGATTTGTAGCAAGACATGCGCGGACCTAGGACCCCACTTGTCTAACTGGTTTTGATCTCCAGGAAGGGAACACTCAGCATCTATTAATTTCCCAAAATCGAAGCGGGAGTCCCATAACGATCTAACATCTGTAGAGGAACCAGCTAGTTCTTGAAACACGTCAACCACATTTTCCGACCTCTGCTCATCATCCGAGATCATGTGAATCTCACTACTTTCTGACCGCTTCCTCTTCTTGGATAAATCAGTAGATTGATTTAGAGACTCTCATCCTCCCTCTAATGCCATCAAATTAATCGCATCAACGTCCTCAGATGATTTCTTTTCCCCACCAACAACAATTGGTTGTTCATCTTTCACCTTTTCGGCCTCTTTACGTTTCTCAACAATATGTCGGGCCATTGTTGATTTATCTAGCTTTGGAGACATCTTTGCTGCACCAACAAAATATTCAAACCTCTAGATAACTTAAAAGTAAGAGAGAAAAGCGCTAATACAAAGTAAAGGCGTGCATACCAATGAATTTCTTTAATTTCTCAGGATCATCCTCAAGCTCAATTAATTTCGAGCATTTCAGAGGAACACAACCCTCCAAATTACTTATCTCCTCAAATTCAGACCTCGAAAAATAACTTGGATCAAGTCCAAGTATAGAATTTGGACAAGGAGACCAATATAATGGAAAATGGTAGACCCAGCATCATCTTTGTAAAAAGTCTTCGTCCCTTCTTCATTTCGCAGTCGGAAGAAGTGATCCTTAAACTTCTTATAAGACGAAGTTAATGCCTCAAGAAGTTTTCTCCCAGGATGACTATTTATGGGAATAATTCCTAAAGGTCGGGTAAATCTAACTTGAAAGAAATAGAAGAATTTTAAGGTGGTAGGAATATAGCCATAGCTCTTACATAAAATCTCAAATCCACGGATAAAAGCCCAAGAATTAGGATGAAGTTGAGTAGGAGCGACACTTAATAAACGGAGAACAGAACTTTCAAAATCAGTAAAAGGGATTAACACCTTAAGACGACTGAATATGGTATCAAACACATTTACAAAAGGTCGGACATCATTTTCCAAAGGACAGGAACACAACTTGTCATCCTCGGCACACCAACTACACTCCACAGTCACGTCGAAATCTTTCCTCACAAAATCAAATTGCTGGGTGAAGGCAATAGTTTCCTCCTGACTTCGGTAAACTGACTGCGTGTCTAGAATAAAAGGATCGACCCAGGAGTAGGTAATAAAGTCATAACTACTCTCTTCTTTGTCCTCAAAATCAGCTTTAACGATATAACCTGACATACTCCCATAACCATTAAACTTCTTCTCCACCACTGGCGGCCGTGACGACAATACATCCGTTGTCGAACCCTTCCCCTTTCCTCTTCCCTTTCTTACTCTAATGGGAGCCTTCCCTTTAGCATCTATTTCCGGGAGGGAAGACGAAGTTCCAGTGGTATTCTCCCCACTAATAACGGGAGGCGCGACCATTGCGACAGAATCTGTAACCCCAACACCATCCCTAACCCCAATCGTCCCGACAGCGTCACCACATTCACCCTCCAAACTCGGTGCAGTAGCCATTCGAGACGAAACTACAAACCCTTGAATTTTAATAATATTCAGAATAATGCCTACTCCTACAACAACATACAGCAGTGCAATGCTTAAATTAGAAGCCAAATGAAAGAAATGCATTGAAGGTGGAAAGATAAGGATTTTCACTCGCGCACTTCCTCTTCTACTTGCAGATACAAAAGAAAGTAGTTACAAAATTAAAAGTGAAGAAGGAGGCTAATGAAGAGACTAAATAAGTAACGGGAATGATACCCACTTATCGAACGGACGAGAAGAAAACGTCCAGAAGAAGCCCCAACAATCCACGGCTAAAATTCAAAGCAAAAAAAAGGTGAAAAGAAGACATGTGTACCGTAGACCAACCTTAAAGTCTACATCATCTAAGGGCGACATCATTATCAAACCTACTTCGCTGCCTAACCTCGTAGCTTGTGGGACTTGTGTACCGTAGGTTGACCTTAAAGTCTCCACCGCTCAAGGTCGACAACAATCCACCCCTAAGGCCTACCTCAATCCGTAAAAGGGAGCTTCCCCAATTCATTGAATAAAGGAAAGAATCAAGCAACACGGGAAAGGAAAGAAAGATCAATCAGATCAATCAAGAAATAATTTGAGGGAACTATGGAATAAGAAAGGAAAGCTCTTGAAGGCACATTAAGGCTCAATCAGTAAAAGGAGAAATCGGCTCAACAGGCATAATAACCAAAGAGCCTATATATATGGTGAAGAACAAGGAACAACACACTTCTTACCCACCTGAGACCTAGCTTAGGACTTGTCTTATCATCATGATAATTGTATAGGTTCTAGTTTCTGGGTCTTTGTAAGAACAATTATTATTCCCACCTTTATCCCCTATAGTAGCATCCCATTCCTTCTCTTTGCTTGGCTTATTACTTTGCATGTTAACTTTAGGAAGAATCTTCTCATAATCCTGATCAGTAAAATCTTTACAGGTAAGAAGGTGGGTTCCTTATGTTGTCGTTTCTTCCTTGTCCAAACTTTTGCCACGTCATGCTTTGATTGTACCCCTACAAATTCCAAGGTTTTTCCTCTATCCATTAATGGTATACTGCCCGAAACCTCCCCTTGATTATCTCCTTTTTGAAATGCATCAAAACGATTTTAACTTATAAGCGCATCACCTTTCTTTATTTCCTTGTTTATCTGTTGACTTTTTTCCCGAGATTTTGGTGGACGTTTAAAACGGGAAATAGTAAGGCAATCACCATGCATATCTTTTTGAAAGGATTTCTCTCCAATTGTTGCGCTAGGTTTTTCTTGTGAGACTGGAGGGTGACCCTGTTGACTAGCTTCCTTTCTGGGTTGATCATCTTTCGCCGCCACTAGGTTTAACTGAGGGATCTGGGCACAATTGCGTGAAACATGGCCATAGCAACCACAATTAGAACATATGAGATATAGGCCTTCGTACTCAATTTATACCAGTTTCCCCCAACCAAATTTTTCCTACCACTGGTAAACCAAGATCAATCTCCACACAAACACATGAAAATTTACCACCAGAAGCATTAAGAGTCATAGTATCAACCTTGAGAGGAGTACCCCCGGCTGATTCCAGACCTAATAAAATACTCTCATCATAATACTCCATTCCCAAGTTGGGGAATCTAATCCAGACTAAAGTGTTGTCAATAGTAGCTTGAGAAGACACAAAATCTAGAACCCAAGGTCTAACTATAAGATAATAATTAAAAATCATCCAAGGTCCTCCCCTGATCACTTTATCCTTATCTACAGATAAAACAAATTTAACCATGAAAAAACCATGGCCTACATCCATGATATCAAAATCTCCTGCTGTCCTCCAAATACCCTTCAACTTATCTTTCATGGTTAAGAACCCAACAAATTTTCCAAGAAGTCTGACTAAAATTGCATCCTCTTAGGGTCGCCATAATTCATGCAACACGTTCTCATCTATGTAGCATTTTGCGAACAGTCTATTACCATCTAATGTTCAATGTGTAGGAGTTTCTGACTGGTCAAATCGGTCTTTTCACGTCTTGGGAATGGTGGTTGTCCTCCCGTTAATTTATCTCTAAAGGAAATCTTTTGTTGTGACTTGCCTCCATCGTCGTTTGGTGGTTTTGATGGAGAGGGTCAGAGGAATTTTGCTTAAAGGAAGAAGACTCCATCGTCTCTAGTATTTGTATTTGCTAATATACAATTAGAAACTTTGTTAATGTATTCTCATCTGATTTTTAGAAGAAGTACATTAGCACCCTACACCTTTTTATTTGGACAAAAACATAAAATTTTCCTTTTCTAGAAACGACTAGGTTATTTGGTGTTTTAGTGATTTAATATTTAAAATTTCATTTTTTTTTATTTTACAAGCCTAAATTTCTCTATCTCTATTCCCTATTCAACTTCTTCAACTCCCACCGCCACTCTGGCATTCATCAGTGCCCACTCAGTTGCCCCCACCTCCATCCTAGTGAGTAGGCTTACCCCTACTGTCACAACGTTTTTGCTTAACGTCCATTTGTTCTGATCTTGATTACATTGTAGAGCCACCATCCTTGAAATTTAGGGAGCATATCCCTTGCAAAATTAGGGGGACTCCATAAATTATATATTTTTTTTTAAAAAAAAGAACCGAATATAGTTTAGTTTGTTGTTCATGGTGCAAGGTAGTTCTACGCAATACAACAAATTGGAGGCACGATCACAGTAGCAAGAAAAACGGAACTGAATATGGGAGAGAAGATGTGATGGAGATTATATATTTTTAAAAAAAAAACTGAACAATTAAATTACTAAAAACACCAATTAATCAACTTGTTTCTATAAAGGGAAATAATTGATTTTTTTTGTCCAAATATAAAAGTATAGGGTGCTAATGTACTGCTTTCAAAAATCAGGTGGGAGTATATTAACGAACCCAATATATATATATATATATATATATATATATATATATATATATATATATATATTATAGGAATGCTATTCTTATACCATTAGATTAGATTTAATGACTGAGATTAAAACATCTCATTAACCCATTAAAAAATGTCACGTGACTTCCTCTCACGTTTTAGCTACTTCTCCCTTGGTTGTTCGACTTTCATGCTGCAGTGTGACTCCATCAACAACGTTGTATACAGCTTCTGGAACAGAACTGGGGAGATCAAATTGAAAGATTCATGCATGTTCTTTACTATAGTCAGCAGTCAGCGGAAACCATACAACCCGCAATAGCTTTCAAATCCACCATGGCGCATGGCAGAGGAGAACTCGTCAAAGGAGGATTCGTCGTCATAATCTGGGATGTTGCTCCGGCGTTCAGAGGGGTGGTGGTTTTGGTGTTGAAGGGAGATTGAGGGGTGGTTGGAAGTGGGAATAGGATCCTATTTGGTTATGATGGAAGGAACACTTTCAATCTTTTCATCTCTTAATTAATTATCATTGGAGAAGGTCTTGATTTGAGGAGCAGGAGGCGGAAATGTTGGTGACATTGGAGGTGGGGGATTTGAAATTAAAAGAAGTTGTTTCTACATTCCGTTTTTGGTATTTTTGTTTTTTATTTGTTTAATTGAGGGGATGTTATAGGTAACGTGATTTTTTTAAACTACTTTTTAATCTCAACCTTTAAATCTAATTTGATGATTAAGAATGAGTGTTCTCATTCTCGTGTATATATAGATAGAGAGAGAGAGAGAGGCCCATTAGAACATGCTTGTTTTCCTTTTTCTCAAGAGAGTTGTGTTACGAGAATTTGTAAGAATGGGCTATAAATCTCTTTTGCTTGACTCCCAACTAAAAAATAAATAGACATATAATCTTTCATAGTTTATAAACAACAACAAGTAATATTAAAATAATCCTTGTCTAATTTATAATAGGGTCTTATTAACCAGTGTCGGTGTTATAAGGATATTGATAAAAAACTTATGAATAAAATATTTTTATTAGAAATAATAATGTTAATTATATTTATAATATTAACCATTATATTTTTTAATAAAAAAACATTTCAGTTTTTTTGGTAAGTGGGAGGAGCTAAAGCACAGAACTACAAAGAAGAAATACGGAGAAAAGACACCCCAACAAGGTCATCTCGAAGTAAAGTTCAAGCTCCACTCTGTAGTCTATATAACTCAGTAACACCAAAATCAAACTCAAAAGCAAGGTTAGCAAGGTAACTCGCTACTCTATTGCCTTCCCTAAAGATGTGGGAAATATGGACTTTCCAAGTATGATTCATTAGACTTTAGATTGCTCGAACAATCAAACAGGAGGGATGAGTATGTTCACACTCACACCCATTGGTAATCAGAGACACTGTTGTAGAGGAATCAAACTCCACCCAAACCTGCTGCATATTTTTATCTTTAGCCAATTGAAGAGCTGTCAAAATGGCCCAGAGTTCTGTAGTTGTTATAGTGGCATAACCCACATTTTGAGCAAAACCAGAAATCCAACAACCAGTGGCATCACGGAAAACTCCCCCATACTCTGCCTTGCCCCCACAATCCTTCACTGAACCATCCACATTACACTTAATCCAAAACATATTGGAAAGGACCATCTAACCAGGAGCTGCTGGGAATTAGGCTTCAAACTGGATTCTGTTTCCTTGTTTACTAATAGATGATTAAATTCTGAAGCTAAAAACTTGATATTCAGCAAAACAGTGGACTCCAAAAAGGGAATCTGGTTAAACACAAAGTTGTTTCTAGCATGCCAAAGTGAGGATAAAGTAAAACAAAAAATGAGGTTCGAAGGAGATCCTAATCTGTGAAGGGAAACATTTGACAGATTATGAAAAATCCAACTGAAAAGGTCATGAGAATAAAAACTTGAATTAAAGGTCTGCGCTCCAAGATGGGACCATATGGAATTAGCCTTTACACAATCTCTACTACCATGTAGAGTGGTCACAGGACAAGACTGACAGAGGGGGCAGAGATCGGAAACAGTTATTTTCCTTCTAAACCTCAATTGATTTGTCTTTAGACCTTATTTTAAAATTGTCCACATAAGACACTTCAATCTAAAAGGGCCATTCCATCTCTAAATAGTCCTCCATATCCTATGGTTCGGTCCCATGAGATTGCCAACAACAAGGTGATACGCTGACTTAGTGGAGAAGGTGCCATTACTAGATAGACCCCAAGATATACAATCCTGGCCAAATTCATTCTGAGGGGGAAGAATACCTTGAATCTCATTGATCACCCACAGAGGGAGAAAATGGGAAAAAATAGGCGAATTCCATTGACCATCACCAGTCACCATGTCTCTGACTGTCACAAAAAGCATTTGAGAAGGAATCTGATGCAGCATGACATCCTTTAAAATTGTCCCCGATCTTAGCCAAGGGTCTGACTAAAAAAGAACAGTCGTTCCATCACCCAAATTCCAACGCAATGCATCCTTGGTAATCTCCCAAACAGCCGAAATACCCTGCCATACAGAAAAAGCATTTGGCCTATGATTAACAGTAGGGAGAAGGCCATATCCAGTACTATACTTGTTCCTCAACACCCTGACCCACAAAACTTCTGGCTTAGAAATAATACCCCAAGCAATTTTTATGATGAGGGCCTTATTGAAAGCATGAATATCTCTGAATCCCATACCCCCAGAATACTTTGGAGTACAGAATTGTTCCCATGAAATCGAATGAAATTTCCTAGTCCCATCAATAGAGCCCCAAACAAGCTCCCTAGTAAGCTTCTGCAATTTGTTACAAACTAATTTAGGGAGTAACATAGTTTGCATGGTGTAAGCAGGAAGAGCAGCGACCACAGCTTGGGAGAGGGTAATCCTTCAAGCCATTGACAGGGATTCTGAACGCCAGTTTGATAATCTCTGGATCATCTTCTCTATCAAGTGATTATAAGTCATCATATACTTCCTTCCATGGATAATAAGGACTCCCGGGTACTTGCCCATGTCCGAAGTGAAGTTAGAACCAGAAAAGAGCTCAATTGATTTGATCTTTGATAACAAACATTCTTAGAAACACAAAGAAGGGTCTTGTCAAATTAATCTTTTGTCCCGAAGCATTATAGAAAATATTAAGACACCCAATTATTACCTTCATCTGCTCAATTGAAGCCTCTGCAAAAAGTAAGAGATCATCCGCGAAGAAAAGATGGGACAGGAGAGGGCCACCTCTATTAAGTTGGACAGGGTTCCACTCATGGGTGCTAACTTTTTCCTGAAAAAGATGAACAAGCCTTTCCAAGCACAAGACAAAGATGTAGGGAGATAGGGGATCTCCTTGACGTATGCCCCTAGAAGGGTTGAAATTTTTTGTACGTTTCCCATTAAACAGAACTTGCAATGAAGAAGTTGACACACACTTGATAATAATCTCACTAAACTGGCTACTAAGGCCAACATCAACCAACGTATCATCGATGAAACTCCAACTCAATCTGCCGTATGTTTTCTTGAGATCGACTTTTATAGCCATAAATCCTTTTTTACCTCTCCTAGTGTGCATAGTGTGCATAGTGTGGAACACCTCCTGGGCAATAATAATGTTATCGGAAGTTTTCCTGCCAGGGACAAAACTTGCTTGATTTGGATGGATGAGCATGGGCATATATCTTTTCAACCTAGTAGCAATAAGTTTCGTGATCATCTTATAAACAACATTACATAAATTGATCGGTCTAAATTGCTTCATGCACTCATGAGAGATTACTTTCGGAATGAGCACAATTAGAGTTTCATTGATACTCTACACCAAATGAGGTTCATGATAAATTTTCTTAATGAAACTGCATACTGAATGACCCACAATGTCCCAATGGTTTTAAAAGAAAATGGGATGCATACCATCCGGTCCAGGCACTTTTAAGGCCCCCATGCTGAAAACAACATGTTTAATCTCCATATCTGAAAACATAGCTTCTATCTCAGCCACAACAGAGACAGGCAGGGAGGGAAAACGATTTCTGAGGGCCAAATAGCTGGAACAAATTGCTCAAAAAATGGTCTTTAAAGTAACTTACAGCCACATTCTTCAACTGTCCCATATCAGTAACCCACTCACCAGAATCATCAAAAAACGCCTCAATTTTGTTCTATTTTCTTCTAATGACAGTTGTTGTATGAAAAAACTTTGTATTAATATCACCAAATTGGACCCAATCACAGCGAGATTTCTGTATCCAAAGAAGCTCTTCTTGGGCTAAAACATTAAAATAATCTTTCCATAGCTCAGCCTGAAGATTCTCCAAATAAGTATTCTGCCGCATAGTCAGCTTATGATCAATTCCCTCCAGCCTAGCCAAAATTCGTTTCTTTTTATGACAAATGTGCCCAAATACCTGATAATTCTACTGAGCCACATCCCTCTGAAATTTAGATATACCTTCCAACCAAGAGGTATCATCCTGCCAAGCATCTTTAACAATTTAAGCAAAAGTTTTGTCCATAACCCAACTCGCAAGGAAATGAAAAGGCTTAGAACCACCGACAGAAGAAGAAGCCTTTAGTTTGAAGAGTAAAGGCTTATGATCAGACTTTAAACAAGGGAGATGAAAAAGTGTAGCCTTAGGAAAGGCCATTCTCCCATCATTATTTGCCACTGCACGATCCAATCTTTCCTTAACACCCCAAATGCCAAGTAAAAGGGGACCCTTAAAAACACAATCAGATAGAGAACAGAAATTTAAACAAGTTTGAAATTCTTGCATACAAGTTGTGTGAGGTCTGGCACCACCACTTTTTTCAAAGGGCAACAAGTATGCATTAAAATCCCCAATAACCATCCAAGCTCCATCACACGAATTAGCAATATTGCAGAGCTCCGTCCAAAGAACTTTACGCTCCATCTACCTAGGACTTCCATACACAATAGTGAGGTACCAAGAGCATAAAAAAGGCAAGAGAAAAATTCCAAAGGAATTAGACATATTTAAACTGACCCTGAGGTCCCTTCTTACTTGAGTCAGAAACAACTCCAAAATCAACTCCATTAGTATAGCTACCATCTCCATGAATATTATGCCCCTGATCAGGAGGTCTACTATTACAAAGCTCTAAATTTGGCCTAGCCAAAGAAGGAGTCCCCAAAGTTGAAAGCCCTGGAGGAGACTATTCACTTGGAGGGGTAAGAGATCGAAGGGAGCTACTAAAAGGAGACTCATGTTTGTTGGGTGCCAAGAGTTTCAGAATTAAACTTATCTGAATGTTTGTTTTCCTATTGGGCCTTGCAATTCATTTTATCTATTACAGGCTCAACTGGTGAACTAGATTTGGGGTTAGCTTCTGAGGTCTGGGCTGACTTCCTCGCCTTCTATTTAAGCTGAAGGATAGATGTTGGGCTGGACCTAGAGTAGGCCTGGTATGCTTCTTCCTTGCGTAAATCCACTTTTTGCTGAGGTGGAATCTCCATACCCTCCTTATAAATTTCCATCTCCCTACATATTCTCTAGAAGCGCATTAAACCTGGACCCACCCAATACCTCATGATTGGCAGCCCCCAAATTAGCACCTGTAGCGGAAAGTTAGTTAGAATCTTACAGCATTTTAAAACCACTTTGTCGTTTCCTTTTCGGTTTTTGCACGAGCATCCATGAACCAAACCTGCTATTGTCCCCCACACCCCCTTTATTCCTTTGGTGTCCTCCCTTATCCACCCCCTGATCCTCCTGGTTATGGATACCTTACGATGACCATATCTCCCACAATTAAAGCAGACCATATACAAACCTTCATACTCAATATTATAAGTTATCCCATGCAATTGGAATTTTGAAATCAGTACCTTCCTTAAGTCAACCTCACTGCTCATTCTAGTAGTCTGACCCCAATAACCATCTTTAGGCTTTAAAGTATTTGAATCAACCCTAATAGTCTTTCCAAGAGTATTGCCAATACGCCTGAGAAGTGATCTTTCATGATACTCCATGGGTAGCCCCGGGATTCTAATCCAAACCATAACTCTTGTAGTGATCCAAAAATTAAAAAGGATTTAAAGTGGGAGCCGCCATCAATTTTATTCAAGTAGGGAAAATTGGAAACTCTAAAAAAGTTTAATCTTAAAAAAAATAAATTGGATTCGGGAATCAATTACACTTGGGGAAGGGTGGAAACTAAACCCCACAGCACCCCCTACACACCCATCTTGAAATGGTTACCCTAAAATGATTGTACAAGTTAAATTTATTTATTTTACCATTTTTTTCATAAAAAAAGAAAATAAATAAATTAAACAGAAAGAAACAAAACAAAAATTTTAAAAAAATATTTTGACTTGACGAGTAGAACCCGCTCCTACGTATCCCCTGGTGCAATGAAGAATTCAAAAGTCACGTAGTTCTTCATTTTAAAAATTAATCTTAAAAAATTATTAAAAGAATTTGTCACATTGATGAGAAAATTTATTAATCAAGATTTGATCACTTGGGTATTATTGATAAAAATCTGCTCTCTTCAAATGATCCTCACATTAATGCAATATCTTCCATCATCTTCTCCTTTTTTATTTTATATTTATTATTTGATATTTTTTTTATTTTTAAAATTTAATTTTTTTTATTATTTAATTTTCCTAATTTTATAACTTACAAATAAATAAAATTACCCGATCAAAATTGGGTGTTGACAATTAGCCCCCATTTGCTTGTTATTTTGATTAGAAAGAATAGGCAAAGTAAAAGAAAGAGCCAATTTTGATCCAGACTTTCCTTCGACAAAATAAAATTCAATTGAGGAAATCAACAAGCAATGCAAATAAACGATCAATAACCTGGAAAATCAACAGGAAATGCAAAGTAATATTTAACTTGGAAAATAAAAAAGCAATGCAAAATTAAATTTGGCTTAGAAAATCAACAAGCAATGCAAACAAATGATCAATGACCTGGAAAATCAACAGGAAATACAAAATAAAATTTAACTTGAAAAATTAACAAGTAATGCAAAATTATATTTGGCTTGAAAAATCAACAAGCAAATGATCAATGACATGGAAAATCAACAGAAAATGCAAAATCATATTTAATTTGAAAAATAAAAAAGCAATGCGAAATAGTTAATGACTTGGAAAATCAATAGGCAATGTAAAAGAAATTCACTCTGGAAAATCGACAGAGAATGCAAAATGATGTCTAGCTTGGAACATCAACAAGCAATGCAAAATAAAATTCAGTCTGGGAAATCATCAGACAATTTAATGAAATACAGACAAATGAGAAAAAGCTTGATGGTGAGAGTAAAATGCATGCAATGAAGATTAATGTGAGGATATGGATGACCGCATGACATTTTTTTTTTAATTTTTGTTTTGAGTGAAGTACAAGGAAAAGGTATCTCTAAGGTTTTTATTTAAAATTCACCATTGTACCACAACACTTGTTTGTCTACTCAAGGATGAAGAGGAAAGCTTCAAGTCAAAAGGCTAAACGGTATCTTTTGGAACGTAACAACACAAATTATGCAAAACACAAGCCTCCAAGTAAAGTACCAAGTGCTTATGAACTTTCAATCAGAGGGATAACAATCAGCTTTGTCTTATAGAAATTCCAACTCTATATCAACCCATTGCTTTCCACAGTATCTTGCTTTGGATTCTCAGTGCGCAAATTGATCATTAGCTTCAGTCAACAAAGAGTGACAATTGAATTCATGAAGATTTTCAATCTGTAGCTCTTTTCTAATCTTTTTTCAGTATTTTTTTTCTTTCTTTTTCTTTCTTGTTTTTAGGAAAAATGTACTACAATCTCAATTAATTTTGTCCTAAAATTAATGCTTAAGAAAATAATTTCAACTAATCATTGATCAGAATGGACTTTATTAGGCTTGTAACTTGGCTAATGGTTAAATGAGTAATGGAAGAAAATGGTATTAAAGGCTCAAAAAAGTGTTTAATGGTTAATCAGGACAAAGGATCTCTAGCACAACAATTCACTCTACTGAGCTTGAGATGTTCTTCGAGAGATTTCCTCTGCACACCTATTGTTTGGCTCTCATATATTCTTCATTTCTCTATCTTTTCTTTTTTTTTTCTTTTTTCTTATTTTTTACTTTTCCTTTATCATTTTTTTACATTTTTTTCCTTTTTTTCAATATAAAAGGAAAATCACATTTTCCAAATGAAATTGTAACTGAGTCAAGATCAACACATAATTTCCAAAATGAGCCAAAACAAAAATGGCATTAGCCCCAGTATGAGGGTGATAACATCAAAACTTATACCAACACGACGCCGGGGAGTGATGACATCTCAAATGCAAACATCGTGCTAGGCCCTAATATAAGGGTGATCCTTGTCCAAGGTTATTGAATGAAAGAAATAATTTCTGTTAAGCTCAAAGTAGGTGACAATGGGTAATTTAATTTTTTTTTCGGATAGAGAAACATGGCCAAACTTCATCTCAAATCATGATTGTTTATTTTCAAAAGCTTAATTTTAGGACAAATTTTTATGAAATGTACACATAATCCTTTCATTTTTTCTTTTTTCTTTTTTTCATTTTCCTTTTTTCATCATTTTTTTTTAGGCAAATTTGAGCTACAAATTACAAAAACCAATAACTTCATTACATAAAAATTTAAGTGAATCCTTCACTCAATGCATAAGCAACACATGATTCGGAATACTCCCCTCTCCAAACTACTAACCCTACTACCACAGGCTATATCCTTACTTTGCACCCATTCTTTCACGAGATTAGGGTTAGTTTGGAATTTCCGTTGAACTCCTCGATTCTTTGCTCCAGAAAGCATGGTTAGGGTTCACATTTGATTCAAGGTTGTTGGCCATTGATGGGAAAGAAATTTCCAGTTGTGAGAACAACAATGGGTCAGGATTGAGTTATGAACAGACTTGTGACGAGGCATAATGGTGAAATTTTAAATAATTAAGTTTGGAAGATGTTAACTCAACACCTATATTTCTCTCAATTTTTTTGCAATTTTTCAATGAAAGATGAAAAAAAAATTAATCTTTTTATTTTTTGACAAATGCGATGTGTAAGAATGAAAAGATGCAAACTTTGAAAACTCAATACGCATGACATGTTCATATGAATAAAATGATGATGCAAGAATAAAACATGTGCATAGATGCAATGAATGATGCATGGAAGAGACGATGGAAGATCTTTTTCTTTTATGCAAGAAATTTATTTTTTATTAACAACTAATTTTTCTATTTTTTTATAGAAAAAAGGGGAAATAAAAATAAGGTACAATGACGATCAATGTAAAATGTTTGAAGAAAAAAATGGAGAGTATATTTTTTTTTATTTTTTATATCATCACACAGAAAAGAAACAATATAAAAAATTGGATTTTTTTAACTTTTTTATTAAATAAAAGAAAAATGGTGAAATTACGCCTAAATTCTATTTTGTTTTTTTTTATAAGAGACAAAAATAAAAAAAAATGCTCTCATTTGTCCTACACAAGGGAAAGCCTTACAGTTATGGATTCTAAAGATCAAGGTTTATTTGGATGGTCACCTAGGTTCATCTACTAGTGTAAGGTTTCACGGGTAGGTCTAGACTTCTAAAGGCTATATGGCCCCTAGACTGCTCTCATCACACAGACAATGACCCAGTTCATGAATTAGCCAAAAGGAGGGATAAACCCATCTCAATTATGACAAACCCATGAAACTAGTAACAATCTGAGTGGTGTCTTAACAATTACCAAGTGAGTATTGAACCCCTCAATAGTAATCATTAAAACGCCTCATATTCCTTGGTTCGCACAAGCTCGGGTATAGAGCCCAAAAAGTGTGTGTGATAGTGAAGTGTGTGAAGGGAGCATATAAACCAATAATACAACCTACAAAACAAACCCCCTAACCTACAAAACAAAGGCAAAACAAAATATATACAATAAAATAAAAAGTCTTATACTCTAGGGTTGGAACAAGCAAAACAATTAAATAAAACAACAATAAATATATACAAATAACAAAATAAAGAGAAAAAATGGAAACATTAAATAAATACTAACAAAAGAAAGAATAAGGGGTAAAACAAATTAAACAAGATTTACACAATCAATTAATGAGCTTGATTCATAAAATTGTCCCAGTGGAGTCGCCATATGTAGCGACCCAAAAATTAAAGAGGATTTAAAGTGGGAGTCGCGACCAATTTTATTTAAGTAGGGAAAATTGGAAACTCTAAAAAAGTTTAATCTTAAAAAAATAAATTGGGTTAAGTATTTAGGATCAAACTTTCCAATATCATCTTTGGTGTTAAGTATGAAACACTCACAGCAAAAAATATGGAAGTAAGAAATGTTAGGTTTCCTTCATCTCCATAATTCATAGGGAGTTCTTTTAAAAATTGATCTTACCAAAATTCTATTTTGAATGTAGCAAGCTGTGTGAACAGCTTCTGCCCAGAATAATCTTGGTAGGTTGCTTGAAATGAGCATGGTTCTACCCATCTCCTGTTAGGACCACAGGAAACACTAGAATGGGGGTTGAATAGTGTTTTATAATCTTTACAGATTTTTCTGAAAACCTTTTAACAAGCAAACTGAGTTTGAAAATATTTGGGCAACCTTCATAAATTGGAAGTTCAGCAACTTGCTGATGCAACTCATAAGGTTGGATACAAACAATTTTGAAGTATTTTCGCGTGAAGAAAAGACTATTTTTTGCGTGGATTTATAAAACAACTTTTCTTAAACCCTCCTTGGTTAGATAAAACAGAATATAAAGAGTTAAGGGTTAAGAGAACTTAGCCACAGAAATTTATCCTGGTTCACTCACTAACTCAGTGAGCTACATCCAGTCCCAGGGCAAACACACCACTGGATTTTCCACTAATCTCGCAAGATTACAAGTATTATTTGCACACCTAGCCTCTCCAGGCTCAACAACAAGTATTCTTTGGACACATCCTCTCCCGGCTAAACAAGTATTCTTTGGACACAACCTGTCCAGGCTAAACGAGTATTCTTTGTTCCTCCAAGCCTCTCCGGGCTCTCAGAAACTTTACAGTGTTTACAAAGAAAGATAAGTTTAAGTTTCTGAGAAACTTAATCACAGGTTCTCTTGTACAAAGGAATGACTGAGTATAACTCATGATACAGAGGATAAATTCTAGGTACAAGGAAATGAGATATGACAAAGTGTTTGGCTTGGAATAGATCTACTTTTTTAATTTTGACGATTCACACTTTTTGCTAAGCTTCTTCTCTTTAAGTTGGTCAACAAGTATTTTTGATCAGCAGCTTCAGAGTATATCTTTGAAGAATATGGCCGACACTTTCAAAGACTTGTGAGAAGCTATTTATAGCATCTAGAAATGTGACCGTTGAGGATAGCTTGCTTATCGTTAAGAGACAAATTTGTGATAGCTTTTGACTTGAATAGAGTAGGTGTGCAGAGATAAACTGCTCTGACACACAACAGGTACAAAGGTTCCTTTTCCGTGTACGTTGTTCCTTGAGACGCAGAAAGAACTCTGTAAAAACTTCCTTTTGTAGGCAAGGGCAGAAGACGTTTAGAGACCTTTAAGTCTTTGCGTAGAAAGTCTTCTGACTTGGGCAGATACTATGTTGCATAATTTCAGTAAGACTTCTTAACAAAAAGAATGGTACACGTCATCAGAGGGTTGAGGGAGTCTTCAGCAGATCCAAGTTCTTCATATCAGCAGGTTGATCAACTTCGGAGAGTTGCTTCTTTTAGAGTTGCTGAAATACAAAGAAAAATACCATTCTCAGTAGAATCTGTTTTTATGCAATCAAATTTGTTAGACATTAAAACCAAGGGTAATGAGTCTTGAATCCAATTTAAATACTTAAATTGATTTTGAGACTCAACATTCTCCCCATTTTTAATGATGACAAATTTGATATGACTAACAAATATCTGAAGTAATTAAAGTGAGATTTAAAAAGAAAAGTTGAGGTTCTCCCCCTCTTTCAGATAAATGAATGGAGTGTGAAACTCCCCTTCTCCCCCTGAATAACAATCTTTTCTTCTGAAAAACACTTAGCTTCTGAAAGACAATTAGCCTTCTGAAAATCAACTTTGTTTCAGAGAATTTGTTAGTTATATTTACTCTCCCCCTTTTGTCATTATTCAAAAGGGTTCGGATAACTCAAGCACGTGACGCAGAATAATAAATTCAGATATCTCAACTAATGATTAATTTCAACGTATTCAGAGAATATAGAATTAAATCACACACGCTGAATAATAAAATCAATATAAGAATTTTGAGGAAAAGATCATTCATATTAATCAAAATTATAGATATTTTCAACAAGTATTTTCGAAAAGAAAGATCAAAAGACTATGACACGGCTCTTTGAAAAATTAATGGCTATCAGCAGGCATGATTTCGGCAACACTGGCACCCTCCTTCTCTGCCTTCACCTTTAGTAACTCCTTTTGAGTTTCCTTCAGCTTCTTTGCTAGTCAACCAATGCGAGCACGCAACCTCTTCAAGTTGTAAGCAGCAAACACCTTTCTGATCCTTCCATGAGCACCCAGAGGATCAAAGGCTCTTGTTCTTCTCCCTCTGACAGGGGATACCTTAGGAGAAATTCCAGCCATCTTCTTCTCTAGAGCTTATTCTTTCTCCACCAAACCTTGATCCATCAGTTCATACATGGCAGGAGTGAAGAAGGAAGGGGGTGCTTGATCAAAGAGTCCATCCATAGGAAAGCCTTTATGTATTAGGATCTTCATGATCAGAGAGTTGTGAGGAAATTTGTCAGCAGCATCCATTTCTCTTCTGAAGATCATCTGATAAAGAATGACCCACGAAAGGCTTATTTTCTTCTTCATCATTAAATGAGTCAACACAAACCTTTCAAGTTCTTTTATATAAATATTATCACTTCCCTTCGAAAGGATGTAGCAGTTAAGAATAGCAAGTAGCATTCTAAGGGTTTCCAAAAGTTGGGAATATTGCTTGGTGGGATTGAAACGTCTGGCACCGAATAGCATTTGGTCATACACCAAAAGTCCTCCATGAGAGACTTCCCAGTTTTGACAGAACTGATCTCCTCTAGCCGTAACTCCAATCACTTCCTCCAGCTGCTTGCAGTCCACAAAGAGTGATCTCCCCATGATAAAAGTCTTGATTCTAGTAGAGTGGGGTTCAAAAACAACTACAGAGTTGTTCCAGAATTCTAAGACGCTCTTCTTATGCCAGGGAGAGGAGATGTTGTTGAAAAAGGGGGTCCAGCTAACTGCATCAAAGTACTCAGAGACCTTATATCCTGCTTCGTCGAAATCATTAATACGAACCATTCTTGTAGGAATGATTCTCTCATCAAACTGTGTTGATGCAGGGGCGCATGACGCTACAGATTCAGCAGCCATTGATACAGAGAAGGTTTGAACTGAGAAACTTTGAAGTTCTTGGAGAGAGGAGAAGTTCTCTTAGATACACGGAGGATTTCTTGATTTGCAAAGAGAAAGTGTAGTTCTCATGATGATCCCTCTGACTCTATAAATAGGCACATCAAAATCATTGATGACAGCAGTTACTAAAACTGCGCAGACATGGAGAGTCGTGCATCGTGCCGCTTCGAGTGGACAGTTGAAGAGCCATTAATTACAGAGAGCCAGGTCACAAATATTTCAAAAACGTTTGGATTTAAAGACCTTTCATATTTCTTAGATAAAATAATTATTTCAATAAAATAATTTTCAGTAAGCATAAGTTTTCAGAAAGATCATTACAGAGACGTTCATAAGAGAATTTCAGAGAGTACGCATAATTCAAGTAATGCACATATTTTCAGAGAGTCTGAGATAGGAATGATGTTACCATAAAATATGGAATAATTTTAGGATTGAGACTCAATATTGCTTTCTGAAAGAGAGATGATAAACTTCAGCAGGTTGTGCTTAGAGCTTTCAGCATGTACACCTTCTTTCCATCCAGTTCTCCTTTCATCCATTCTTCTTTGGTTATTCTTGGTGTTTTCTTTGCTTTGTTGAGAACATTTGCAAGAGAAACAATGAACAATTTTGGTACCCATATCTTTTTGGGTCCACCAGGGTCAGTTACAGGAACAGGTTTCTCATTTTGCTTACATTCAGATTTGAATAATCTATGTTTATCACAGTGAGGACACCCATCTACCTTTTTCTTTTCCTTTTTAGACTTATCAAAGTTTGATGTCTTAGATGATGGTTTTCCAGAGAACCCTAAGCCTCTTTCATCATTTAAGCTTTTATGAGTTTTCAATAATCTGTCAAGATTATTGGTTCCTTCAGTAAAGTTGGCCAGGTCTTTAGTAAGTTCTAAAATCTGTCCTTGAAGATCCTGTTTTTCTTCAAGTAGACTTTTGAGCTTACTATTCTCCTTCTTCATAAGCTATTCTTTAAGTATAAGATTTTCGTTTTCAAAATCCTTATTTTTAGTGCATGCAGCAGCATAAGCACTAGAAAGCTTCTTATACTTTCTGAAGAGTTCCTTAGTTCCATCAACTAAATCATCATATTCATTAAGAAGAGTTAAATATGATACCTTAGAATCAGCATCTTCTGATTGATTTGCCATTAAGCATTGATTCTCTTCTTTTGATGAATCTTCTATACTTTCAGTGAATTGCTCTTCTGAGGATTTATAATCATCTCCTTTAAGAGCATATGAAGCTAGCCATTTCCATATATCCTTGGCAGAGTGCAGTCCTCTTACCATGTCATACTCAACTCTGTTCAGAGAACAAATTAAGTATAAGTTGGCTTGAGCATTGAATTGAACTTTATGTCTTTGCTCATTGGACCACTCATCTTTGGAAATGGGTAATCCATTTCTCATGGGAACATAGTCTCCTTCAGTAACTACATCCCAGAGATCTAGATTATAATTCTCCATGAATAGCCTCATATGTTATTTCCAGAAAGAATAATCTTTTCTGTTGAAGATTGGTGGTCTGGTTACATATGCCCCTTCTGAGATATAAACACCATAGCTTGTTGAGGTTTCCATCTGGATCTTTGTCCTTCGCACTTGTTAGATGCTCAACCCGAAGTTGAGCTCTAATACCAACTGTTAGGACCACAGGAAACACTAGAAGAGGGGTTGAATAGAGTTTTATAATCTTTATAGATTTTTCTGAAAACCTTTTAACAAGCAAGCTGAGTTTGAAAATATTTGGGCAACCTTCCGAAAATGGAAGTTCAGCAACTTGCTGATACAACTCAGAAGGTTGGATAAAAACAATTTTGAAGTATTTTTACGTGAAGAAAAGATTGTTTTCTGCGTGGATTTATAAAAACAACTTTTCTTAAACCCTCATTGGTTAGATAAAACAGAATAAGAAGAGTTAAGGGTTAAGAGAACTTAGCCACAGAAATTTATCCCGGTTCACCCACTAACTCAGTGAGCTACGTCCAGTCCCAGGGCAAACACACCACTGGATTTTCCACTAATCCTGCAAGATTACAAGTATTATTTGCACACCTAACCTCTCCAGGCCCAACAACAAGTATTCTTTGGACACAACCTCTCCAGGCTAAACAAGCATTCTTTTGACACAGCCTCTTCAGGCTAAACAAGTATTCTTTGGACACAGCCTCTCCAAGCTAAACAAGTATTCTTTGTTCCTCCAAGCCTCTCCAGGCTCTCAAACACTTTACAGTGTTTATAAAGAAAGATAAGTTTAAGTTTTTGAGAAACTTAAACACAAGTTCTCTTGTACAAAGGAATGACTGAGTATAACTCAGGATGCAGAGGATAAATTCTAAGTACAAGGAAATGAGATATAACAGAGTGTTTGGCTTGGAATAGATATACTTTTTTAATTTTGCTGATTCACTCTTTTTGCTAAGCTTCTTCTTTTTAAGTTGGTCAGCAAGTATTTTTTATCAGCAGCTTCAGAGTATATCTTTGAAGAATATGGTCGACAATTTCAAATACTTGTGAGAAGCTATTTATAGCATCCAAAAATGTGACCGTTGAGGATAGCTTGGTTACCATTGAGAGACATGAAGGGAATCAAGCATGTGGTCAGGGTGCAACAAAAATAAATGGATTCCCTCCCTTGTTATAATCGTTTTGCAAAAACACGAATGAAGGAATAAAAGGTATTGAAACGAAAGGTCGTACCTTATTAGGATTACAAACGAGGTAAGAGTAGCCGCGTCTCTATTGGTATCCACGCCAACAGCCGTACTAGGAAACTCTCTCCAACTCTGCTAGTAGCCTTAGAGAGTAAAAAGCGATTGCTCATGTGTATCTAGGGTAGTGCATCTCATGCTCTATTTATAGAGTGGTGGCTGGGGTTTTACCCCTCACTCACTTAACCTCACACTTATGGGCCTGGCCCATCATGTAATAATTCTAATTAAATTAAATTAGAATTATTATCCTTTTCCTAGTGGCTTGTTGTATGTGTGTGACCCAATAGGCTTTTAATATTTGGTTATAATATTAAAATAAAACCCTTTTATATTTAATATCATAAATAATGAGCGGTATCTAGCAACACATCACTATCCAAATATTGAGATTATCAATAACTTTGATAAATCATATTTTATGATAATAATTTATATGATCTGTCCCTTTGTCCATATATCTAATTGAGCACAAGGGCATGGATTGTGTCAACCTTGTATAGTTCAATTTATATTTTCTTGATCCTCAAGTAGACTGTACAGAAAATAAATATCTCATATTTATCCTCCTGAGCATGGCCATGCATTTTGCAGTCTCACTTTATCAAGAGGCCTACAGATATAACTCCTGTTACATAGGAAGGACAAATCCCATCTAGGGCACTCACATTCCTCCACATAATTTATTATATGTCCAAAAACCAACTTTATGATTACCCTGTTACAGGTAACGTTTGATGATAATTAAAACATATAATTCCTTATGTAGGAATCATAGTGATTTCAGGTTGAAGGACTTCATATAACACTTATCAATTTAAGAAACGTTCATGACACTTATGTAACAATCCATGCAACATTCTTAAGGTGGGTTTGTCCAGTACACCATTACTCTTAATGTGTACCTATGTGAGCACATGATATCTCATATCCATGATCTGTGAGATGTGATCATCAATGAACTCACATACTAGTCTAAATGCATCTTTGTCCTAAGATGATATTTAACTAGGGACTATTTAAGAATAGTTCTTCATAAGATCCCACGATCAAGTCATCTACTTGATTTCTTATGAAGTTTAAGCTTACTATTCTAAGGACAATAATTATATTCTAAAAGAATAAGTTTATCTTTATAAAATAACATGATACAAGTGATGGATGTTCATAAATATATAAGTCTCTAGTGCATATTCCTAACAAGACAAACTTGTGATAACTTTTGACTTGAATAGAGTAGGTGTGCAGAGATAGCACTGCTCTGACACACAGCAGGTACAGAGGTTCCTTTTCCGTGTACGTTGTTCCTTGAGACGCAAAAAGAACTCTGTAAAAACTTCCTTTTGTAGGCAAGGGCAGAAGACGTTAGAGACCTTTAAGTCTTTGCGCAGAAAGTCTTCTGACTTGGACAGATACTATGTTGCATAATTTCAGTAAGACTTCTTAACAAAAAGAATGGTACACGTCATCAGAGGGTTGAGGGAGTCTTCAGCAGATCCAAGTTCTTCATATCAGCAGGTTGATCAACTTCGGAGAGTTACTTCTTTTAGAGTTGCTGAAATACAAAGAAAAATACCTTTCTCAGTAGAATCTGTTTTATGCAATCAAATTTGTTAGACATTAAAACTAAAGGTAATGAGTTTTGAATCCAATATAAATACTTAAATTGATTTTGAGACTCAACATCTCCTACAAGCTTCTGTTCTTTCTCTCAACAACCCCATCTTGCTTAGGTGTTCTTGCCACAGAGAAATTGTGAGAGATCCCATTCTCATCACAGAACATTCTAAAGCTTGAGTTTTCAAACTGACCACCGTGGTCACTTCTGATAGCAGATATGCAAAATCCTTTTTCATTTTGCACCTTCTTACAGAATTTTGAGAAATTCTCAAAAGTCTCATCCTTGCTTTTGAGAAATAACATCCATGTGAATCTAGAGTAGTCATCCACAATGGCCAAACCATACTTCTTACCACCAAGGCTTTCAGTTCTTGTAGAACCAAACAAATCAATGTGAAGTAATTCTAATGGTCTTGAGGTAGACACAACATTTTTACTCTTAAAAGAGCTTTTTGTTTGTTTACCCTTAAGACATTTTTCACATAAAATATCATACTTGAAAGAGAGTTTAGGCAGTCCTTTAACAAGGTTATGTTTTGTTAACTTTGAGATTAATCTCAAGCTGGCATGCCCAAGTTTCTGATGCCAAATCTGTTTTTCATCTTTTACAGAAAGAAGACATGTCACATTTTGACTTGCAAGTTCCTAAAGATCAATTTTATACACATTGTTGTGTCTCTTAGCAGAAAAGAGAATTTGATCCGAAGGATCCTTGACTACACACCCATCCTTGGTGTAAGACACAACATATCCACTGTCACATAATTGACTTATGCTCAGCGGGTTGTGTTGAAGTCCTTCCACAAGGAGAACATTCTGAATGAGAGAGAGAGAAGAAATACCTACAGACCCTATACCTGTGATCTTCCCTTTCTGATTTCCTCCAAAGGTGACCACCCCACCATCATTGGGTCTAAGGTTTTGGAACAAAGACCTTTCTCCCGTCATATGACGCGAGCATCCACTGTCCAAATACCATTTGTGGTGTCTCCTTTGTCCTATTAAATATATCTGCATAAGGGACAATTAAATTTTTAGGTACCCATATTTTCTTGGGTCCTTTTTTGTTAGTCTTAGGCTTGGACTTCCTTTTGTGTTTGCACTGTGACACAAGGTGTCCAGGCTTTCCACAATGGGAACACCCATTACCCTTTCTCAAACTCTATTTGTTTATAAAAGAAGGTTTAGAATTTGATGAATATGATGATGTGTCTTCAGAGAATCCTAAGCCACATTTGTCAGTAAAGCTCTTTTGAGTTCCTAATAATCTATTGAGATTATTAGTTCCTTCCACAAATATGGCAAAGTCTCTGGTAAGTTCCTCAACCTTTCTCTGGAGTTTTTTATTTTCCTTAGAGAGGTATTTGGAATTCCCAGTCTCTTGCTTCAAGAGTTTTTCTTTGAGTAAAATATTTTCTTTTTCTAAAATCTCATTTTTATCACATACATCAGTGTATGCCTTAGAAAATCTTTGTACTCATTGAAAAGTTCCCTTGAGCTCTCAACCAAATAATCATATTGATCTTGGAGAGTTTGAGGAATTACCTCATATTCTAAACTGTTTGAAGATGGGAAACTTGCCATCAGGCAAAGGTTTGCTTCTTCTGAGGAGTCCTCATCTTCCTCTGAAGTAGAATCATCAAGGTCTTACCAAGTAGCCATCAATCCCTTTTTTTTCTTAAAGAACTTTTTATTTTTAAAAGAGGGTTTCTTTAGCTTAGGACAGTCAGCCTTCATATGACCTGGCTACTTACATTCAAAACAAATGATTTTGTCAGTAGATAAGGTATCCTTACCTGACTTACCGGAGGATGAATGTTTTCTAAATTTTCCTTTCTTCTGAAGCATCTTTTTTATCCTCCTACTGAGAAGGGCCAAATTATCATCGTCCTTTGAACTGACTTCAGAACCTTCATTGCCTTCTGAAGTCTCCTTAACTTGCATGGCTTTATGTGACCCATGCCTCAGCTACTTGGATCTGGAGTTCAAAGCTAATGACTTTTTCTTGGGTGCATCCTCATCAAGTTCTAACTCATGGACTTTAAGGGACCCCGACAGTTCTTCCATTCTCAAAGAATTGAGGTCTTTGGCCTCTTGAATGGTTATAACTTTGGGTCTCCAAACCTTTGGTAAACTCCTTAGAATCTTGCGATTATTTTCACCAGAATCATAGGTTCTGCCTAAAGACTTAAGTCCATTTGTTATTGTCTGAAACCTACCAAACATCTGGTCAATGGTTTCAGACTCTTGCATCTTGAACATCTCATATTGATGAGCTAGCATGCTAATCTTGGTTTGTTTGACATTGTCAGTCCCTTCATGGGCTGATGCCAACGTATCCCAGATTTCCTTGGCGGAGGAGCATCCATGCACTTTCTCATACTCAGATTTATTCAAGGAACAAACTAAGTAGAGTTTTGCTTTAGCATTAAGCTGAACACAAACCTTTTGCTCACCGGTCCAATTTGCCTTTGGTATGGGCACACCACCATGCATGGGAATATAATCACCATCAATGACTATATCCCACAGATTGATGTTGCTTCTCTCAATGAACAGTTTCATACGATCTCTCCAGTAATGGTAATCAGTGCCATTAAATGCTGGAGGCCTTGTCACAGATGCACCTTCTGTGATATAGTGTGGGTTGCTTGTAGAAGTTTCCATCTTGGATCTTTTCCCTTAGCACTGATGAGATGCTTAACCCGAGGTTAAGCTCTGATACCAACTGTAGAACACACAGGAAATACTGGTAGGGGGTTGAATAGTGTTTTATAAAACTTAGACAGTTTTTGGAAAATCTTTAACAAGTAGCAACATTTAAAAAAAGGATTCAGATAACTTACTGAAATCTGAAGTTTGTGTACTTGCTGAAACTGCTTCAGAAGGTTCAATAAAATAGTTCACGAAAATTGTTTGAAAGCTAAGTGTTATAAAACGGTGAATTCAAATCCCTTCTTGTTAGCTTAACAAGAAATTTAAGAGAGTTAAGGATAAGAGAACTTAGTCAAGAATTTATCCTGGTTCACTCACTACCACCGTGAGCTACGTCCAGTCTCAAAGCCAACAAACTATGGATTTTCCACTAATCTGATCAGATTACAAGTATTCTTTTGATACCAAGCCTCTTCAGGCTCTTTACACAAGTATTCTTTCCTTACCAAGCCTCTCCAGGCTCTATACAAACTGTGTTTGAAAGAAAATAGCCTAAGCATAAAATTACACAAATTTAAAGCTCAAACTGGGTAAAATGTACAATCAGCTGAGTTAAACTCAGGATATGAAAGTTGTGTACAAGTATATCAGAGTATAAATTTTACAAGAAAATTTGCAGTGTTTTCAGCAGGTTGGTGTTCTTCTCTTCTGTTTTGCATGAAATCTGAGTGAGGGTATTTATAGAGATGGACTTGAGATCCGTTGAACTCTATTTAATCCCATTGTGAGATAACATTTCTCCCGTTGAGACACAAACTTCTGATAGCTTCTTGCAGAGGACAAAGCAGGTGTGCAGCGCTGACTCTACTTTTTCCGAGCACAGTGTACTTCTGCAGCAGAGGCTTCCTTTTTGGTGTACAAGAATTTGAAATATATCAAAACGTTTCTGTTATGCCTTGCCAGAGAGAGTGCGATGTAGACAGCTAGCAGGAATCGTTGAAATGACTTGAGTCTTCAAGAGGTCTTCAGAGGGTCTCACTCCAAAAATGATTTGCATGAAGACACAAAGCCACGTCAGACTTCTCCAGCCTTCAGAAGGTTCTTCACTTCAGAAAGTCTTTACGCTTCAGAAGGTTCTTTACTTTAGCAGGTTTTGACTCTTCAGAGGGTTCTGCTACTTCAGAGGGTTGCTCTTTCAAAAGGTCCAGAGTTGCTGAAACACAAAGAATACCTTTAAGAGAACCTGCACTAATTTTTAATAAACTTTAATCAAATTTGTTACTCATTAAAACTTAGGGTTATGAGAATTAAAACATTATTAATTACTTAATAACATTTGTTAGACTCAACATTTATCTCTCTATTTTATTCATTATTGTTTTAACTTATTATCTATTCGATTTATTTATAATATTAACACTATATTAAAATTGTTCCACGGTACATGTGTCGTGTTTTCAAACTTGCTTTTTTTTTAGTTTATTTATTCTCACTTTAGTAAAATGATTTTTTTATGTAACGAATCACAAGTATCCTCCACAGGATACGCTTTTACTTCTGTCCTTTTTCTTTTCTTTTTTATCGCACTTTCATTTTTTTATTATTATATTAAATATTTTCTCTAATTATTTGTTTCTTTTAATATGTTTCATTACAAAAGTAAATTTTATATGAACTGCGAGTATCCTCCACGGGAGGCAGTTCTGGTCCTACCGTTTTTTTTATTCTCACACATGTGTTGATTTTCAATAAATTTAATGAGATTTTTCCAATATATCATTTATCTCTCTATTTTATTCATTAATGTTTTAACTTATTATTGTCTATTATCTATTCGTTTGTTTGATACTACGGCTGTCAGTAATGTGCATAAACCCTTCCGTTTTATGGCTAGCTGGATGTCAGATGAATCTTTTCCTAATCTTGTGAAAACGGCTTGGACTAGTGGTACTCCCTGGAATATTGCTTGTTCGAATTTTATCTCAAACGTGACCCTATGGAATAAGCATTCTTATGGCAATATTTTTTATAGGAAACAAAAGCTTTTAAATAGGTTGGAGGGTGCAAATACGAAGCTTCAAATGAGACCGAATTCAAGGTTGGAAAGACTTATTGATGATTTGAAGCATGAATTTCAGAGCATGTTAGACCAAGAAGAAATCTTTTGGTATAAAAAAGCCCGCTCTGACTGGGTCCGCTTTGGTGATAGGAACACGAGGTATTATCATTTATCTACTATGATCCGTCGAAGACGTAATAAGATGGAGGCTTTATTGAATGATGAAGGTGTCTTAATTTCTAATCCCGAGGAGTTGAAGGAGCTTGTTGTTCGGTATTTTGAGGATTTATTCTCTTTTTCAGGTCTTCTGGATTTTTGGCCTTTTCGTAATTGCTTTCCCAAGCTCAGTGAAGCTTCTATTGTCCAGATTGGGTTGCCTTTCACATATCTTGAAATTAAAGAGGCGATTTTTTCTATGGGGGCCTATAAAGCCCCTGGGCTAGATGGCTTACATCCATGCTTCTTTCACTCTTATTGGGAAGATGTTAAAGTTTCAGTTTGCAATCTCATTAAAGATGTCTTCCAGGACCCAATGAAGGTTAAAGAGATTAATGGCACGCTTATTTCCCTCATTCCTAAGGTGGACAATCCGGGAAATATTCGTCAATTCCGTCCTATTAGTCTTTGTAACGTTGTTTACAAGGCTATTACAAAAATGATTGCCTCTCGCCTGAAGTGTCATGTGAGTTTCTTGATTAAAGAAAATCAGTGCAGTTTTATTCCGGGTCGACATGGTACTGCTAATATTATTATAGCACAAGAGATTTTCCATTCTATGCGGATTCTGAAATCTAAAAAGGGTTATATGGAAATCAAGGTTGATATGGAGAAAGCTTATGATCTTCTGTGTTGGGATTTTATTGCAGATACCATCAGAGATATTGGCTTGGATGATCACTTATGTCAACTCATCATGGCCTGTATATCCACTCCTTCAATGCAAGTTCTCTTTAATGGAGAAAAAACGTGGGAATTTCTTCCTGGTAGAGGTATCTGGCAAGGGGATCCTTTGTCCCCTTATATCTTTGTTTTGTGTGTTGAGCGCTTAGCTCACCTTATTATAATGAAGGTTGCTGATGGAAGTTGGAAGCCTTTCAAGCTTGGTTGTTCGGGTACAAAGATTTCGCACTTATTCCTTGCGGACGATTTGTTCCTTTTTGCGGAAGCGTCTACATCTCAAGTAGAAGTCATTATGGATTGCCTAACCTTTTTGTGGTGCTTCGGGTCAACGTATAAATGTCACTAAAAACAAGCTAATGGTGTCTAAAAATGTGGCTCCTGTGGTGGATAATGGTATTAGTTCGGTGACTGGTTTTCATCTATCTGCAGATCTTGGGAGGTACCTTGGAGTTCCTTTATTACACAAGAGGGCTACTACTGGTACCTATTCTTACCTCTTGGACCATGCACGTAGGAAGCTTGCTTCTTGGAAGGCCGATTCTCTCTCTTTTGCTGGGAAAATTACTTTGGCAAAGGCTGTTCTTCAAGCTCTCCCCACTTATACTATGCAAACCGCTTTGCTTCCCAAGACTGTCTGTTATAAGCTTGAGCAATTATGTCGTGACTTTGTGTGGGGATCCTCTGGGGGCAAACGTAAACTCCACTCTATTGGGTGGTCTCAGTTCTGCCTTCCTAAGGTCCTTGGTGGCATGGGATTTAAGGAGTTGCATTCTTTTAACAGGGCGTTGATTATGAAGCTTGGGTGGGATCTGATTGATAATCATTCCGCTCTTTGGGTTCGCTTTCTGCGTGCTAAATATAAGGCTGGTTCGGATGTTATTCCTACTATGCGACGGTTCTCAAATGAATCCATGGTTTGGCGTAGCATTTGTAACTCTTGGGAGTTTGTTTTAAAGGGGACTTGCTGGAGGTTAGGGGATGGAGCTTCAATTCTTTTCTGGACGGACTATTGGTTGAAATCGGGTTTAATTCTAAATGATGTTATATCTAATCCCCTGCCTGTTGATCGTTTATATGACTCGGTGAAGGATGTGTCACTTGAGGATGGGAGTTGGGACATGGCAAGGTTTAGTCCTTGGCTTCTAGGAACTGCTCTTGCTGAAGTTTCTGCTCACCTGGTTGGTGTCCCTGTACTGGGTCCGGATAAACCAATCTGGAAGTTTACTCATGATGGTACTTTTTTAGCCAAGACAGCTTATGAGTGTATTCACGACTTTCCTCGTTCTTTCAGGACTGATATTTGGTCGGTTCTTTGGAGTTGGGATGGACCAGTTTGAGCTAAGCATTTCTTGTGGCTTGCTGTCAAGGGTGGTTTAAAAACTAATTGTTTCTTGTGGGAAAGAGGTCTAACTCAGTCCAGTCTTTGTGCATTTTGTCACTTGGAATCAGAAACGGAAAAGCACCTCTTGTTGGAGTGCTCTGTTGTCTCTAACTTCTGGGAATTATTTGGGGAGAGGCCTGTTCACGCTTTGGATGCATCGCTATCTGTGGTTGATTGGATGTTTAAGAATTTGAAAATTCATGGTGTTCTCTTTAATGGTATTCCTTGGAGCTTACTCTTTGGTATTGCTTGCTGGGCCATTTGGCGTGCTAGGAATGCTCATATATTTCGAAACCATGATTCTGACCAGCAGAGGGTCTTTCACTTCTGTGTAGTTTCGGCAAAGGAGTTCCTTAACGTCCATGCTGCACATGCCCCTGTTGTTCGTGCTTTCCTGCACAAGGAGGATAAATGGATTCAGTGGATTCCACCGGACTGGGGCTGGATTAAATGGAACTTAGACGGATCAGTTTTTCAGCATTCTGGAGATGCTGCTAGTGGTGCAATCTTGCGTGACAGTAACGGGAACTGGCTGGGTGGGGTGGTTAGACATATTGGCACTACCTCCATAATTATGGCTGAGCTTTGGGCTTTTAAAGATGCAATCTCCTTGTCCATTCATAGAGGTGATGACTTTATATACTTTGAAAGTGAATCTACTGCTGCTGTAAATTTTATTAAGATGGGTGTTCATCAAAATCATCCTTGTTATGCTATGGTCTCCTCCATTAGACATGATTTGCGGAGGTTCCAACACTTTCATATTATTCATACTTATAGGGAAGGGAATTTTGCTGCTGATTTTTTAGTTAGGATTGGTCATTCTTACCAGATTGGCTCCCATGTAGTTTCTGAGCCTCCTCCTAGTTTGTCAAATATCCTCTTTGGGGATTCCTTTGGTGTTTGTTTCGTTAGGCGTGTTGTTGCCTAGTGGGGCTCTGCCCCTTCTCTTTACCAAACAAAAAAATATCAAATTTATTCTCATGGTACATGTGTCGTGTTTTTAAACTTCCTTTTTTAGTTTCTTTATTCTCACTTTAGTAAAATGGTTTTTTATGTAATGAATCCAAGTATCCTCCACGGGATACATGCTTGCTTCTGTCATTTTTTTCTTTTATTTTTTATCACACTTTTATTTTCTTTTTTTGTTATTAATATATTAAATATTTTCTCTAATTATTTGTTCATTATAAAAGTAATTTTTTTATGGACCACAAGAAATATTGCTTCTACCTTTTTTCTTATATATTAATTTTCTTTTATTATTATTATTATGTTAAAACCATTTTTCTCATCATTAATTTCTGATTTTTTATTACATAAAAATAAAAATTAAAAAGTAAAAGTAAAATTTATAATAGCTAATATTTTATCCCATATGAAACACGGACAACATAAATCATGGCAACGTCTGGGTGACACACCGGTGTTCCACCTTTTCTGAGCCGTTAGATTTATTTATTTTTTAATGAACGTCCCTGATGTGTTATCTACTACTTGGTAAACAGGTTTGTGCAAAAATTGCTCAGGTGCCCCTCTTGTGAAATTTTAAATTGCTATTTGTTGGCAACCTTCATTAGTGGTCTAGCAACCTAGCGAACGAAATGGACCAAATGGTGCGAAGAAGATCGTCCAGCAAGACAATACTGATGTTTATCGATTTTTGGTTTGAAATATCCATTAACGGTGTTATTATTTTTGGTCCAGCAAGACATTATCGTTATTTATTATTTTATTCTAACATGTTAACTAACATGCTATAACCTGAAAAAAAAGTGAGATAATGATGTGGGGTGGGACACCCTATCAGCACCCCATAAATCATAACATCAATTTATATGTGACTTCACATACTAGTAAAATAAAAATGGAAAAGTTATTCAATAATTTTGCTCTCCAATACAGAAAGCTTAACGCACACTGTGATAGGGTTCCAATTCAAATCCTAAAAGAGAAATCGAAAAGCTATTCAATAATTTTGCTCGCGAAAGTCACACAATCTGTCGTCCCTGACCACCACGCCGCACCACCAAGAAGCACCGTCGACCGTCGCGCAGCTGCACGTTTCCTCTGTCAACCGTGGCGTCTCTCTTCCTCGGCCTTGCTGGTTCATTGGTTCTGTGACAACCATCGCACCTCATATCTCTTCCTCTCTCCCAACGTTACCTCCGTCTCCTGCGCCGGTAATCTCCCTGGCCTTGCTCCCTTGTATCCAAGTATCTTAATGTCACCGCTATCTGACTTCTATGATTACGTGGCAAAATATGAGGCATAGGATTAATCTAACAGTCTAAAACAATGGAAAGTCACCGTCACTTTCCCTGCTGAAAGTCACACAATCTGTTCCCAATTTATATTCATTCCACCGAGATTAATTCCAACAAGGCTTCCATCTGGCGAATTGGAAATCGCAATGGACGTGAAGGCTCTGGCAAAATCAAAGAGAAGTCACACACAGCACCACAGCAAAAAGTCTCATGGAAACCACCATAGCCACAAGCTCAAAGCCCTATCACCATCTTCTTCAGCCTCAAATGACGCTGCGAAGGAGCCATTGGGCAAGCAGCAAGGGATCGAGAAGAAAACCCATCGCTCTAGGTCTCACGGTTCTTCTTCACTTCCCACCAATTGGGATCGCTATGAAGAGGAAGAAGAATTGGATTCTCCTGAAACTGCAAGCAAAACCGTCGATGCTGTAATGCCCAAAAGTAAAGGGGCTGATTTTCGCCACCTGGTTGCTGAGGCTCAGTCTCATGCCGAGAAAACTTTGGAGTCCTTCCCTTCTTTGGATGAACTTCTTCCTTGTATGTGCTTTTGATTCATAAACCAATGTTCCAACACAGTGCTCCCAACGTTGCTCACTTTTATCTTTCACTAATAGCACTAGGTTATTTATAATTTATAATATAAATAATGTTTGATGATAAGTTAGCATTCATGATTAAGTAATTAATCTCACTGATCCTTTAGTTTAATATATATGTTGTTGAAAATCTTTTATTATACTTTTTTTTACAGGGGAGTTCGGTGTGGGATTAGGCTCCATGCTTGCTGTAAGGGGAGAGGGCATTCTGTCATGGATTGGAGATGATAATTTTGTCGTAGAGGATAAGACAAGTGTAAACCAGGAGGCAGTTTATTGACTCACTTAAATAATGTTGATAATATGATATGATTATAAGATCAGTACTCATGTTTAGCAATTCTTTCTGAATGTAATAGAAATAGTTCTCATCTTAATAGTTTTAAGCATACTAATGGGAGCTTCTTAAGCATATTTAATTAAGTCGTTATTCTATGAGGCTAGCTGCAACCACCTTTCTAATGCTTGTAAGTTGTAACCTAATAAATTGTTTTTATAGTTTAATTAATAGGAGGTAGTAGTAATATTAAGCGGTTAACAGTGCAATAGGTTGGGTATAAGCTGTCACAGTTTGTTTGGCTTGGTAATCCCTTTTAAGGGTTATTATTATCATCAGAAGTTCTTCCATCTATATAGGTGCTACAGTATAAATTGGTCCATATGATTATGTAGGCTACAGCTTGTCTGACTGGAAAAATTTGAAATGAAAGCTACTTCACACTTGCCTGGCTAAAAAATTGTAGGATGGTTGAAAGTTTGATTGACTCAACACTTAGCATTTGAGTATTAGACTCTTCTTTTATTGCTTGTTCAAACATTGTTTTCTGCAAGAGATTATTATTAGGAATTATAATTCTTTTGTGTAAAATGATTACAGAATTTTTGTTGTTTTGTGTGATTTTCTCCAGCATTTTTATCAAGATCTGCCCTTGCAACACATTATATTTTAACTTTTTGCCTACATGTTATCGTATAACTCCATTTGGTGTTGCCTTACTTACCATGAATTGGGTTTCATGCAGGCATCATTTATTTCCTTGAATTTAAATTCTGTAGCTGAAAGTCTTGCAAAAGTTGGCTTATCAAAGAGATTATTCATTGAGTCTGACCTGTTACCCACTGAGTTGGTATGGTTACTCTCTAAATTGATCTTGAACATTATGTGGTTGACTATCTCTTTGCAGTTCTCGAAACATTATAGTTAAATCACATTTCATGATATTTATTTGTACGCTCCTTATATTTACTCAATTCTTAGTGGCTGGGCCCAGAGTGCAGCACAATTTTTTTTACATAGTTTTACATTTGATCTAACTTGCACTTTTCAAGAATTGTTCTGTTTTAATCACTTGGGATTTCATTTTCACTATCTGATATAAACCATGCATGATGAAGTTTACTCAGGTCTACATAAGTCTGTTTTATGTTTGTGTTTCCCACCCACATGTGGCTTTGAATCTCTTTGCGGGGGTGGGAGGTGTATTCAGTTTGTAGAAATGTTTTTTGTCCTTACTAATAATTACCAAAATGATACCTTATTTTCATTATTTTTGGTACAAAACTTTGAAAATGGAAAATGAAAGAAAAACAATGTGGCATTTTTTATTATTAGTAAAAACAGAAAATGGAAATAAAATAAATTTTTACAGACCAAACACATCCGGATATTTTTACTGATCCTACAAACAACGCCTTGTTGTAAAGAGAAATTCTTGGGGGCTGTAGAGCACTTGCTCTGTAGCATTAAATATTTACCTCTTCAAACATAGTAATAAAATTGTAGTTAAAGTGGGAAATAGTGACGGCACACGTAGCTGATGTGGTATATATTCCATGATACAAAGCAAGCACTTAAGAATTTCTCTTGTAAAAAACTTCTTGTTCCTTTGTATCATGGAAAGGAAAGCTGAGAAACTGTAATATGAGCAATCTGTTGAAAGGCATGACCATAATACACTACATTTCCCTATCTATACTAAAACATGGGCATATGTCCTTTTTACTATTGTAAGATTGGATATATGATTTATTGCTTGTCCGCAGTAGTGCATGTATGAACTACGATCATACATTACTATAATAATGAAAGCAACTAGGAAGTGCGGACACTTCAAAATAGTAGTTGTGTTTTTGCCATACTTTATTGTCACTTCTACTTGTATTTTATACTTTTTTTTAATGTTTTGAACTTTTATACCTATAGAGATTGGAATACCATAACAATTAGATAAATGGTAGCTCTTTATTATGTCTAAAATGACTCGTGCTAATATTTAAAAAAATAATTCTCTCTTTTACTTTAAGATTTGTGTTTCTATATTGACTTTTTACTAATTTTATGTGTTGTATTACAGTCATGTTGTATAAAATTTGTCGTATCCCCGTGTTTATGTCATATTGCATCTATGTCCCTTGTTGTATCCGTGCAATATAGGAAAGCAGCCATTATTTCTGAGTTTTTGGAAAATGAGGGAAGTTTTCAAACGTAAGCAATTTTTTGGTTCACCATGAACTATGAAGTCAAATATTGAAGTGTTCCTTGTTGATAGAAATAGCTATGACACGGATGGAGCACTAGCACAAGCATAATGTAATTGTGGACATTTGGTATTTTAATTTAGAGCCATATTATAAATCCAATAACATGCTTTGTGAAACCTGTGACTAAATAATAGAATGAATTGTACTTTTATATACAGTCTGAAATTTATTTATGCTGCACTAATGTGGTTTTTTCTACAGCTTGTGGAAGACTTGGCAATGGGCAGCAATGAAGAACCTGATGAACTGGAAACTACAGAGGACAGTGAACTAGCCAATAGGATGTCTAATGAATTAAATCTAGATGATTTTTCTGCAGATCAGTCTGCATCAACTAGTTACTGTAGCAGCCGCCATGCTGCTAATCTCACCTCATCCCACGACTTTCTTGTTCCTGTGAACTATGTCAATGTTGAATTTCAGCAAGTAGGCAGTTCTGGTAAAAATAAAGCATTTCTTCCAGGTTCTGGGAAACACTCAGCATTTGAGGCAGCTGCTGCTGAAAAAGATCTGGATATGCTTCTAGATTCACTTGGTGAGACCAAGACTCTAGATTCTCCAGGCTTAAGGTCCAATACCTCTTTTCCTGTTTCATTGGGAGTCTCTTCTGTGGATCCTCCTGAGATTTCAAATAAAGAGCTAGTTCCATCCAAAATTGCATCAATTACTGCTAATCTAGATGATGCACTTGACGACTTGCTAGAGCAAACATCCACTTTGATTAATCCAAATGTTTCATTACGGCCACAGGAAGAAAAGTCTGTCCACAACATCATACAATCTTCACATTCTGGAAGCAAGTCGAAATTGTCAGATGATTTTGATTCATGGTTTGATACACTTTGATTAGTCAAGTGTCATCATTCTTGCTGATTTGTAATATGATGGTGTGCATTACTGCTTTTGCTAAGATGGCCTTGTCCTTTTCACCAGTCTGACTAATGAAAAATGGCTTCTAAGCCTTCTTTTGGATTTGCGTTATAATAGTGCATAACCATGTTATAAAAAATTAAAATCAAATCCATTCAATTAAATATGAATCGTAATTCGTGCATAATTTATTTTTAAGTCATAAAATTCATTGTAAATCAAATAAATTGCTCCAATGGTTGAGGTTTGAAACAATGAGTACATTTAAAACGTTATAAGTTATAACCAACACATATGAGTTATTGATCCATGGTTCAGTCTAATAAACAATATTTAGCAAGTTTGAATTTGGATTTGCATCATCCCATGCAAAAGTAACAAATATATGGATTCATTGAATGTACGTTTGTAGCCTGTTCAGTGTTTCCTCAAACACAGAATGATGATTTGCAAATTTACTACTCGGTTTACTTTAACCGTTGGCTTCTGCATTTATATTTATTGAATAAATCAGTGACCAATCAAAAAAGTAGAGGTATTGGAAAATAAGATACGATAGTATTCTTCTTAATATGTTCATTTTATTTAATCTATAATAAATAGAAATTAAACTTCTAGAGTGCTTAGCTATATGAAGGTGATATTAGTGAGACTTGATGGATGAATTGTAATCGAAGTCAACTATAATGCAGTGATAAGAGCTCTTAGCCATAGTAATCAAATCCAAACCCACAAATATACACTCAATCATGATCAATTTCAATGTTGAAAACCTATTTTTACCAAGTTTAGGGAAAAACCCGAACCCTTTTTATAAAGATAGGGGTGTGGTGGATTTAGAGGTGCAAGTATTTGGCCTGACTTTGACACCAAACCTGCCTAGGTATAATAGTTAATTAATTTAAAGACTTAAATATATTTTTATTCCTCAATACTAGTAGAGCTTTGTTAAATGATCTCTATGTTAGCAGGCAACAATAGTCCATACTCATCCTATGTGGATTGACCATTGCCAAGTTATATTTGCTGAAGTGGAAATGAGTAAAATGTAAAGTTTATAATTTTCTAACACTATCCCCTTTTATTTTTACACTAATCAAATTGTGGGTGCTGGGATTTCTCACGCTTTGGAGGTGAAACTGAGAAGCCCACTTACATTGGAGGCAAAGAAGATTACGTGAAACCTGTGTTGCGATGCTTCATGGAGAAATTCGATCCATGAAGGCTCTGCGTGGACTTGGCTGTGGTGATTTCAAGGTGGTGTGGTGGTGGTGTGTTGTGACCAAAAGTAGGCAAATAAGGGTCATTTTCTATATTGCAATGGAATCTTCGGTTGAAAATCTAGAAGCATGTGGGGACTGAATACATGTGTTGATTCTGACAATTTTCTTTTGTTTATTAGGGTTTAGTCTCTTAATAGTGAGTGTAGGACCATAGAAATTGTGTACCTTAAAACATGAGTCAGGGTAAATTAAGTGTTGTTGTTTATTTGTTATTGCAACCATAAGTTAACTAGAGCCGGCAAAATGCGATTGCTCGACCGGGCCGACCTACAAAAGCCTGCAAAAAATGTAGGGCTCAGGAACCTATTTTAAAAGCCCGAATAACTCATGGGCTTTTAGCTTAGCTCGATAAAGGCCACTACCCGCAAAAAATAGGCTACTAAAAAAAGCCCACAAAATATAGGGCTCCGACACCTATTTTAGAAACCCGAATAATTTCCGAGATTTTCAGCCCAGCTCGATAAAGCCCGCTACCCATGTCGAATCGGGTCGGGCTGGGTAGCCCAAATTGAGAGCTCTAAGGTTAACAATTCACAATCACTGTAAAGGTGAATTTACGAAGCAGTCCAATCCTATTTAAAAGGAAGGTGAAATTAAAAAATTTGAAGTAGACACGTATATGTAGTCATATTTTAAAGCGAAGGACATTTTAAAAGAGCTTGGGGTTAAGGGGGATTTTAAATTGTGGTGGAACCTAGATGGCACGTTCTAGGTAGCTAGTGTTAGACCTTTAATTGTCGATAATCATGCATTGGAGTTGGCTACTAAGGCAGATGAAATTGTGGCTAAGGCTTATATATTTGTTGAAGTTGTGGATGTGAATAAAAAATAGGGTGCTGGTGGTGGTCATTAAGCTACAGGGGAACAAGAAGGCAAAATTAGTCATTAGTCAACACATGTAGAAGGAGGTAATGAAAATGAAGGATATCCAACCAGATGAGTGGCGGTATGAGGTCATGCAAATGAGGCTCATGCAACATGGGGTGAAGGAGGTAAAGTTGAGGCGAATTGAGGTTATATATGCTGGGGGTGATGATGAATGGTGGTAATGGTAATAGTGTTAGGGGAGTGCATGTTGATGATAGTGAGGAGGAGAGAACTGTGGGATTGGATGATGGATTTGAGATTAAGGGAAACAATCAAGTAGGAGGTTAAGGTGGTGGGAAGAGAATAAAGATGAAGACAATGGCTGTAGAAAGGTCACTGATTTTCGCTCAAGTAAAAATTTGAGAGTCAGTTTTTTTTAAAGGACCAGAAGGGTCATCTCAGACCCACTTTCTAAATTTCCCCAAATCTAACCCTTACCCTAGAGAGAAGAGGATAAGGAGAGAGCCAAGGAGGTTGATCCCACAAGAGAATGAGAAGGAGAAGGAGAAGGAAGCTCGTTCCCTCAAGGACGTTGTTAGCTCGCATTGGAGGTGAGTGTAATCCACACACTAACCAACATTTTGGTTGAGTCCCTTTCATGATCCCTTCACTTAAACCCCTTTCTTTGAATAAGATTGTGAGTGATTAGGCTTGTTGCTATGATTGACGGTTGCCCTAATTGTTGTGCTTATGGATGTGATGTTGTGTTGGTTTTTCGGAGGCCAAACCCTTAGGGTTTTGGTTAATGGGATTGAGAAATGGGGATTTTTACCTAATTTTACATTAATACATGACCTAGAGGTAGGAAAAGACACTATTGCAAAATAGGGAAACGATGATGGTTAAAAAGGGCTTTCAATGACGGTTCTGGACCAGTAGTTGATCCAGCCGTCGTTAAAAACGGGACTTTCAACGACGTTCTTCAACCGCGTTAAAAGTTAGAAACGACGACGGTTGAGTCAGGAACCATCATTGAAAGCTCAACAAACGATGGCGGTTTCCACAATAACCATCATCGTTTCTGGTTACTGTGGATTAGCTACTGAATTTCTGTAGCTAATTCGTAGCTAATAGGGAAAAACAGGACATTTAAGTCTTACTCTTACTCAAATGACAATGCATATTAAATGTCAACTTAATGAAGAAAAAACCACCATAATCCAAACAGCCATGAATGTCATTTGAATAAATAGCAATACAATTGAAAGAGAAAACCATTTAAAAAAACAAAAATCATATGTTGCAAGAATAATAAACATTCAAATAACACACCAATCACATGGGTATATAACATATAGCCATATTACAAGAACCAACATTTAAATTTAAATTTCAGCAGAGACTCATTTGTTCCTCACTTGAGCCATGTGCATAAGCCTCAGGTATATTTGTAGTAGGTGGGAGTATGTTATACATTAAACATAACATTATACCAAAGTCATCAACTATAGAAATTATATTATATAATCAAGATAGAATCAAATGAATAAGAATGCAACACATGTTAAAGAAAGGAGACCAATCCAAACACACCTGCAATTGGCCCATGAATTTACTATACATCTTGACATATTGCACATCATAATAATTCCCAAATTGAAGGGTTGCCACCTACAAACATAAAAAGTAAATATTGATGTTGAAAATTTCAGGTAAAAACATAAGAACTTAAAGGATGTAACATACCTCCGTTATACATTGCAATTAGAGGATGTAACATATTGCTGGTTTGTTTAATGCACCTATCTTCTCAAAGTAATCTTCATCCAGATTCAAGGACAAGGCAATTAGAGACAACAACTCTTTTCCAATTGTCTTGTGTCAAATAAGAAGAATATTGACTAGAGAAAGAACAAAAGAAAATGTGTATTTGAATGCTCATATATCCTTTCCTTCAGCATATACAACACATAAGCACATGCATTCATAGAGAAAAGACGCATGAATAAAGTTCTCAATAAATACACAAGCAACAAACCCTTTCTGCCCCCACAAATTAGTAAAATTTGCAGAGGAAATCAATTTGCTATTGACACTATGGAACAAAACAAAAGTAAAAACCTAAATGAACACTAAAACAGCAAATGTTGCAATTTTATATTTTCCACTAAGTAACAATTCATAGAACATATTTGATAACAGATAATAGGAAAAAAACAAACCACATTTGAGGAGTAATAGAACTTACAATACTTTCCAAAATAAAGATTCCATTGTAGGTCTCCAATTTGGCAGTAATTCTGGAGTGCCCTTGCCAGAAAAACATCTCTCAAGTTAAGTTCATGTAAAAACAAATCACACACACAAATTAGAGCGCACAAAATCACAAAATTTCCATTCCTAATTAATGAAATAAACTCAAAGGGAAAGCCATACCCTCATTAGGCCATTGATTGAGCTGAACACTTTTGGTATCTGCTAAAGAACCAATGTAATAGCTCTCTTTTGGATCGCCTGCTTATAAGGAATGATCAAAAGTTTTCCTTCTTTCTACAAAATGAACAATTGCATATTGACACAGACAATTTTCTTTCAGCATTGATCATACAGACATACACATATTATACAATATACATCACTGTCATCGGTTCAATCTGGTGTTCCTTCACAACCATAAGAAAAAACATCATGCACATGCTTTAAAGCTAGAAATTGCCTAAAATTACAAACATGTGTTCATTAAGTCTGTGCATAAGAAGAACAAGTCCCCTGGCAATGGCTGCTGCACTTGCATGTCAGCTTCAGAGAGAGGGATGCGATGAGGACATCCATCAATAAAGCAGCCAACACCTCCTCCATGAGACTCTCCATATGTTGTAACACGAAAGTGAGTTCCGTAGGTACTTCCAGCTACCTGTATCTATGTAATAAATCACCAGATTCAGAAAGTTAAAAGCCTGACCATCTTAATACCATTAGTTTAGACGTTTTAAAATGCAAGTGGCATAAGAACTAACTATTTCCTTTAATTCATTGTGTTTAACATAGACTCTGACCTAACTTATTGGAATTTTAAAGTTAAAAAGAAAGTTGGGAAAATCAATTAATTGTTGTTTCTATATTGTTTAGTTCCCACTGGATAAAAGAAGTTGTAGCAAAACATGACTACACCTACTATGTAAAACAGAGGGCCTGAGGGGTGATGTATACAATAGCACTTGATGTACACAACATAATCACCAAACAACATAAGGAACTACATCCAGTGCAAGTCTGACTTTCATAACACACAACCACAAGGTGAACCAAAGGGAGTTGATGTGAGAGGATCCATATAGATTTTCTCACAAGCTGCCAGAGATTTCATTATAAATGAGTATATGGTATGGGACACTAAAAAAGAGGGCCAAAAACCAAATGCGAGGCTTAGAATATAAAAAAGCATCTGAACCAGAGCAAAATAACAACACAATATAAACATGTAACAAATAAAAAATCAACTAGAATTCTAGCTGAATTGAAAAAGATAGAAACTTCACTCACTATGGCAGCTTCCCAGATCAAAAAATTTCAAATTTGGAGGCCAAAGAGTATGAATAATCTATTACATTCTCCTTTAAGAGGTCCTCAAGGAGGCGTTTAACTTTTTCAGGAGCAGCACTCTCACACTCGATCTCACACAGAGTCCCAAAATCAAACTTGGTCTTATCCACTTCCAATTTCAAACCTTTCCATTCATACACGCTCCTCACGTTCCCAAAACCTCCTAAAACCAAGAATCCATTTTCACCCACGACCCCAAACTCATCCTTCACCCTCCCCAAAACCCTAGATTCCATCGACCCCAACTTCCTCGGCTTCGCAACATAATCGCGACCAACCTTTGGGTCCAAATCCTCCTCGTCTTTCTTGATACGACTCACGTCATCAACCAGAACTGCCATGGCTTTGACCTTTGAGCAAATCGACACAACGTTCGTCGTCGTTGTAGAACTGAAGCCGAAGCACGACGCGACGAGAAGAGAGCTTGGAAGCGGCGTCGTCGAAGAAGAGGTTGCGCTGGTGGCGGGTTATGACGTGGAAGGGAGCGAGCAAGGCTATGACGTGGCAATGCCAAACGGTTGAGAGAGGGGTGCGGCGCACAGTGGAGGGAAAGGGACGGGAGAGAAAGAATACGAAAGGGGACGACATGAGCAAATAAGGAAGAAGGGCTTTGTTGTTGCGTTTAATTAGAGAAACGACGACGATTCCCCCATAACCTTCGTCGTTTATCCTTTCTACTACAACTCAAAATCAACTCGTCGTTGTTTACCATTTTTTATTACTGTTGAATTTAACCGTCGTTGTTTCTTTTGCGACAAATGACAAATGATGACGGTTCCCCCAGAACTGTCGAGGTTTAGCCTTTCTACAACGGTTAAAAAGCAGCCTTCGTTGAAAACTACGCAGTAATTTAAAAAATGTCACCGTGCAGTTTTCAACAATGGTCCCCCTTTTAACCGTCGTTGAAAGGTGTCGTCGTATGCCTTTTTTGCACTGGTTAGAGGTTTATAGCTATTTATTAACTCTCATGAAAAGCTCTACTCATAGTATTGAGGATTTCCGCATGTTAATGCATGTTTCAAGGTATTTGTGAGTTGTATGTGAATCCATGAATTTGGATAGTGTACGGGTAAGGGAATTAAGCCTATCATTATGGACTGCTTATGATATTGCCTGAGACTATGATTGTGATTGAGAACTTGTAGGTTGAGAGCTCTGCTCCTCCAAACATGGTGTGTGAACCATGATTTGAGGGCGTATGTGCCACAGTATATGATTTGAGGGCGTGTGCGCCACAGTTATGTTTTGAGGGCTTCTGTGCTGCTGTTATGCTTTGAGGGCGTGTGCGCCATAGGTATGTTTTGAGGGCGCGTGCGCTGAAGCTATGTACTTCTAGTTTGTAGGTGTGTATGTCGAAATAATATGATGTGTGTTAAGTTATTGAATGTGTGCTTGAAGCTATTCAATGTATATGGGTTGATTATGTTGGCCCAACCCATGATCACCCCTAAACTTAACCCAATATTGTGATTGAGTAAACTAGTACTTTTGCTCTCGACTTTTACAACGTCTTCCAGTTCCGTCCCCGACTTTTCTAAAATAGCACTTTAGTCTCTGCTACATAGGGATGACAATTGAGCCCAAGCCCTATGGGTACCCGCAAAAATTACCCGCAATTGGCAGGGTAAAAATCCGTAAAGCGGGTATAGGCGCAAGTACGGGCAAAAGCCCGCATTTTCTCATGGGGACGGGCACGGGTACGGGCACTTTGATGCCCAGCCCGCCCCATACTCGCACTCATATATATAATTATTTAATAAAAAATACCATATATAATTATATATAGGGATATATTAATTTTATTAAAATATCTAATATATTTATGCATATTTTAAAAATTGATATATAATATATTACAAATTAAAAACATATTTTTATAACTATCTATTTGTGTTTTATTTCTTTATAATATATAATTAATTAGTGTTAATAATAATTTTTTATAGATTTTGAAGAATTTTAACGCATGATATCCAAGTTTAGAAAATAGTGTGACGTGAAGTATATTGTAATATTTAATAAAAATTTTGAATCTTAGAATATTAACATATTGTTTCAATGTAATTAAATTGTTGTATCCCTGATATTTAAAAATTATGTTCGGACGATCTTCGAGTAACTTTTTCAATTGAGATATAGTTCTCTTAAATTAATATTTTTTAATAAGCTATTAATTTTTTACTTAATAAAAGTGCGGGTAACGGGCGCGGGTACGAGCATATAGGTGCCCAGCGCGTATGGGGACGGGCACTAAAGTTACTACCCATGCGGGTACGGGCTTTTTTGAAAACGCGGGTACGGGGACGGGCACTGTGGTACCCTGCCCAGCGGGTACCCATTGCCATCCCTACTGCTACATGCACTTTGGTCCTTAACTTTATTAAAAAAACATGCACTTTAGTCCCTGACTTTATTAAATCATGCACTTTTAGGGAATAAAGTGCATTTTTAAATAAAGTCAGGGACTAAAGTGCTATTTTGAAAAAGTCGAGGACGAAACTACAAGACGCGATAAAAGTCGAAATCAGAAGTGCTAGTTTACTCATTTTTTTCTTTGTTTACATTTTGAATTACTATCCAATTATTACCGCTCTGATCGTAGCAACGTAACTATTCAATATAAAGATGGATTTCTCTCTCTTTTTATTATGTCAAATGGATGGTCAACTCTTAGATACCATACGTATTAACATCTTATATTGCGCGAAAAGGCACATATACGTTAGGGAAGGTGGTGATCAAGAAGAGGAGATTCTTTAATTTTATAAGTAACAACAATAGAGACCACAACCGATGGTGGGAGATTAGAATTTTTCAAGTAAAAAAATTATAAGGTGAGATAATTACCATGATAGTAAAGTTTAATTTTAAATAGGGGTAAACTTGTAATCTTATAGAGTAATTTCTTGAAAATCAATGAATTAATTATTTTTTAATGTGTATTATATTTTTGTCTGAATTGTCTTATAAATAATACCGGATGGCGTAATTTTGAATTCTAACACCATTAATCATGTTGGGTTAGACTCGCAAAGTACCAAACCGAAGGGTCCCAGAAAGGCGAATATCTCGTTTGCTTTTGTAAAACACATACAGTTACCCTATTTATTGAGATAACATATTTATACAACAAAAAATATACAACAACTTATACAACACACTTTTTCTCTCTATATCTCTTCATCACATCCCATATTTCTCTCTCTTTTCTCTCTATATCTCTCTTTGTTGTACAAGATGTTGTACAAACAACATTTCTCTATTTTATTTGTCTACATTACCCTCCACCAGATATGCCTAAAGTCAAAAGTGCAACCTTCGTAGACCCGTACACCTCCATACTCACGGATCGAACTCAAGACCACTGGTTAAACTGGAATAGCCTCTTATAAATTAATCCACGTGCCCAGTGGTTGATAATTGGTTAGTCAATTTGTAACACACAATGGGATAAACCTTAATAGCTCAATACATGTCTTTAATTATCCACCTGAGCAGAATCAACAAACCTTTTCCAATTAGTTGGTTTATGAATCCCATTAGAAAGATTTTCTATACTTTTCTTAACAACTGACATTATAAGCAAAATATTAAATGATACCTTAACTACCTAGTGGATTTGTTTTAGGGAAAATTCTATATCAAAGGGTTTAGTCCTAGTAAGCTTTGCATTGGATTTGGTAACATGCGGAAGATATGGGTTTTTGCAAGACAACTTTTGTTAGCCCAAGTTTGGAAGTAAAGAGTGTATTAAACACATTGAGACTAGGAAAATAAGTCTCTAACCTAACATTTATTAGTGACTAAAATTTTAGTCTCTAACTACTAATTTTTGTTTATTCGCGATAAAAAGAATAATCCCTGAAATACAATAAATTTATGACTGAAAAAATCAGTCTCTATCCTTTACTTTCAAAAAATATTTTCTGTTTGTATATTTCCTATTTTTTAGTTTTTAATTATAAACAACTTGTTCTTTTTTACTTTATTTCATATTTCAGAGTTTTACCAAAAGAAATAGAAAATAGAAAATATTTTCTTAAAACAAATGACCCCTAAATCTCTATTTTTTTCTAGTTTTTTATTGTGCATTTATATATTAGAAATTGAAAATATCAATTTCTAATATATGCTTAATTTAGAGACAGATAATTATTTGATCTTTAATTAAATGACGGAAAGATTAGAGACTACAATTTTGGTCTTTACCTGCCATTTTCCCTTTTTGTTTGCAAGGGGAGTTAATTATTTAACAACTAACCCGAATTCAAACAATATTTCTATGATTTTTGTCACTAAATGAAAGATTTCTAGTAGTGCCAATTTGAGTTTTACAACATTAATTCCTCAATGTTTGCTTTTGCCATCTTCATGATTGATCAATCAATTGCTAAATATCTTTTTATAAATAGACTTAAATATGTTTTTGGTCCTTTTAAAATACACGCGTTTTTATTTTTCGTCCTCCTAATTTTTTTAAATATTTTAATCCCCCTAAATATTAATATTTTTTTGAAAATGAATAGTTAAATAAGAATAATGCATTCCATCTTTATTATACATCATCTCTCTTTATGTTTCCAATGCTCTGCAATAAAATAGATGAAGTAAAAATGGAGTATTTTAGTAAAAAGAATGTATAATTTTAGACACATTTAAAATTTTCTTAATTTGTGTGCATAATCCTAAATAATAAGAGTTTTGGAATGAAGAGGGTAAGACAATATATCATTGAATTACAATGTAAAATTTTACACCGACAATATATAACTATTAAATTATTGGAAAATGTAACATTTGATATTACTAATGGATTGAATATTGTGAAAGTTACATTTTCCAATAAAATCTTTCCACTTTTTGATTTATTATCTTTAGCAATATTACACATATTAAAAAATCATTAATTTTATATATGTATTAAACTATTATTTTAGCTCCCCTAATTTTTTTGTTCAAGTTCCACCATGGGTGATTGCCCACCTTTGAAAACATTTGATTAGTTGTCCACCTTAGAATACAGAATGGCTAGTTAACCATATGATTAAAAAAGTTAAAACTTATGTTTCTTCTGCCCTGCCATGACATTCATTACATGATTCTTCTTGAATATGTTCAAGTTTACGGTTAACCAACATGTATTGGTCCGAGTGGAAGGGGCTCGGGTCCCTTAAGCATGTGGTCCTGGGTTTGATCTTTGGATTCATGTGTATGGAAAAAATACTGTTGGGAGGGGTCCCCACTTTGCGCCTGACAGTACCCCGAGATATTAGTCTCTTACCTACCGGGTGGGAGGATAATATGGGAAACCAAAAAAAAAAGTTTACGGTTAATAATGCATTTTAATATCCGGATTGTTATCATAAAAATACTAATTGCTTTATTTGTTTAAGGTTTAATATGAACATGGGCCTTAATTTGTCTTGTGCGAGGTGAGAAGCGTACTAGCCTTTGTTTTCTCTTCTATAGTATTTATTATTTTCTTAATATTATTCAATAATTGGATAAAAAGGTAATATTATTTAATATTTTATTTATGTATTTTTTAATAAAAAATATTTAATGAATTTCTATTTAATCACAATTCAACTACCGTTCAACAAATAAACCTTGAATCAATGACTAGTCCAATTTTAAAAAATTACATTGAACGGAGTTGGATGACGAAATTAAACCAAAAAAAGAACAACATACAGAAGCAAATTCTTTTTACATGTGATGGACACGAAACAAAAGAGCCCCAAGGGAAAGACAAGAAAACGACAACCAAACAGTCAAAACACCAAAAAGAACACAACACAGCAAAAGCTACAAAGAAAAGAACCTGCAAACAATTAAAGAGTGAACGAAGTTAATTCAAGTGGCTGTACAAGATGATCATCAGATGTTCACTTAGATATGATATAGACTATTCCAAAAGTTCGAAAAAGGGTTAAAGGGCTATGCAAGAGGTGGTGGGTCCTGATTGCCTTATTTTGCCCCCTCCCGTGCCTCTGTCATACCACCAACACTCTACACCCCACTCACCTATCATAAGCTATAAGCTATATGGATCATGCCTTTGATGGTCCATTTCTTTGGTTGCACTTAAAGCTGCTGCAGTGTTTCCATGCCGTTTATGCTCTCACTTTAAACCGCACAATCACTCCACTCATGAACATGCGCACTTCACCATCCCCTGCTCTAAACTACCCACATTCACTCAGCCTACAATAAACACACTGACACAGCAATTGAGGCATTGTTGCACAGCGCATGGAGATGGAGCTCCCTCGCCAAGGCTACAGTAACAATCCCATCATCAGAAAGAAACCTTGAAATGCTTCTCTATTCTTCTATGCCATCCTAAATTGGCTCGATTAGGCAAACCTCTTAATATTCTGCTGCCCTATAGATTCCTTTGTCCTCCACTTTGTCACCTGAATGCCAGCTTCACGTCTTTTTATATATATAATATAATATACATATTAAAAAAAGAGCGTCACCGAAATGAACTTAATCACTATCAGTATCAGACAAGCATTTAGATTTAGATTTCTCAAAGGTGCACAAAGAAAGTAGAAATTATTAAAAAAAAAAAAAAAGTCATGAGTCATGACCACGCAATGATCCAAACCACTAAAAAACGACACAAGCCGAATTAGAAGTATAATAGTTCTAACAAAAACGCAATCTGGCTTCAATATGTTAAATTGAATTCTTGGTAACTGAAAAAAACCAAAGGAAAAATTTTCTTCTTAATGAGCAGTGGTCCACGTCATGTCGTTCTCGAAAATCCAGTGGCACACCTCAATTTTTCCTGGGCTGGACCCCAATGCCAAGAAGGCACCATGTTCTGGGCCCCATGCTGACGTGTCCAGGTGGCAGATGGCAACCCCATGATTGATCTTAACCTTGGTGTCCACGTCAAGAATATCAGCTTCATAGACTCTCACTTTGGGGACAGAGTGACAATAATACAATAAGTAAGGGTACAGACTCTGATGACATGAAACTGACTTGGTTACTTTTCCACCGTCCACTGCATAGACTTTCCCAATCATCATACTCCTTCCAGATCCATTCACACTCTCAGTGGTTCTCACAACCACATTGGGTCCCAGCACCATTACAGCAAACTCTACCATCCCCTCCGCTGATGCAACGCACCGTTTTGTCTCTCCCGGGCTCGGGGCCCTCTCGCATTCCTCGAGCGCGTTAACTATCACGCGCTCAGTCGCTGAGCCCTCCTGCGCGTGAAACACTTCCCTCATCTCCCCCAGCCTCGGCGAGGAAAACGGTAATTTCGACGTAACTGCCAGGGGTAAAAACGACCTTGCAGGCATCTTATCCCTAATGTCAGGCATCACCATGACGTTCCCTTCATTCATCATCGACTCTCTGAAAAATTTACCCGGCTCAACCCATTTATTCACGATTTTGCCACTAGACTCGCTGAAATTGCTGTATCCAGAAAACGACACGCCCTGTTTGTTGTACCATTTGAACGCGCGTCCCAACCCGTATGTCTTGAATCCGAATGAGGTCCGACCCGAGGATCCTTTTCCATATTCGGTAAACGTGTCGTTTCCCACATTGAAGGATTGCCCGTAGTTAACGAACGTTGCGGAGCCGGAGTTAGATTTCCCGGCGTAGCTCTGGAACGAGTCGTCGCCGACATTGGCGTGGTTCCGGTAACTGACGAACGTGTCAGAGCCGGAAACGGAGCCGGCGCCGTAAGTTTTAAAACTGTGCCGGGGATTGTTGCCGTTGAAGCTGTAAGACCTGAAGGAATCGTTGGCGCCTCCGGTACCTAACTCACTGTAATTCGTGAAGGAAGATTGAAGAATGTTGGAGCCAGCGGCGTAATTGGTGAAATCGCTGGTTCCGCCGCGAACGCGCTTGCCGTAGCTGGTGAAGGATTGGGTGCCGGAGTTAGATTCGTTGCCGTAGCTTGAGAAAGAGAGTTTGTGATTGTTGGCGGCGGAATCGTAGGTTGTGAAGCCGAGGTTGGGGACATTGACCAGCTTATCGTAGTTTTTGAAGTCGCCGGAGCCGGAGGTGGCGCCGGAACCGTAGCTGGTGAAGTTTGCGTTGGCTACATTGCCGTTTTCTGCGTAGTTGGTGAACTGGTCACCGTGGCGGGTTGAGGCTGTGCTGTATCTCCTGAACGAGTCGTTGTTTGTATTCAACCCGTTGGAGTAGTTCTTGAACGAGTTGACTCCGTTGACTCGGGAGGAACCGTAGTTTGCGAAGTGTTTGTTGGAGTAGACGGCGAAGTTGGCATCGTCTTTTTTTGAAGCAGTGGGTTGGTTAAGTGTGTTTGGGTGGTCGAAGGAGCAGAACAAATTGGGTGTGGAGCAGAGGGAATGGTGAAACTGCAGAGAGATGAGTTTGTTTTTGTTTTTGTTATTGAGGAGGTTCATTAATGTGGCATATTGGTGTGGAGTGAGAGAGGAGGCTTTAGAGAGAAGGAAATGAGGAACGGGAAGTTTGTTAGAGATGCGTGTGTTCCAGTATCTAATGAAAGAGGCTTTGGGGCTGAAAGGGTTGATTTGTGTTTCAGGGACTCCCTTGCTTGTTGCTTGAGATTGAGAAACCTGCATTCATATTCATATATATTACAAGCAAATTAAGGATTAAACCACACACATTTATATACATATAATGTAACTCTAGGGAAAGAAATTTAATTACAACTTTAGCAATGCAATGCAGTAAGATATATATTATGCATTTGATACAATATGGATTGGAGTTTGTGTTAATTTTGATGGTTCTTACATGGAAAGATGAGAGTGACAAGAGCAAGCAGATGAAGTGAATACTCATTTTGAGTTGTTGAGCGTGTTGTGTTGTGTCCCCAATGGAAAAAAGAAAGTAGTACTAATATAGAAGGAAAACTCAGGTACAATCGATCACTTGGGGGGGACAGCAAATTAAATATATGGTCTCCCCAGACATAGTTTGCTTTTCTCTGCGCAAGCATTGTATCAATGACTAGGAACGTTCCTTTTCTTTTTCTTTTCTTTATGGCTTCTTTTTACTTTTTTTGTGTTGTTTTATATGTGCATGTATGGGTATATTTATAATTTTATGTAATACTGTTTTTAAAAATTAAGAGTAGGATGATCTTTCTATTAGAATTGTCTTTTATCCCAATGGCTCCTCAGAGAGTGAAATATGGCAAGATCGTGGCCTCGTTTTTGTTTAGATAGAATGCAGGTGGAGAATGTGGCGTTAGCTAGGTTGGTAATTAATTAGTGGGCCACAAGTGGTTATATCAAAGCGTGCTCTCATCGAGTCTACAATAGCCAAATGGATGCAGAAAACGGGATCAGAGTATAACATTATTCAATGGATTCGGTATGGTTAGATAATAAATAAAGTAAGCGATTCAAATTGTTATACTCTGAACTTGGATATATGCAGTGTAGATGCTTCCCTTTTGACTTTAGTTAGTATCCATTAACCGAGAAGTGGGTTTTCTTTGTTTACTCAATTCGTCTAACTACGTTTTATTATTTAATTTTTTTTAAGGAAAAAACCATGGATGATTGGACATTAATGTAAGACACATTTTTTTTATTTTAAGTAAAGTCGTGAATTTAGATGATCAGTTAACTTAAAATTATGACCACAGAGGATGACTGACATTGTCAGAGGTAGACAGCTTGCACTATAATTAGTAGTAATGCTCAACGGTAACGGTACCATGCAATACTTGGAGTTGTGTGTGTTAAAATCAAAGGTTAAATATATTTTAATTTAAAATATAGGATACATTTAGTTTAAATTTTTATTTATTTTTTTATTTTAATTATTTATTTTTTAAAATCGCATGCTTTAATTATCGTCATTGGTTATGTTACGGTAAATGATAACGTAGTAATATTTTTTATAAATTTTTCTTGATAAAGAAATTTTCATTCGAATTCTAAAATTTATAAGAAATTTCATATAGTTTATTTTACAGTAAAATAGAGAAGTCCTATGAATTTTTATCCAAAAAAATTCGTAGTGAAGCTATAAATGACTTAGAGTGTGTTTGGTAAAATTGGCTGAAAAGTAAGCTAAAAGTTGAAAATCTAGCTGATTTGATTGAAAGTGTTTGGTAAAACTAGCTGAAAATGATAAAATGACATACAAGGATATCATCATTTATTAAATAATGAATTAATGATGAGTGGGGTGGTTGAGGGATAAACTTGTAATAAATTTGCAGCTGGTAGCTAAAAATGAGAGTTTTAAAAAAATTCTACCTCAAGTAGCTTTTCAAGAAAAGCTAGTAGCTACCCAAAAAAACTACCTTACCAAACACAACTGAAATGGTTTCAGCTACTAATTTCAACTTTCAGGTAGCTAAAATGGCTTACCAAACACACTCTTAATAGAATATAATTAATAATGAGGACTAAAAATATGTCATTTTAAAAAATTGAGGACCAAAACCAAAGAAAAATAAATGATGGATCAAAACCAAATTTTACTATATTTTCAATGACTTAAAATTATATTTAACCCTAAAATCAATCATAGTTAGTTAAGAAGAGAACACATTATGTTGAATAATGGGAAAATAGAATGAAAAAAAATAGGTGAGAAAAGAGAGCTTTTGCATCATTTGGAAAGGAAAAAAAAATTAATATTATCTTTGTTGAAATCATAAAACATGATATTATGTATGTTGTTTGTCTTAGATGTCAACTTCTTTTTGAAAATTTTATGGAAGCAAAAATTATCTAATTTAATATAGTTATTTTGTGTAAAGATTATTTAACAATTGAAAGAGAAAAAAACAAAATCGTTTAACACTCGGGTTTTAACAAGAGAAACAACAAAGATGAAATAGAGATAAAATTATTTTTTGCTTTTTGTTTGACTTAAATTTGGAAGGAAAGAAAGAGATTGATGTAGTCCACTTGATACTGCTTTCCTCTTATCTTTGGAGAAAAGGTTGTTACAGTAAAGGGTTAGGCTCAGTTTGAATATACTTCTGTAAAAGAACTTTTAAAAGATAAAAATAGAATGAATCAAAGAGGTCAAATGAATTTAACTTCTCCATAAGTTGAAATTAGTTACTTATGGAGGAGTTCAATCCATTTGGCTTCTTTGATTCATTATATTCTTTTCACCTAGAAGTACTTTTGCAGAAGTTTCATCCAAACTGGCCAGTAATGTTTGGTGGAGTGTCTACACCTACACTTTGTTTAGTACTATAGAAATGTCGAAGAAATATATGAGAGGGAGAGAAATAGGGAACTTTTGTTGTTTGGTCCAACAACAAAATAAGGAAGATGTTGAAAAAGCATGTAGGTACCACGTCTATCTCACTTATGCGCAAGATAGGTGAGAGATTGAGGGGAAATGAGAGTGTGTTGAAAGCGTTGACCTTTTCAACATTTTTTATTGCTTCTAAACCCATAATTCCTTGATGAGGGAACTACAACGCAAGATCTTCTCACCTATATTGGGTTATCATTGGAAGTTTGGAGACCCAAGAAGGATCCTAGCCACAAATATCCAGTGTAAAGTTGTCTTATAAGCTTGATGCTAATACCTTCTTAGCCCAAAGCTTGCTGTAAATGTCATGGAAATCCATTATGGACGTGTTTGATAAAACTAGCTGATAAGTTAGGTAGTAGCTGATAAGCTCTTAACTGATAAGCTATGAGTTTATAAGCTAGCTTATTGAATTAAAAGTGTTTGGTAAAACTAGTTGATAAGCTAGGTAATAAATGTAAAAGGACATAAAAAGACGTAGAGAAAACAAGTAGAAGATTGTATTAAAATATGAGGGATAAAAATGGAAGAAAAATAAATAAGCTACAAGCTACTTAAAGTAGCTTGTAGCTTATAAGTTATAAGATCCTAAAATAATCTAGTAGCTTGTGCCTTACCAAACACTTTTATGTTGGTCAAACTAGTTTATAAGCTAATCAAGTAAGTTGGTAGTTAGTTTAGTGGCCTTACCAAACACACTGTATGAGCACTAAGCAAATTAAAATCGATTTAAAAAAATAAAATCGATTACAATAAAGAAGAGGCAGTTGAGAAAGTTTAAAACAATACAACTTCTCTTCCTTTACTTTTATCAAACTAAACAACCAGTTTATTGTATTTCATAATTATTTCTCTCATGTCAAACACCATTTAAACCATGTCCATCTCATCCTTATTTTTCTCTTTCATGTTTCTCTTTTTCTTATTTCTTAACTCATACCAAATGAAGTGCTAGTGAGATAAGAAAAGGGGAGAAAGAAGTAATATACACTACAAGAAAAACACATATTAGCGATGACCATGAGCCGTCGCTACACAACGAAAAGCCATCGCTACAGGCTACATAGTGACAGCTTAGAGACAGCCACGTGGACGTCGTAAATGCAGTAGCGATGAGCAAGAGACGGTCAGGTCGTCGCTGGAGCCATCTCTAAAAACATGGTTGTCGCTACGTATAATTATTTTTTTTAATTTTTTTATCTAGCGACAGCCTTAGTGATGGCCATGGCCGTCTCTACAGGTAATTTTTTTTTAAATTAAATTTATTATTATTTATTTTGTTTTAATATTTAGGGTTTATTATTTATTAATTTTAAAATTATGGAAATAATACTAAATATTATATGAACACATTGAGAGAAGAAAACATATATATAAAAAAAATATATACACATAATTTGTTCAAACATAATACAATAAAATTATAAATAAAACATAATGAAAAAAAAATCAATGGCGGTGGCGACGCTGGTGCTATGGTGGGGTCGGCTCCTCCTCATCATCCAACGTTTGGTCATCTAGGGCGGCATCATAGTGGGGGTGCGGCTTAGCCTGAGCTGCAACCCGAGCCTCAAACAACTATTGCATCTGTCATCGGAGTCATCCTAACTCATCCTCCAACTCTGCAGCCTTTGTGACACCCTTCTACCCCAACTCTTATACAATTAATAAGTCGAAATATTTTTGAAAAGCAGTATCCCTCAATGGGTAAAAAGGTTCACATATCTCTTCATTTAAAACCTCATTCATTGTAAAACAACTTAATTAAAATAAAAGTAGAACTCAAAGGTTTTCAAAATACGCAAGCGGCGGAATCTCCAAATTATCAATAATTAAAACATCTTACTCGCCATGTAAGGCATTTAAAAGTGTTTTACAAAATCCTTCCTAACTAGTAAAGAAAAGAACCCTCAATAATATGCCCTGATGTCACATGTACCAGAGCAACATTCCCTTTAATCAAAACTCGACACCAGTTGTGTCTCCATCATCACCTGTAAAATAACCACAATGTAACGGTGAGGAAAAGAATACTACTCATACATACACATAGGAGGCTACCTCATCCTCACCCACATATAAATAACATCATCATTCGCCACACCACATACCCAAACATAAGATAATTCCTCAGATAATAATCATGTATAAATCAACATATAACTATTCATCTATATCATCATATAAATCCCATACCATCATTCACTCAATAAATCACATACTCTATTTTCATACATAATACTCATTCATCATTAATACTCATAACATCTTTATTTAATTCAGTTTCATCATCAAATATATCTCATGTATATACATCCATCATCATAAGCACCAAAACTCATCAACATCATTATATAACTCAATTTCATCATTCAGCATAACGCATCATCATATGCACCAAAACTCATAAATATCACCTTAACCATCATAATCATCAATATCACCATAATCATCATACTCATCAATATCATCATAATTATCATAGTCTCCAATATCATCATTCACCTCCCTGGGTTGTACTTCACCCCACTCCGGGCTTGTACACCTCGGGTACCATATTCAATATTATCATAATCATTACTCACCTCCCTGAGTTATACTCAGGTACCATAATCACCTCCCCGAGTTAGACTCAGGTACAACATTCACCTCCCCGAGTTAGACTCGGGTACAATCATCTCCCTGAGCCACACTTCACCCCTCACTGGGCTTGTGAATCTCAGGTGCAACATCATATATACTCAAGCATCATCTACATCATAAGGTTAATTAAATCATCATCACCATCATCATAAAATTAATTATATCATCATCATCATAAAGTGATATACATCATCATCATTAACATCATCATATAAATCATCGTTTCATCATCCAATATTATCATCATAAATTATCATAAGCATCCTCAGACATCATCAATCATCATTATCATAATCATTATAAAGCATCACAAAGCATCACCATACACTCAATACATCAATACCTCATCATTATCATCATACATCGCAATAGTATAAACATCTATCATCAAGGACATAATCATATCTTCATAGTCACACCACAATCATCACATAAACAACGTTCTCATACACAATTTTACCTATTAATCGATTACCAAACAACTGTAATCGATTACCAGAGGCGATTCCTCAATTTTGGAGTCTTCAAGTTTTAAGCTTAATGACCTTGATGCACTAATTTGGAAATATCTAGAGTTCTAGGTGTCCAATTAAGATAATTCCACTTCTATTATAAAGTTAAGATCCGGGGCTTCAGTTTGATATATTATATGATAGGGTTCCGAGTTCATTTGCACCCTTAACAGACACATTCTTTCCTAGGAGAGAAAGCTGTCAAAACAGAATCTACGAGCTACGCCCCAACCTGCGTTGCAGCGCAGATTCCAGAGAGTTCCCACTTCAACTTGCGCTGTAACGCAAGTTGCAGCGCAAGTTACGTAAAACGCGACAACACAGCGTTTTTGCCCATTTTTCTTCCCTTCTTCAATCCCTACTCAATCCTCATCGTTTATACTTCGATCCAACACGTTTTATCAAACAAAATCAATGAAATAATCAATCTTAAACACGATTATACAGTTATTCAATCAAAACCCCAAATCACCAAACCCTTATTTACCCCTTTCGCTATTTTCACTATCCTCTTCAATGTCATTCAAGAACTCATCAAGATTCATCAAATCATTCATCAATCAACAATTTCCATCATACTATACTCACATATACATATATTAAGTCGAATTTAAAACCTTAGAGGGTCTTATGGTTGCCCTTACTACCCAAACACTCACACATGCACATACAAGCAGCACCCTCTCCCCCACCGTACCTTGAAGTGAAGATCGAACCGCAACAGTACTTGATTCTCAATTATTATTCTGCAGCAACCCCTTCTTGAGACGTCGTTTCTCCTCTCCTTAGCATTTCACTCTCTGACGATTATACGAATAATGATTAGGGTGAACTGAGAACCCCTCCTTAAATAAATACTTAATTGGGCTAGGCCCACTCTCAACCCACTTATTCTATTTATTATTCTTATTATTTATTAAATAACCTTATTGATAAAACTACTCATAATATTAATCTTATTATTTATTTATTTATTTATTTCTTCTACTTTATTAATTTAATTTTATTTTATTTTACTTAATAAAATTCAGGATGTTACAACCTTCGCTATGGGCTGGCGAGACTCCTGCATTGCTTCATTTACTTCCTAGCGCAGCGCCTCCTCAGTTGAATGTCGTGACCCGGACCCGTCAGTATTCCCGCTGGTGTGAGCCCGAGACTCTGAGTCAAGCTGGTCACACCTAGACGAATATTGGAGGCCAAGTCTCGAGCGCCATAACAACAACCTCGGGTCTTACCACCCGCAACATCCCTCCAAATCTCCAGCTTGGTGGAGGCATCAGTCATGGAGTTGTCCCCCATCTGTGACTCCACCTCCCTCAGGCAGTCCTTGTAATTTGTCTGTTGAGGTAAAAGTAAAATTAGTTATTAGTCATATATTCAATTGCATAAATATGAAATTATATAAAAAAACACTTACATAGGTGGACCGCGCTCGGTCATCTACCCAGCCACCACCATTTTTGACGTGGGTGGCAACAAAGAACTCGTTGAGCTCAACCTCCCGCCCAAGTTGTTGAGCCTACACAGAAAAATTACACAAATTAATTATTTTAACAACAAATAGAAACATAATACAGAAGAGTGTTTGTTTATACATACTGTATCCAACGTCACTTCATGGTGGGCCCTGCGGCCCGTGGCATAGACCCCCCCGCGTTAAGAAGCCCGGTTGCTCTTTTTACGAGCGGACTTCCCCTTGAATTCTGCAGAGTCCCAGTAGGCCAAAAGACCCTCCCAGACCTCCCCATCACACCACGTGGGCCTCTTCCCAGCCTTCCGAGCCTTGTTCATCATATCTCGAAGGCGACGAGCAACCCTTTGCTCATACACATTGATTTGGGCCTCATGAGAAGGGTCCCAAGTAACTCGGCTCTACAAAAAAAAAATAGGGTAAGTTATGACAAATTGACATATCTTAAGAAAAATTTAAAGTGTATAGGGTTTATAATTACCGTGAACTCTTCCCACCACCTATCCCTTACATCCTTAATGTCATTTTACCATTTTCAACTAGTTTTACCAAACACATTCAATAGTTTTTCATCTTTCAGTTAGTTTTAAGTTTTCAGCAAACTTTTCAGCTTTCAACTAACTTTTCAGCTAATTTTACCAAACACACTCATAATGTGTCAAACGGAGAGAGATAAAAAAAAAGGATAAAAAGGTATCAAATGGGTGTACAAACTTTGATATTTATATATCATTGTTGCAATAAAATTTGGGGTGTGTACACTCGATTAAAATACCAATTCATATTCTTCGCTGTTATGTACAAAGAGGCACATGCAAAGGAGATTAAAACAAGGCACATATTCATTTCTAATTCATTAACACTCCACTCTCACATTTTCCTCCATCCATTGTTTTTCATCCACTTTCTATATATCTTATCATACACTTATGGCACATCTTTCACTTTTACTTTTTTTTTCTCTCATTTGTTTCTATTTTTCTCCTCTCTACATGTATCACACCCCATTTTTAGAATGTTAAAGAATTTTTATCCAGATACATTTAATTCCCATAGTTTACAACAATGTTTTTTTTTCATCAATTTATTTCAACAGCCACTATGTGAGCATAGTTTTAAAAAATAATGAATATGTAAATACATTATTACATAATAATATAAAATATTTTATTTTTTTTACATTATCCTTATCTACCCATTAATCTATAATAATAATAATAATAATAATAATAATAAAAACAATTTTTTAAACTGTTAAAGAATATTTTTTTATTAAAGGGGATGATAATCACTTGAGGATATTTATATAGTTTTATAAATATACATTTTTCTTTATTTCTTTTGTTTTTCTTTTAATTTTTTCTTACACTAAATAACTTAAAAAATTATCTATTTTTCACTCTCTATAATTTCATTTCTATTCCTTTTATGTTTTCCTTTCACTTTCCTTCCACGGCCTAAAAAAGATTGTTTTAAAATTTTTTTCGAGAAAATTTGTGAAGAGATAAGAATATTTTACAATGACAATTTCTCTCCAATCTAATCACTCCTATTTTTCTTCTCTTGCGTAAAATATTCATTATATTAATTTCTTTTTTAAAATTATGAAAAGATTTTTTTATGTTATTTTTTTCTCCATTTAAATTAAATAACACATCATTTTTATTTATTACACTTTTTCTATTTAACCTATTCTCTTCACAACCAAACTGACCATAAAACTAGACCTATGATAAAACTATTAGCTTCTACAATTTATACTACTAATTAAATTAATCTCCTCCTATGAGCGAAGCTTTTTTGGTTATACACTCCTCTATATAAGGGAAGTTTAAATTACATCATCCTTTTTATTATTAAACTTACACTTTTCTTTTAGAGAGATTAATATGTATTGTGTTTTAGTTAATTTCAATATAAATAAATCTTGATGAATGATTCATAATTATGAGTGAGTATTTTTATGAAAATAATTATTCTTTTCCCTACCATAACTATGAATGAGCTTTTTGATGAAATTAATTAATTTTAAATTAATGTTTTGTTATTAATTTATTACCCAATAATAAATTTAAGGGTTAAACATGTTTTTAATCCTTGAAATATAGTTAAGATTTGGTTTTAGTCCCTACAATTTAAAATCGGTGATTTTGATCCTTCAAAAATTGAAAATACACAAATTTAGCCCTGATTGCATAGTTTTACTACATACTTTGCTACCGATTAGCTACGATTTTTTTTATCGATAAGGACTAAATTTGAATATTTTTAATTTTTTAAGGACCAAAACCACCGGTTTTAAATTATAAGAACTAAATTCAAATCTCGACTATATTTCAGGGAAAAAAAACATATTTAACCCTAAATTTAAAGTTACTAAAATAAGAAAACGTACTTTTTCGCAATTAAGTAAGAAAGAAAACCCCTAGTATTGCGTGCTTAGTAGTTATACCTGCACGGAATATCGATTGTCACATGCTAACATGCCGTATTAAGGTATATTAAATCTGATAGTTGATTCAGTCAAAGGAGGTCTTAGACCAAAATAATATATTATCCTTTTTATTTTAATCCACACGATGAATATACATATGATATGCAGCAGATCTAACAACAGGAGTGGCAATTACAATGGTAAACTACTTAAATACTGTTTCGGATAAAAAGAAGTACTGTATAAAATGTTGATTATTTTTGTGATAGACGACCATAATATAAAATTACAGTTAATCACACTTCATTCATATTTATTTAAGCCCAACTTGTGGAGTGGGTCCCTCTTAAGTGGGGTTCACATTGATTTAAATTAAAATTTAAAATATCAAGACGTGGATGTTCTGGACTCGAGTAAGATTGCCTCCCATGGAAAATACATGTGATTTACACAAAAAAATTAAAATTTAAAAGAAAAGAATTGGTTGAAACCCATATGATAAGAAGACTATAAAATTAAAGGGAATAATCCCAATCCCATTATGCAAACCCCAAGGGGTTGGTCGAGTGGAGCAAGACATGGTCTCGTATCTAACACGTCGCAGGTTCGAATCCTCATTTGTCCCCCTGGGGTGACTTAAAATGTAAGTACCTCTGCAAATACTCTTTGAGCCCGGAGGCATTCCCTCCTTTAGACTAGGCACCATCCCCTCACCCTAAATTTCATTGTCACCAAAAAAATCCCATTATGCAAAGAAGTGTTTAATTTTGTCAATTACATTTTCTTGTTAGTCTTTTATCTATTTAATTTCATAAGTTTTTAGATAAAGGATTTAATGTATACATTATAACTGTTAAAAAAAAAACAAAATTATACGATGATTTAATAATGTGTTATCATATTATTTATTGAATTCAATAACACTTGATGTGCTATATTTATTGGACAATAATCTATCTATCTATATTCTATATCTATCTATCTATCTATCTATCTATATATATATATATATATATATATAGTAAAATAGACTTGAACCATTCCCTTAGTGTGTGTTTGGTTTGACGTTGAAATTGGCCAAACTCAAGTTTGGATTCTCAAACGCAACTATTTTTAATGTTGAAAACATGAGTTTACCACATTTGAACGCTAAACCAAACATGCTCTTAATTACATAGAACAATTACTTAATTAAAATTGTTCAGTTACATAGACTAGAACCATTCCATTAATTACATAGTATAATTAACAGTAATTCTGCAGTTTCTGCTCATGAATTAAACATTAATTTTATGGACCATAACAGTTATTCAATGTTTATGTTAAGTTTAAATTTTATTTTCATACTTTCAAAGAATTAATTTATTATAATAATATTAAAATGTATCTTTAGAAATATTAAAATTCTTAAGTAATAACAACCTAGATGAAGTAAAACGCTCTCTTTAATTTTTGTAGCAAGAAAAATTATTCTCTAATTTTTTATTATAATTAAATTTATCTTTATAAATATCTAAAATTTTATAAGCTATTACCAATTTGAAGAAGTAAAAAGTTTTACGTCACAATAAAAATCTCATTTAAAAAATTTAAAATAATGCATTTATCTTTAAAAAATAAAAATAGAAAAGTTAATAACATTTTTTAAAAAATTTAAAAGCAATCTATCTATATCTATATATATATATATATTATACATTAGTTAAATAGACTTGAATCATTCCCTTAATTACATAGAATAATTACTTAATTATAATTAATTGTTCAGTTACATAGACTTAAATCATTCCATTAATTATTACATAGTATAATTAAATTAATTATAATTATGTAGTTTCCGCTCATGAATTAAGCATTAGCTTTCTGGACCATAACAGTTATTCAATGTTTATGTTAAGTTCAAATTTTATTTCCATACTTTCAAATAATTAATTTGTTATAATAATTAAAATGTAACTTTAGAAATATTAAAATTTTTAACGTAATAACAACGTAGATGAAGTAAAAAAATTTCAATTCACGCCCTCCTTAATTTGCGGTAAGATAATTTTTGGCTTTTAGGTCTTCCTTGCAAACTTTGGGTCTGGACTTTCAAGGAATAAACAATACATATTAAACCCAAAAGTCGAATATCGATTCAATAGCAATGTTACAATCTATTCAATTTTTACATCCATTGGGATATGTCAAACATTCTCCAACATATTCCTTCCATTTAATTTTCTTAAGAAATTATCTTAAATATATTTCATCTCACAAAATGTGATTTCTCTCAAATCCAAACCTCAACTTTTATTAAAAAATGTTTTTTTGCCAATAAACCTCTTACATAATCTGTATACAAAATTACATTTATCCATTTATTAACAAATTAAATTCTTACATTCAAAATATATTTACTAATGTTAAATAAATTATAATGAGTTTTTTATTTCTAAAATTTAAATAAATAGATTATTATTTTAAATTAGTTTAGACAAAAAATAAATACGATAAAATTTAAACATAACAAAAAATATAAACAAACTCATATAATATATATGTACGCCATATTTATTAATATTATTAATAAACAATTTAGGATCATTCACCAACATGGCATAAAACAACACTAAAAACACATTTCTACTTTTTCATTCAGTAAAAAATAATATTCCCTGACATTACAAAAAAAAACCATTTAACTCTCAATTTTACCCATTATTATTTTCCCATTTATAACTCTCTTATTAATTATAAAAATAAAAAAAATAATTATTACTCTCATAAATTTATAAATGAAACATATAAAAAGAGACAAAAAAAATCATTCAAATGAAACAAAATAAATAGGAAACAATGATATTTATAATTTAAAATTATTATCCAATACTACATTAAATTAAATTTTTAAAAAATGTACAATGAATAAAAAAGTAAATAGTATAATTATGAATCTAAGTGACTTTTTGACTTGCGAAAAAAATCAAACAAAGGTAAATTATGCAATAATAATAAAAATAATAAAGTATAATAATTAAATTACATGTGGTTATATTTTCGAATACCAGTATTTTATCATCCACAATTATATGTGTTTTTTTAACGAACACAATATATATTATATTCTCAATAATGACTTCACCAATAGGTTTATAAATTCATTTTATTGACAAATATATCACATAATTTAACATCCTGATTGTATTTCATACATAATTTCTTAAATAAAAAATATAATTTTTAAAAATATGTTCTTAAAATATAAAAATTAAAATTAACTTACTCATATTAATACCATAAAATTTATAATAAAAAATTCATATTAGTCAATATAAATAAAACCCGTGCAACGTACGGGTAATATAACTAGTATATAGAAAAATTAACTTGAACACTGTTAATGATATATTAATGAAATATAACATATAGAATACTAAATATCTTTTACAATTAGTTTATATTGTGTAATTAGTATTATTAAATATTATAACTATTATATACAATAGATTAAATATTATGTCAAATATTAAATTGTAAATGTCAAATACTCAAGATTATGTTAATTTTAAGTTAAATGAATTATTTTATCTTAGTTTACTACAAATTTAATTTAATATTTATAGGTCAAAACTACTTATTATTATATTTTTAATTTTAAAAATATAAATAGTTATTATAACTTTTAATATGAAACCATCAATATAATGTTTTATAATTGTAAAAAAAAATAAATTCTACTAATTTATTATTATTTAAATGATATAATAATTATTTTAAATAAACTAAAATATAGACATATTTTAATAAAAAAATAGATATTAATTAAATTTGAAAATAGAGCTTGAATATTATCTAAAAATATTATAGAAATAGAATAAATAATTTAACCTGCTTTTAGTATTGAAATAATTTTGTGATGTCACAACTACTTATGGTTATATTTTTAATTTAAAAAATATAAAACAGTTCTTAAATTTTTTAATATAAAATCATCAATATAATGTTTTATAATTATACTATAACAATAAATTCAACTAATTTTATACTCCATTTGTTCCTATTTATAAGACACATTTTAGAAGTTTTTTGTGTTCCTTTTTATAAGTCACTTTACTATTTCAAGGAAGCATTTATTACCCTTTTCTTTATTTACCCGTTTAATGTCTTTTCAACTTTCAAATAATAATGAAATTAGTTAATGATACTCCCTCTGGACCTATTTATAAGACAATATAGACAAAAACAAACATATTAAGAAAAATAATTAATGCATCGATTTTCAAGAAATTACTCTATAAGATTACAAGTTTACCCATATTAAAAATTAATTTTCACTACCATGGTAATTATGTCACTTTAAAACCTATTAAAACCTTTAATACCTTAGTAAGTGATACTTTAATGTTCCACTAAAGAAGGAACTATATTTTCTGCATATTATACACTGTCATAAGTTAATCATCTTTCAATTGACTTTAAACTTCTAATATTTAGCAAGTAATATTTAGGGATGTAAAAAAAACCCGCACCCGCGGATATCCGTGGATATACCCGCAATGGGTACCCGCATATTTATTAAATGGGTGAGGACGGATATTATACTATCCGCCCCGCGGGTACCCGCATACTCATTAAAACATATTTTTATATTAAATGTATTTGAATATTAGGATTTTTTTATTATTTTATGATAAGATTTAATTTATTTTATATTATTTTTTTTGATGATATTCTTAATACATTAACATGTAATGGTATTATATAATGATTATATATATAGTATATTATAATATATTATATAACATTTCCTCCCTTTCTCTTTATAAAATTTAAATTCTTAAACATTAATGGATATCTGTGATTACCCCGCTACCCGCATGGGTACCCGTTAATTTTAGTGGATATGTATACGGGTAGGCGCTACCCGCACCCGCCCCGTTGACATCCCTAGTAATACTTAAGCAGAAAAATATTAGAAGTTGCATAAATTTAAAAGACATCACAATTCAACCCCCCTTCTTGTGATTGCAATATTTACTTCAATTGGTATCGGAGCTTGCCTCTAGGGTTGAACGCACTTAACAGTGTGAGAGGAAAAAGATCAACAAGGGAATATGGTAAACCATGGAGTTGGAATGTTCATCCTAAGGATCCTCTACAAATAGACCACCTGCATTTGATGGAAAAGATTATTACTACTGGAAAGATAGGATGAAGCTATTCTTAGAATTTCAATATATTGATCTTTGGGATGTTGTTGAAAAAGGGAACTTCATCCCTGTTACAAAAAGAACTAGAATATTGGCTCAACCAAAGGAAGGAAAATTTGTAATTGAAGATGAGCCTGCACAAACAAAACCAAAAGAAGAATGGACTTCAGAAGATAAGCAAAAATATCTTCTAAATTCCAAAGCCAAGTTCTTTCTTATATGTGCTCTCAGCAGAGGAGAATATGATAAAGTAGCTGGATGTTCTACTGTAAAAGAATAAAAGTTAAATATTTTGATTCATCAATATGAAATGTTTAATATGCCTGAACATGAGTCAATTGATGAAATGTTCAGTAGATTCACAGTTATCATAAATGACTTAAAATCCCTTGGTAAGAGTTATACTAACCAAGAACAAGTGAGAAAGATACTTAGAAGCCTTCCAAAAATTTGGAGGCCTAAGGTGACAACAATTCAAGAAGCAAAAGATCTTATTGTCTTGAAATTAGGTGAGTTTCTTGGGTCTTTAAAAGTTCATGAGCAAGAACTCATGGATGAATTACCTCCAAGAAGAAGAAAAACAATAGCACTAAAAGCTAGTACATCAAAAGGGCTAGCACAAGTATAAACTCTTCAGAAGAAAAGGAACATGAAGATGAAGAATCCACCTCTGGAAATGATGATGAACTTGCCTTCATTTCTAAAAGAATTCGAAGAATGCTAAGAAGGAAAGGCAAAGGAAAAAGGTACTTCACCTTTAAAAAGGAAGGACAGAAATCTGAAGGAACCAAAACACAAATCATATGTTTTGGATGCAACAAGCCATGACACATGAAAGCTGACTGTCCTCAATTGAAAAAAGATCCCATAAATTTTCAAAAGAAGAAAAAGGCAATGATGGCCACATGGGATGACTTAGAAAGTTCATCAGAAGATGATCCAGAAGAGGAAACAACAAATTTGTGCCTCATGGCAGGAAAAGAAGAAGAAGAGGTATTTGATTCTAACTATCCTACCTATAAAGAATTAGAATATGCTTTTGAAAATTTGTTATTTGACTCGCTCACACTAGCTCAAAAATGTGTTGTGCTAAAAGCTCAATTAACAAAAACTCAAGAAGAAAATGAAAAACTAAAAAGTGACAATGAGAGACTGTTCAAGACAAATCATTGTCTACAATAATCTCACTTCATGCTTTCTGAGCAACTAAAATCACACAGATTAGAACCCTCAGAAGAAGCTAGCAGTAAAAATGACTCACTGCAGAAAGAAAATGATCTCCTAAAAATTAAAGTAAATGAACTGCAACAAGATCTAAGTAACTTTGTAAAAGGAACTAATAATTTAGAAAAGCTTATTGGAAATCAAAAAGGAATGTTTGATAAAGCTGGATTAGGATACGGTCAATCTCAAAAACAAAATTATACAAAAATGTATTTGTGCCAGCTAAAAGGGAACTTCCTAAATGCTCTTGGTGTAACAAAATTGGACATATAGTTCAGAATTGTTACAAAAAGAAAGGAAGCCTCAAAAGAAAGGTATCTAACCAAACAGGACCCAACAAAATTTGGGTACCTAAATCCTTATTTACTTTTGATGCAGGATCAAATAAAAACCTTCAAGAAGAAAGGTCAATGGTTCTTGGACAGTGGCTACTCAAAGCATATGACTGGGGACAAAAGCAAATTCATCTAGCTTGATAAAATAGAAGGTGGAACAGTTACTTTTGGAGACAACAACAAAGCTCACATCAAAGGAATTGGTAAGGTAGGTATGACCAATTCTGCTCATATTAATAATGTTTACTATGTGAAAGGTTTAAAACATAATCTTCTTAGCATAAGTCAATTATGTGACAGTGGCTATGAAGTTATGTTTCAACCAACATTGTGTGAGATTAGAGAGTCATCCACCAAGAAAGTATTATTTTCTGGAACAAGAAGCAAAAATCTCTATAGTGTATGCTTAGAAGAACTATCTGATCTTACATGCTTTGCTTCATTTGAAAATGATAAATGGATTTGGCATATAAAGGTAGGTCACCTAAATATGAAAACAATTTCAAAACTATCAAAATTAGAATTAGTTAGAGGACTGCCTAAAATCAAATTTGATAAAGTTAAAGTATGTGATGCATGTGTAAAAGGCAAACAAACACACTCAAGTTTTCATCCCAAAATTATGGTATCCACTAAAAGAATATAAGAACTATTGCATATTGACTTGTTTAGTCCTACTAAAACTCTTAGCTTAGGTGGAAAAAGGTATGAACTTGTAATTGTGGATAACTACTCAAGATTCACATGAGTATTATTCCTTACCATAAAGCATGAGTCTTTTGATGCTTTCAAAACCTTCCCTAAGAAGATACAAAATGAAAGTGGTCAACGTATTGCTTCTGTCAGAAGTGACCATGGAGGTGAATTTAAAAACTTTTCATTTAAAATATTTTTTGATGAAAATGGAATTTCTCATAAATTTTTATGTCCCAGAACTCCTCAACAAAAAGGAGTTGTGGAAAGAAAAAAAAATAGAACTCTTCAAGAAATGGCTAGAACTCTTTTAAGTGATAATGGAATTCAAAAATATTTTTGGGCTGAGGCAGTAGCCATCTCCTGCTACATTCTTAATAGAGTCACTATCAGAAGCATACTAAATAAGACACCATATAAATTGTGGAAAGGAAGAAAACCCAACATTTCATATTTTCATATATTTGGATGTGATTGTTATATCTTAAACAACAAAGAAAGTCTTGAAAAATTTGATGCTAAATCTGAAAAAGGTATTTTCCTTGGATATTCATCCACATCAAAAGCCTATAGAGTATACAACATCAAAAACAAAATTATAGAAGAAAGCATGCATGTTATTTTCAATGATGCTAACCTATCTTCTCAAGGAAAATATAAAGATGATTCAGATGATGAAACTGATAATTATCAAAATATATCTTCTGATAAAGAAGAACCTACAGGAGATCCATCGGAAAAGAAAGATTCCCTGCATGATTCAACTGTTCAAGCTCACTCACAGAATCATGACAGAGAAAATCTTCCAAAGAGCTAGAAACTAGTCTCAGCACACCCTCATGAGTAGATTATTGGAAACACCTCGTAAGGTGTAAGAACTAGGTCTCAGTCTAGAAGAAATGAAAATAGTGCAGCACTACTATCTTAAATTGAACCCAAGGATGTCAATGAAGCTCTTGAAGATGATTCATGGATAGACGCCATGAAAGAAGAACTAGATCAATTTGAGAAAAACAAGGTCTGGACCCTTGTCCCTCCTCCAGAAGATCATACAATCATAGGAACTAAATGTGTATTCAGAAATAAGATGAATGAAGAAGGTAAAGTAACAAGAAACAAAGCAAGGTTAGTTGCTCAAGGCTACAACCAACAGGAAGGTTACTGTGATGCTGATTATGCTGGAGACAAAATAGATAGAAAAAGAACAAGTGGTGGATGTCAATTTCTAGGAGAATCACTCATCTCATGGTCTTGTAAGAAGCAACCTTGCACTGTCTACTGCAGAAGATGGGTATGTATCAGCAACAAGTTGCTGCTCTCAAATTATTTGGATAAAACATCAAATGGAAGATTACAGTTTGAGGGACTCTAAAGTCCTTATCTTCTGTGATAATAAAAGTGCCATTAACTTATCCAAAGAATCCCATCCAGCATTCCAGATCAAAGCATATTGATATAAAACATCATTTTATAAGAGATCATGTTTAGAAAAATGAAATTGAACTAAAATTTATTGAAGCACAAATGCAAATTGTTGATATCTTCACTAAACCTCTTGTAGAAGATAAATATAATTTTATTAGGGAAAAATTGCATATGTGCAGACTAAAATAATGATATTTATAAAATTCTATGAGGAATCTATTAACTATTAAGCTGACAAAGAAGAGTGGAGGAAATAATCCTTCTTCTGAAACATTTCTGGAGTTCCCTTCTTCTGAGAAGGAAACTGCATCTTCTAGAATTACGAGAAACCAGAACACTTCTTCTGATTGATCAGAATAATTCTCTTCATCCAAAATCCTAGGAAATGTCTCTTTCTATCACACGAAATCCTATAAAGTCATTCATCCAAGAAATGATTTTTTTAATAAGGAGTCAACCTTGAAAGGGACTTGTCTCATTCAGTTAGGCTACCAAGTGTAACAAGAGAAAAGTGACTTTTTGTCTCAAGCAAAAGGAAAGCCTAGTATTTGCACAAAAACATAAATAAATTCTGACCGTTGGAAGCATAAACCGTCTTCCTAAAATCTTGTGTGTGCGTAAGCCTTCCTCTCTCTTTTTGTCTTTCACTCTCTCAAACGGCTAGTTAGAGGCATATATCACAGACCCATTCTGCAAAGAGAGTATAACTCACTGACTTTCTCATCTCTTGCTCATCACAAGCCATTCATCTTCAAGCCCCATCTCTCATCTCTTTAAACTCTCCTCAAAACATCAAACCCCTCTATTTTCCAGTTTTCCTCTGATTAATCACCATGAGAATCAAAACTATGGCCAACAGAAAGAAAACTCATCCCCCATTGCATCTGGCTGCTCTTATAGTAGCCATAAAGCTCCATCTCAGCCTGAAATGCAGCTAATTCCTCATACAGAGGTCCTAAAAATCCAACATCTGTCAGTAAAGCCTCCATCTCACAAACCTTCACCTCCTTCTCCAAAACCTTCTCCTCCCACTTCAAGGGTAAAAGCATTGCTTCCTCCTCTGTGGTTCCTATTAGAAGGTCTGATGGGATAAGAACTGGTGTAGCAAAGTGTAGCAGCAATGAGGGAAATGAAAAGGGTAGACCCATTAGAATAAATGCCTCTCCCAGTAGCTCTTTAGAAGAATGCTCTAAATCTCTTAATGAAGATGAGGAAATGATGGAAAGAAGAAAATCTTCTGGTGAAAATAAAGAAGAGTCTTTAAGAAGAAATGAAAGCATCACTGAGAGTGACCCTTCAGAAGAAGACTCTGATGCAAATGAAGATCTGTTTCAAAACAAAGATATTTTGAAGGTCTTCTATGAGAAGTGGGCATGGAAGACCATTATCCCAGGAAATATATTCTTGTTAAATGAAGTCAAGAAGGAAGGCTAGGATGCTAACCATTTCCTGGCCTCCAGAAGCAAGGGTGGGGAGATTTTCTCTTGGTTAAAGAAGTTGTTTATCCTATATTAGTTAAGGCATTCTATGCCTCCGCAAGCGAGTATAGGAGTGATGGAGACTCCTTAGTGGTTGACCTTAAGGGTTCCACAATTGTCTTGACTCCTGAATCAATAAAAGAAGCATTAGGTCTTCCTCACTATCCTAACCATCTCTATGATGAACACTGGTATGCTTCTGCAGGCATTACCAAAGAGGAAGTTGTGAATAGAGTTCTAAGTCAGCCTGACCCCAAGCTCATGTCTAGCAGACTCGCCCTAATCTGTAGATTATTCCACAAGATTTGCTGCTATTCAATCCTTCCTAGAGTCGGTACCTTAGAAAAGGTATCTGATCAAGACTTGCTGGTATTATATCACCTCCTCATTGGAAAGCCTATTTCTCTGGCTTATATAATTCTTAGAACAATAATATCTGCTGCTAATCCAATTAGAGCCTATGCAAGCTTACCCTACGGTATGCTTCTCAACATTTTATTCAACCATTACCATGTCTCACTGGAAGGAGAAGAAAGCTATGAAGAATTTATTTACTTTGATAGAAGTAATGTGAGAAAAATGCATATCATCAAACCAGATCCCTCTCAGTTTATGAGTAGTGAATATGAGGATGAAGAAGAGGAGAAAAATGAGTGCTCTAACACCCCAAGGTCCAAGAAGCAAAAGGTAGTGCTTCAAACTTTCAGCAGAAAGAGAAAGAGAGATCAAGGGGAGAATTTCATCTCTGCAAAAGAAGGAAGGTCAAGTAAGGCACAAGAATTTGATCCTTCAGCAAGAGAAAAATTGGATTTCCCAGAACTTGAACCCCCTGCACCCTCTATCTATGAAGAATAAGAGATTAATAAAGGCCAAAAAGAAGTAGTTTTTCCAGCAAAGGTCTCCTCCGAGGAAAGAATTTCAGAGGAAAATGAACCAAAAGAAGAAGCACCACTGGAAATCTCTCTAGTAGATATTGTTTTTGCTGACCTTGCTGGAGAAGAAACAAAGAATGCTTCTGAAGAGGATGTGGAGAACACTTCAGAGGAAGGAATAACTGTTAATGCCTTGGCTATGTTAGCCAAAAGCTACTCAGAACCTCCATTCTATAATACTTCCTTGGCCATACTTCAAGTAGAATCTCCTGCTAGGACAGAGGAGATAGAAAACAAAAGTTGCTCTGATCATAAGTCTCCTATTAGGACAGAAGGAGAGGAAGATCCAAAAGGAAGAAGCACAATTTGTTCCTTCTGTAGGAACATTTGCTACAGACATGGTAAACCAATTCTTAGCTTCTCTTATCCCTAACTCTGATCTTCCTTTTGCTGTTCCTATTAGAGACAACATTCCCACAATATCTGCAAACCTATCCTCTATGGAGACCTATTTCCAGCAGCTAAGTCATGAAAGGGATCAAATTCCTTCTCCTTCACAATCTGAGAAGGCTCTTGCTGCTGAAGATATGGCTGAACCATCAAGTATTCCTCAACCTTCAAATTCCTACACCATTGAAAGACAAGTGAGAAAAATCAAGGCTGATGTCAAGAAGCTATTCACCAATGTGAACACTTTGCAAAATACTCTGAATGGAATGATTGAGAGATTCACTCAGCATCAATTCTGGTTCAATACATTTGTGCTTCCTGCCATAGCTCCTCAAGCCCCTCCAATTCCTTTTGTGCCTTTTCAGCCTCCACAGAACATCCTTCAGCCTGCTACCTCATCATCTTCTGACCATTCTTCTCCATCCAAATAGAAGTTAATGATTTTGCTTCTCTTCAAGCTTGCATTATTATTTTTTGATTGATGACAAATGGGGAGAAGTAGTAATGTAGTAGGTGGGGCTGATATAGAGTTGATATAGTTTCTTGATAATTCTGAAATATTTACTGTTATCTTTTTATTAATGACCAATCAATGTACTATTGAAATTCACATGGAATGAATTGGTATTGTCTGAAAAATTTACCCTTTATCATTATCAAACCAACTTGAAATGAATAGTTAAAATGATGCATATTACATCTTCTACTGAAATCATATCTCCTGAAAATAAGGCACAAATTCAGGGGGAGATCTTAATCTATTTTATTAAAAATCAGAATCATACAAGTTATATTTTGAAAGGTTGTCATCATAAAAAAGGGGGAGATTGTAAGGTCCAAGAATCCTCTTATGATGTTTTCATAATGACAAGCTCTCAAAATACACTTAGTATAATTCTGATTAAATGTACTAATGATTTCAATTGAGTTTGTCTTAAGAAGATACAGATAAAAAAGGCTCCAGAAGATCTCATTAAAAAAAGGAACAAAGGATTGTGTTTAGAAGAAAGAGTTTTATCACTGTCTAAAGCTCTCAAAGGATCAATCTGTAATATCAGAAGTTGTATGCCTATTTCAAATAGTGAAATAATTATAAAAGAAAGCAAGAAAGCTGTTGAGAAGATTTATTACAAATTATTGTCAATTCCTGAGAAGAAGCACTTTATCAGAATAAGCATTCTGAACAAAAAGGATCTCTCTTCTTGATTCAACCATATAACTGTTATTTACAAGAAGAATAACATTCCTTCCAATATAAAAGAATATAAGGAAACTGTCAAGAAGAAGAGTTTGAAGTTGCTGACAGAACTTCAGGAGTAATTTTCACTGGCAGTAAGCTTTCAGAAGAAGTAAATCATCATGATCCATCAACTTATGATTTCTTTGACATTACAAGTTGCAATAATTAAAATTACATAGATTCCATGCACCTATGAAAACCTTAAGAACCTTTCTAGAAAAAGGAAGCTTATTTTAAGAAGGAATACCAAGCTGCAGAAGATATACTCTCCAGAAGATATAACTAGTCAAACTGATGAAAGAGAAACAATTGTACATGAAAGTGACATCTCTTGCTTTAACAGCTGGAGGTTTAACCTCTTCTCCAAGGTACTCCAACGGCTAGAAGCTTGCTCTTGCCTATAAAAGGAAGCCATCTTTTCATTGTGAGAGACACAACACCAGAAGAAGCAAATAGTGCATCAAAATTACCATTTCTACCTTCTGGAAGAATTTCTCTCTCTACAAAACTCTTAGATCTTGTGTCAAATAGTTTAGAAAGTGCGAAAGAGAGAGTGTTGGCTCAATAAATTTCTGTTGTGCTAACCCTGTTTTAATTATGAGCCTTATTCAATTGTAATCCATTATTTCCATCTTCTGTAAACTCTTAAGAACAACATAAAAGTGTATGTTCTTCTTGAGAAAGTATTAGTTGTATCTGCAAGTTGTTGTGAGCATAGACTTGGATACAGAAACCTTGTATAATTCCTGCAAAGGTTGCAGAAGAAGTCTGTGTACATTCTGGGCATGTAGAGGCTGCAAAAGAATATTGTGGTGAGCCCGAAGAGGCTGCAGAAGAATACTAGTGGTAAGGAGTACCCAAGAAGCTTGTGTAACAAAGTTGACTTGGTGAAAAATCCTACTGAAAGTAGGGACTGGACGTAGCCTCAAGGTTAAGAGGTGAACTAATATAAAAATGTGTGTGCATTTCCTCTTCTCTTATACTTCTTACAACTTATTTCTTATACTGATTTTGTCTATCACTTCATCTGCATAAAAGCATTTTTGAAATCTATCTAGTACCTAAGTAAGTGATACTTTAATGTTCCACTAAAGAAGGAACTACATTTTCTGCATATTATACACTGTCATAAGTTAATAATCTTTCAATTGACTTTAAACATATAATATTCAGCCAAGTAATACTTGAACAGAAAAATATTAGAAGTTGCAGAAATTTAAAAATCACAATTCAACCCCCTTCTTGTGATTGCAATATTTACTTCAGTCATAATGGTTGAAGAATTAAGAATACATGGTTTGTAAATTTTTCTCTAATAGAACTTTTAAGACTAAGGACGGTGAAGACCCGAAGGAGAGAAAGTTCCCAAGTTTGAAGAAAAATGACGTGAAATCCAAAAGGGAAAGTGGGTATGGAGTGCTGAAGGGGAGGAGAGGGAGTGGATTTTTACCAGTGGTTTAAGACCGTTAAAAATACAATAATGGACATTTAAGAGGGAGAAAACATGTCACATCACAAGCCAATTAAGGGGAGAGACTAATTGTAAAAAATTAGTAAGACATTTTACTAAAAAAAAATTACAGGGACTAAAAGCAAAATTCGCTAATATATGCATGTTTATCCTAGAATAGTTGTATTTTAGCTCTTGCAGCTGATTTTTCACCTTAATGAAGTTCTGTCTTTTCCTAAAAAAAACTAGAATCGAAATTATACAGGTTAAATATGTTTTTACTTACTGAAATATAAGCGAGATTTGATTTTAATCTCTTTAAAACAGGTAAATTTGATCCATCAAAAAGTAAAAATATCCATTTTCAATTCTTATTGTTAAAAATTCGTAACATAATCTATAACAAATTTATAGCAAAAACATACAATAAAAATTAAAAACTAAATTTGACTATATTTGAGAGATTAAAAATATAATTAACTCTTATACAAAAATGATTAAAAATGCCCTTAAACAATTTAATTTTGTGAAAAACAGTTCTCAAAAATAATTTTTAAATACTAATAAATAAAATTGAATCAAAACACCATAGCACATCTTTTTATTTTCTCTTTTCTCAATTTTTTTGTCTTTTTTTTTTTCTTTTTCAATTTTCCTCCTGTCAATTGTCAGCTAGAAGTTAAACCCATGAAGACCAACTACATCAACATGATCCTGGTAGTAAAGTAAGCAGAATTCAGTCAAGGTCCCAAGACCCCACTGTTCCCCTCTCTCTCCTTCTTTCTTCAATGTTCAAATTCAACTCACACTCATTTCATGAAACATCCCGCTCCAATTCTGCTCTCTCTCAACGTCCATGCATTTTCCACTGTTCCATAACTCCGATCCTCGGATACGACACCGTTTCGTTCTAGGGTTTCCTCTTCCCCATGGCCGTCAGAGGCGTCAATTTCAAGTGGTTAGTCTTGATCTTTCTCTGTTCAATGTCTTAGGAGCATCGACCTTTATCCCAATTTGATATGCAAAACACACTGCTTGCAGGTACGATGGCTTTTTCTTGTCCATGCTCGCCACCAGCTTGTATCCTTTAACAATTTACCTTCTACTCGGTTCTCCTACTTTTCCTTTGATTCATTGATTCTTCTATATTCTCAATTGCTATGAAAGAAAAAAATGAAAAAAACACGAGCTATTCGTATCTGTATTCTTTGACCATTTGACTTATAGAGTTATTGTGGCGATTAATTGGAAGAGGTACCATTCTTGTGCATACCCCTTGCACATTTGGATTGTGGTGGGTTCCTTATAATATATTAACAATGCTTCTGTATTTTTCTTTCTTTCTTTTTTTCAGATTGCTTTTGCTGTTTTCTTGATGTGATAAAGTTGACTCATAAATTACGTTTTTTTTTATTTTTCTTTTGATGGCTCAGGTTGACTACACTACTGTTTTTACTTTCCGGCTTTTGATGTTTGTCGATAACTGGCTTGCTTCGGGAATGGGTTTGTAAGGCCTTCCAATCTTTTAACTATTGAGGTTGTTGTTTTCTTGAATTTCTTTTTCCAATTTGAGCAAAGAGAATTTGCATTGGCTGTATGTGTATTCATTAATATAGGAAGTCCAGGTAAAACTAGAGTATGATGAATGAATTGATGATAGATGAGGCGTGGTGTTTCAGCGTTTTCATTTGTTTCCTATAATCTATTTAATTGAAAACTAGTCATATCTGAATAAGCGAAAACCTGCATTATGTGACTAAGATTCTTGTACACACACAATAATCATGGCATTAACCAATGGATTGTTGATGGAATCAAGCTAGATGAAACTAATTTGATTGTGTTTAGTATGAATATTTTAACATTAGAGAATAGTTGTTGAGGCAGTGTAGTAGTCATTTGCTTGAATTACACATGCAGCAATTCCCCCAATGGATGGCATGGCTTAGGTTTAACCTGTTCTGTGGAAGTGGATGGTGAATTTCTTGAAATTATATACAGTGATCATGTCCTGTGATTTTATGTAAAATTACTGTTTATATGTAAAATACTGGAATATGGAGTTTCTGGGGTTAATTTCACTTACTTTTACTAGATTGTCAAGTTTCAAGCACTCAAGTTGAAGATAATTTTTGTCATGGCTGACTTCATTGATTGCATTACATAAAACTTCACTAAAATGGTTCTGGATGTTTAGTAATTTGTCAAATCCTATTACTAATTCAGTTGCTTTTATTTTCCCTCTCTATTGCAATGCTTCTAGAGATTTTGGGTGGCAACAGAGATATGGCCGTTTCTGTGGAAGAGTAGTTGTACTTTCAATCCTTGCATTGATTCTCTATCCATTTCTTTGGGCTTGGACAATAATTGGTACCCTATGGTTCAGAAATGCTAAAATCTGCGTATGTTTTTATTTTTATTTAATACTCAATGGTACTTTTTAAAAAAGCTTATGATGCTTAATCCAAATAGTTCTGTGCAGTTGCCTGGACAGGGTCAGAAATGGGGCTTCCTCATCTGGTTACTTTTTAGCTACTGTGGACTCCTTTGCATTGCTTGCATGTCTGCGGGGAAGGTTAGTGGTTCTCTGTAGTTACCTATGTTTCCATGACTTGATTCCAGTTTCCATATTAAAAATTGAAAAAAAAAAAAAAAAAAAACTCTTTGCTCTGCATGCCATGCTGTTCCTGTTTCTGAATGACCTATATCAACTGCATGTTTGCAGAATACTATTTTCCTTTATTGTTTCTTATCTCTTTTTTGTGTCCTTTTTTATTTTAGCTTGTTTAATTCTATGCAGTGGTTGACACGAAGACAAGCACACTTGTCAGGTGCCCAACAGGGTATCCCTGTATCCGGATATGGGGTAGGTTTTATCTTTACTACATTTCATATGTTAGAGTCTTAGTTAATACCTCAAAGAAACTTCATCTTTTGATGGCATAACACTGCTCTGTTTGGCATCAAACTGGGGGGTATTTCTAAACAATTTAGTGCAGTCCTTCGTTATCTTTTTTCTAGTAAATACCATAATGAGTCTATTTCGCTATGATGCTTTGATCCCATTTTTTTTGTTTTGATTTTGGAACCATATAATAATTTTGTTCTTTTGAACTTTAACTAATCTGGCAATGATGAATCCAGGAAGTTGTTCCTTTGGAGACTGCTTACTATCATTTTAGATTATGTTGGTTTTATGGAAATTTTCTACACTGAATAATGATTCATTGCAGTTTAATGCTTCTAAATGCTGAGTAAATTCTGCTTTCTTTTGCCATCAAATTTATGATTGGTTGTTCTGTTTGTTGTCCATATGTAACACTGTCCTAATGCACGCTATGTTACTTAGACACAGTCCCCTGTGATGTGGTCACAAAGTTGTAAACTAACAAGGTGTATCGACTTGTATCATATCTCATTAACTCATGCAAACTTAATATCCCCTATCACTTTTGTGGGATTCCTTTCAAGCTGTGAAGAAAGTATTGGTACCGTGGCCTGCTGCCCCATTCATTAACTCATGCAAACTTAATAATATCCTCAAGTTGAGGGTTGATGCAATACCATTTTTCTAGTTTTGTTTCTTCATTTCAAAGATGATATATATGGGGTTCATGGGGGTTCTTAGCAATCTAAGAGGGTGTTTGGTTTGTTTTCATTATAATTACAAAATTGCCCCCTTATTTTAATTTTGTTTCCTATTTTCAAAATGTTCACTTCTGTTTGGTTCTCCATTGTTTAGGACTATTGGATGGTATTGGTAACGATTGGTATTTTTTTGTTAGGTTCTAGTTGAAATGATCCGAGTGCCTGATTGGGCATTTGAAGCTGCAGGTCAAGAAACAAGGGGCACAGGCCAAGATGCTGCTCCGTATCTTCCTGGAATTTACCTAACTCCAGCTCAGGTTATTATAACTTATGTTTTTATTTGTCTTTATCACATGTTGGAATCTCATGGATTATTCATATTTCATACCATTATCTTGTCTTTTTGAACAATGTGTTGTGCTGTTGGTTAGGATTATTTGTGCAATATATTTATGTCATTTAAATATCCTTTTGTATATTTATTATCAGTTTCACTGCTGATAGTTGGGTTTCTTTCCTGAGTTGGGTGCAGAGAGAAGCAGTTGAAGCTTTAATTCAGGAACTCCCCAAGTTCAGTTTAAAGGCTGTTCCTACTGATTGCAGTGAATGTCTCATCTGCTTGGAAGAGTTCCATGTAGAGAATGAGGTATACTTTTTCCTACTTAAGTGTCCAAAACAGGTCAGGCATTATGTTATTTGCTATCTGCTACAGAAAAACATGCTCTTATGATCTTATCTGATTACTTGAATAGCTGATGGACCATTTTGTCCCATCTGACTACATATGGAGCCAAATTTGGCAATAAAAAGAATATTAGTGTACATACTACTACAGTCTACATATTCCATCAGTTCCGTTGCTTTACTTTAAATCATTTCTGTGGATTCTCTTCTTTAAGTGATGTCTATCTTCACAAATTATTGGAGCTCTATGCTTCTAAGAGAATTTAGATGTAATAAATACCATAAAGAGAGATTGATTATTTTCTAACTTGATATGGTGCAGGTCCGTGGCCTGCCTTGTGCTCACAATTTTCATGTTGAATGCATTGATAAGTGGCTTCGGCTGAATGTGAAATGTCCTCGGTGCCGCTGCTCAGTATTTCCAAATCTTGATCTTAGTGCTCTTGTCAATATCCATTCTGAGTCTGAACAGTCTTCTGCTAGTATTGCAGCAACAACCAGATAGGTTACATACCAACCTTCTAGTCAAGTTGCCTGTCAAGAGACTACTGGGACTTCTCCACCCAGTATGTGCTGAAATTGCAGGGCCAGCTTGTGAGACAGACAACGGTTTGTAAAATGCTGAAAATGTGGTTGGACCTGGTTTGACTCACAGTATGTCCAGTGAAGACCAGACCACTTCTGTCAAATGCATGCCTGTTAGTCTTTCCTCATCACAAAATTAGACTTGTTTTTGCATTGTTTCTGCACTTCTATTATATTTCTAACCCATTCGTGATAAGCTATAAGGTAACATATCCATATCCAGCCATTGCCTCAAGCTTTATAAATGGTGTACATTCTAATAAGAAACTTTTTGGATTGACCCACAAAGAAATAGATCACCTTCCTTTTTATGAGGGATCTTGTAGACATAGGACTTGGAAAATGAAAATATTCCTTTTTGCTTAGCTAACATAGGTCAGAGATGCAGATGTGCAATTGTCTTTGGTGATTAATAAATTGTAAAGAGAGTTAAAAATTTCAAGAACTCTGTTGATTTTTTCCCCACTTTCATTTTTACTTCTTTCTTTGGGGTAATATTTCCTTCACTGATTTTTATTTTCTGGAAGGTGGGGTTGATATTGAAATGAAATACACATTTGGTTTTCTCTTTTTTATTATGGCTCTATACTCTTGTTAGCGTCCTATTTCGCTCTATGTTTATGCATGTTAAAGACTCACTGTTGTAGTGAATGTCAGCTTGGGAAATGTTTTGCAAATCAGGGATTGGATGGCTCTTTCTCCGCCCTCCCAAAAGCTCTAATGCTGACTACAGGATGGAATTTTAGCTTCGGAGCTGCGAATGATTATTTGTTAAATCAAAATTGACATCAAAGTTTTCGTATGAAAAGGGTCTTCAAATATACTTGGTATGATGTCGACAATCATATATACTCACGAAATAACACAATCAGGTTCTTAACGTCTGGTTGTAATTTGTGAGTTTGTGATTGTGTCTCCAGTATTGTTCTTTTTCACCTCTAACATTTGAGGTGGCTCTTTCATTACCGTAGTAGCCCTGTCATATTGATGTCTGCAATTGATGTTGGAATAATTGTGGTCATAATTGTCAATACATGAAATATTCCACTTGTTTGTTTTAAGGGTTATAAACTCTCCATATGGAACTTCAATTTTCGCCCATTCATTTACGTGGTGTATAAGCACTGCGTGGTGTCTGGTCAATCATTTTCAGATAATGACTGGTAGGAACGGGATTAACAATTAAGCTGTCACCAATTTGTAATGAGATTTAGTATTTAGAAGATAGATAGATTGAAGACAGCTGTGAAGTTGAGGCCCGATCAAGCACACCTGGATAGAGTTATCACCTACGTGTTTAGGCCATCTACACTCCAGCGCCCCATTTTTTTACTATTCACATATCTTAAATGGGTCCCGCCATTATATATCATTAAATTATTATTAAGCATTTCTCATCTCCATCACAGCACCTCACTTTTTTACTATTCACATATCTTAAATGGGTCCCACAATTACACATTACTCCTTACTTAAATTTTATAAATTTTTAATTTAAATATAAAAAATAAAAAAGCTGCACATATGTCAGTAAAATAAGGTGCTTATTTAAGCAATCATGCTTAAATAAGCACCAGCTGAATTTCCTCTCCATCGCCTGCCAAGTGCTTATATTGATGCTAATGTGTCAGAATTCATTTTAAGAATCCCGCGGTGTGGATGCTCTTAATATACTGCACTTAAAGTTAAAATTGGTGGGTTTATTTTGCTAAAACAAAGTGCATGTGTCAGTTGTGTGTGTATGTATATTATTTATATAATTTATTTTTCGGGATAATATTATTGTATCTTATCACTTTGACTATTTTTTATTCATATTACGTCTTAGTGTTAGTCGTTCAAAAAACTGATTATATTTTTTTATGGGTTATTATCTTTTCCACTCTATTTTTTTAGGTGGTCAAAGATATATCAGTACACAAATCAATGATAATTATCAGATATAATATTATTTAATTGAATAGTCCAGATTAAATTTCAAGAAACGGTTGCAGGCAGTGTTTGGTAGATAGATCAGAACGGAACAGAACGAGACATATAGGTTCCATTCTATGTTTGTCGTATTTTAAAAGTGGAATAGAACGTGACATATCATTAAAAAGTTGAATATTTTGGTTCTATAAAAAAAAGTGGAACAAAAGAGAACATAATATCTCATTATTAACTTTTTATTGATAAAATTACTACGGACTCTCCTAACATTCCTCCTAAAATTATAATTCATCCACTTCCATGTAACACCTTTTACCACCACCATTGTCGCTTGTCACCTTACATCGCCTCCGTCGCCACTGCTATCACTGTCACCACCACCTAACACTTTTTATCACCACCATTGTCCCTTAGCCATCGCCATTGTCACCACCACTATTGTCGTCACCGCCACCACTACCATCGCAACTGTCGCCGCCACTACCTAACACCTTTTACCTCCACCATTGTCGCTTGACACCTGCAACCGCGACACCGTCACCACCGCCATTGCCATCGCCACCATTATCACCACCTCTATCGTCGTCATCGCCACCACTACCTCCACCCTCGATGCTCGCTCCTCCTATGGCATTCAAATCACTTGGATCTCCCAAGGTTGCCTCAAACATCACTAGTCACCACTGAGCAACAATTCGAAGCATTGGTTTCTCAATTAGCGATTCAAAACATATAAGCAAATTTTAACCAATCCCTTAAGAATAACTCCCTCTGTGCACTCTACACCACAAGTTATCCAATTTTTCAGCTTTGGGATAGTCCATTAGGAACATTTCAGATTGCACAAGCCATCTTTCTATCTTGTGTTGTTGCTTTTTCCTACGAGTTTGGACCCTCTGACTTTGGCACTACTAAGTGCTTATTCTCCCTCAGTTTGAAACATGTAGGGTGTCTCAGGACATAATATTTCAAATTTTAGTGTTAGTTTTGTATATATTATAATCAAGTAAAATCTACAAAACATGCAACAGCAAGTAAAATGATTTGTGTGTCTTAGAATCGCCCTATTTTTAAATTTTAGTATTCCATTCTATTTTAAAAAAAATTACAATATTTTAATATTTAGATAGTATTTGACTATTTTTTTTTTTTTGGCTTTAAATTACTTGAAAACTAAAGCTAATTTTGTTTGATAAATTGGTAGTTTGTATTTTTTTATATCTCACAAGTTAGTTTTAAATTAAAATCTAGTGAGAGTGGCTTTTAAGAAAGTTAATTTTTAAAAGTTGGTATGATAAATTGGTAGTTTTATTTATTTTGTAAAATTTCATAAAACTATATCATATTCTATTTCTCATACATTCACTTTTTTTTTTTTTTATATTGTGATGTGTTTTGAACTTTCATATTACATTAAAATCAAATCATTTTATTATTAAAAAAGTTTTTCTATTTTATAAAATAAATTTAAAAACCAAAATTTTAGAATAAAACAAGAAAAAAATTTCAATAACATTAATTTTTTAGTAATATTAATTTAAAAACAATTTAGGGGTAAGAAAATAAAAAAGTGCTTGACAAATTTGTTTTGAGAACGTATTTTTGAGAGTGAAGGTTATTAGCGCTAACTATGGTTGTGGAGCAGGGGCGATGCTTAGTTGGGGTTTATTTGTTCCATTTGAAAAAAATATTTAACTTTTTTAATTAAAAATTTAAGAGTGTATTAATTATCTCTTTCCCACATTTAGCCTTAATAAAAGATAATAAGGGGGAAATTAATGATTAAAATAGAGAGATAAAATGATATATTTAAAAAAAATACAATAAATTTAATGTAAATCAACATAGTTATTACATTTCTTAATCTATGTTTTCATGTAATGAGACGGATAATACTAATAAAGGTAATATTGGTCTATTGAGTAAATTTATATAGTGGAAGCCCATATTGAAGTAGATATAGACTATATTTGTGTAGTATAAGACATATTTACATAAAAGTTACATCTTATAAATTTTATTTTTGTTTTCTAGACAAAAATATAATGCTAGGTAATTATAAGTTTATATTTTTTATAAATTATAAATTTCAAATTCTTATTAATTTTTTCATGATAAAATATTTTATTAAAAACTAAAATAAATAGGTAAATAATGAAATTAAATAATATAAAATAAATAATAAAAAATAATAATAATTAAAATAGTTCATAAAAAAATTAAATTACTTACATTATATATATATATGAATTATAAGTGTTTTATCTTAATTTTCTATTTTATATTTAATTTATATATAATAACAAAATTATATTTGGGAGTGAACTAATTGATTAGGAAAAATTATAATATTAGCCCCATTTATCCCTAGTTTCTGACTTTCACCCCTGTTGTGGAGTGATGTCAAGCAGTGGTATTATAATTAGTGGAGGATGCTAGGTGATAACAACAGTATGTGGTGGAGGATGTTGGGTGATAGCTACGGTGGTTGAGGGTGTTTTTGCAACTAACAATGTCATTGGTGGAGTCGTGGAGAGTGCTTGCCAGCAATGGTGTTAGTATAAGATGTCAGATGATTGTGATCATAAAAAGGGTGGCATTGTAGGGTGTTAAGTAGCAACGTTATTGATGTAGGGTGCAAAGCAATAACAACGGCAGTGGAGGGTGCTGGTGACAATAGTAATGGTGGAGAATGTTGAGTAGTAGTAGTAATATTAGAGATTGTCAAGCGACAATGATAATGAAATGTGCTCGTGGCAACGACCATGGTGCATGGAGTATGGTGGTGGATGGTTCTAAGTGGTAACAATGGTGTAGGTTACACAGCGACAATGGACATGCACAAAAATTAAAAAAAAAACTCTAGATTGTTCTTATTTTCTTGTTTTAAAAAATAGGGAAAAAAAGATTTTGGAGACAATGAAACATAAACACCTACCCAAATAAGGTTTTTTATTCAATTTTAAGAACAAAAAAGTTTTTAAAAAATGTAATCAAAGAGGCCTTAATTTAACCTGTATTTATGTTTGGAGTTTTTTTTGTCCAAAACTCTTATTTAAACTCAAAATTCTACAAAACTCCCAATCCTCACCACTTAAACTTACAGAAATTTGTTATATTTGGAATGATACTCTTTTGGTTCCCTACTATAAATAATGGGAATTAATTCTACTTGAATTGATTTTAAATTATTTTTATTTAACATACTTTATAAATCGTGTATCATTTATTTCTGGTAATTAATTTTATAAATTAATCAAAATCAATTATGTTAAAGTGTAAACCAAATGGATAATAAAAATGATTTAATTTTAAAAGATTCATGAATCTCAATTGTCTAAATTTAAAAATCTTGTCAAATATTGTAGGACATGTTAGGATTTAATTTCATTTTAAATTAATAAATATATTGTATATTTTGTGGATATTTTTAAATTTAAATAAAAATTAAAATAGTACTCCAAAAATTATTTAAAATTTATAAATAAGATATACCCACTGACGAAAGTAGAAAAAATGGGTAAGGACAAAAATTATTTAACATATATGATATTACTTTCATGTAGGTCCTATTTGATTTTCAAAATGTGAAAATTTGAAGGGAGCAAATTAATAGTTGTCCTTAAAAAATAATATAATAATAGATGTTCTCATTAAAAAAATTACAGTATTTATAATTTTAGGAAAGGGAACCTTTGTTAATAAATGGTAAATCAACAATTCACCATACTAGTTAAAAAAAAAAAAAAATCTGTAATCCATATGGTCTAAAATAATAATCCAAATAGCTGATATTTGTCTCCTTGCCAACAGAAAACTTATCCCCACAACACAAACGCACTTGCAACTTTGTATCTATCTTCTTCCCCCAAACATGGTGGTGGTGGCGGGTGTCTCCCAAGCCATCTCCATCTCTAGCAGCACCGCTACCCAACTCAGAACCCCTTCCTGGTTCGACTTCTACCCGAAGAAGCCACCATCAACCTCTCTTCTGGGTTGGCCTTTCCCTCTTCAAACCACCCCATCAATCTTCTCCAGAAAGAACCGCACCCTCCCACACCACTGTTGCCGCTGCACCCCTAATTCCAACGACACCTCTCTTAGCTGGGATTGGAATCGATGGTGCCGCCATTTCTCTGAAATTGAACAGGCTGAGAGCTTCGCCTCTGTTCTCAAGGTACCCCCAACACGCTTTCTTCTTACTCAAAGCTGATATTTTTAATATGAATATAACTTTTTTTTCTGGGAAATTTTGGAAAATCAAAAGTTCCCCTAAGGTTCTTCTGTAAAGGACAGAAAAATTATCACTAAACGACTCTAATATGGTGTTTGTGCGAACTGACAAGTGGAATGCAATGGGAAATTTGTTAAAGGGGTGATGTAGTAATAGTATTTAATTTATTTCCAAGTGTGTGAGGTGGTTTATTATGTAGATAGCTCATACTTATTTTAATTATATGGTTTCTACTCTGTACCCATCAGTTCCAACTTGAAGATGCTATTGAAAAGGAAGACTTTCAAGAAGCAGCAAAGTTGAAGAGGTCTATAGCAGAAGCTACATCCAAGGACAGTGTTGCTCAAATTATGTCTCAGTTGAAGGTCAGAGCAGATTTTGTCTGAATTAGTTAGTCTCTCATTCTCAATTTTTCTACTTAGGGTTTGGATTCTATAATAATCTCATACTTTGTTTATGTTGCAGGATGCCATAGATGATGAGCGCTACCATGATGCTTCAAGATTATGTAGATACACTGGAAGTGGACTGGTACCTTCCTTGGTTGCTACTTTGTGCTAGCCATTAATCAGAAGCATTCCTCTTGCGGTTTTTTATTTTCACATTTGCAGCTTCATTATATGATAATTTTTTCCCTGGAAGGGTCCGTTTGCTTTCAGAAAACATTTTCTATTTTCATTTCCTGTTTTCTGAAAGTAAACTGTCCCTAATTTTTATAACCAAAACTGATAGTTCACTAGCTTCTTTCTTTTTCCCTTATTCTAATATAATTGGTGGGAAAATCCCACAATGATAATAATGATAATAATAAAAAACTACACAGTTGAATGCTCACAGTTCAACATGGTTCTGCAAACTTGCCTACGGCCATTGGAGAACTCAACTAAAATATCCACTGCAGTCTGCACAAAGTAATAGCTTACTCTATTTCTCACATTGTCTTTATTAAAAAACAAAACCAAATGCCACATGCAAGTTAGGCCAATAACACTCGCAGTCCAGAGTGGAGAGAGAATGAGGAGTTATAACTCACAAGTGTGTATTGGAAAAATTTTGGTAGTGATGTGGAGGGGGCAGCTGGAAACCCTCCAAAATTTTATTCTTCATTCACTAATGAGTAATGACAGTCTTACTTTTTTTTTTATTTTATGTAAAAAAATGATATTTTTAACCTTTGTCTTTACAGAGGAGTAAATAAGAGATATGTTTGGAAGAAATTTGGAAACAATCATCATTTAACATATATATAACTCAGAGAAAGATTATATAATAGGATAGCGACATCAGATTAAGAAACAAAGAGATGGTGTAACAGATTGGGAAACAAGCTTGTGTTAATAAACTTATGCAGATGTCTAGGATGATACAGATGATCTCATCTGGAAAACAGACTTATAGTATAAACAAGTGGTAGTTATGATTTGTGAGTATTAATTATGATACTATGGCCTCAGCATCTTTTTGTGAATCATACTCCCTTAATGTTCAATGACCACTTTTACCTTTATGTGCAGGTGGGTTGGTGGGTAGGGTACTCAAAAGATTCAGATGACCCCTTTGGCAGAATAATACATATAAGTCCTGGTATGGGTAGATTCGTTGGCAAGAGTTACAGTCCAAGGTATGATCTTTCTAGTTTCTATTTTTCCTTCTGATGATTGGGGAACACTGCTTATGTCTGTTTGCTACAGACAGTTGCTCACAGCATCTACTGGGACACCAATATTCGAAATTTATGTGGTAAAAAATGCAGACAACACATACCATATGCAGGTAATATTCAAATTTTCCAACTAAATGATGCTTGTTTGTTTGACTTACCAAAACACTAGGGGAAAAGCAAAGTCTTGGTTTAAAAGTTGATTCATGGATCATGGATGATTTTGAATTGTTTCAATCTGAGAGAAGAAACTTGTTCATAAGTCATGATCTGAACATGAAATGAATTATGGAATTGGAACATCATTTTTTAGGAGGAATGTGAGCTTTCATTTTAAGTTTATGAATTTCTGTTGACATGTCTTTACTGACAGTCTCTTGCCCTTGATATGTGCCTGATTCTGAATAATGCTTATGATGTCATATTCGGCAACACTTAATAGGTAGTGTATTTGCGACGATCCAAAGGAAATTCAATGAGTAGCCCGTCATCTACAACTGCTAAGAGCCCATCCAAGCCTGAGGTCGAGAATGCATCTTCAGTTGAGGTGCAGGAACATGAAGAGAAGGTTGAGAGAAATGATGAGAAAAACAGTAATATCGAGGGAGCAACTGAGGAGGGCATTAAAAGTGTCATAAATTTTCTTAAAGAAAAAATTCCAGGATTGAAAGTCAAAGTTATGAACATTAATGTTGAAGAGGAAGTGGCAGAGGACAATGATTCTATTAAGCAATTGATAGATGAAGATAGTAATAAAACAAGCTCCAGTGAGAATCCTGAAGATGAAGTTAATAATTTGGATGAACCTGCTGGGGTCACTCTAGAAGGAGATGGTGATGCCTCAGAAGAAGAAAAGGATTTGGATATGAAGCTTTTTATTGGTGGTGTTGTACATAACAATGAAGATATTGCTGCTAAGGATGAATTTATACGTCTTCCAGCTGAAATAAAGGATATGGAAAGGGATTCTTTCATCTTTCATATTCCTAGGAGAAATCTAGATTATGACAGGAGAGAAGATAAAATTCCCAACATCAAAGTGGCAGCTCTAGCAGCACAAGGAGTGTCAGAGCTTATGCCTCCTGATGTTGCTAAGGCATTTTGGAGTTCAGACAAAGTTTCTTCTAAGGTGAGATTGAGATATGTAATATTTAATCACTATTAAAAAAGATTATAATTTAATTCTTTTATTCTGTTAAGTCATATACTTAGTAAGAATTAAGAATACCTGTTATGATCATGATGATAATACTAAGGTTTTTATTTGTGATAGAATTATGTTGACTAGAAAATTATTTATTTTTGATGAATTAAACTAGCCTCCCCCAAACACCCTCTCTAGATAAATTTTTGCTTATGAATTTTCTTCTCACACACAACCCCTGAAAAGTCAATTACAAGGTGAGTTTTTGTATAATATGAGACCAGAGGAATGATGTGTAAGTTTTGTAAACCTCAAGAGAGGTTTAGTGTGATTTTCTCTCTTTGTTTCCATTGACTTTTGGTCTACTATTTTTATAAATAAAAGTGTAGTACTGAATTAGTAATATTCCATTTACCATGGGAAGGTATAATTTTCCAAATAAAATGTATAATGAATGCATTAAGTTTTCATTTATTTTTTCTGTAAGTTGTGTCAGAATTGTCCAATTTTACTTCTTGGTTATCATTGACAAATGCATACATACAAAATGATTGTCTTTTCCCCAAAGGCTGTGGTTGTTAATTGTTGAAAGAGAAAATTATTGAGAGAAATTGTGTTTAGCTGCACAAATGTTCTGGTATTTATTGATTGGTTTACAATCAATTAGAGAGTAATCCCAGATAAAGAAAAAACTAATCTCTCATTAATAATCAGTAATTTATTGTTGTAATCTACAACAACAATAACAACCACATTAATTTAGTTGGCTATATAGCTAACTGTATGGTCAAAATCTACATCAGCATTAATAGTTGACTCTACATTCTAATATAAATGCTAATACTCTGACATAAATGTTAAACTCTAACAGTAACATGTCATAATCTTGTGTCTTGAAGTCTGTTCCTGTGCATATTTATCTTAAATTACTTGGAAAAGATGTGACCATGGTGTCCACCTGATCCATTGCATAGTTTTCAACTATCAACTGAAATACTGTGCTTTTCTTGTCAATGAACTGACTAATGCTTCACTTGCTTAGGTTTCCAAAAATATGCGTGAAATTGTCAAACTTGCTATTAGTCAAGCACAGAAAAGAAGTAGATTATCAGAGGATACATATTTTAGCCGGATTACCAGTTCAAGAGGGGATTTTGATCCTTTTGATGGTGAGGTTGCTTATCCTTGTTTCATCAATGTTCTTTGTAATTTGGGCAAAGAATAGCTTAGAGAATGGATTGTGCTGGTTAAAATGTAGGACTCTATGTTGGTGCATTTGGCCCTTATGGCGTTGAAATAGTGCAATTGAGGCGAAAATTTGGACATTGGAATGATGTGGACAATGAAAACAACACTTCAGATGTGGAATTCTTTGAATATGTAGAGGCAGTGAAGTTGACTGGGGATCTTAATGTTCCTGCTGGCCAGGTATGAATTTTTACTCTCTTGAGCATTGCATTATATACTTCTATCAAGTTTATGTCTGAGCATGATGGGAATAAAAAAAATTATTTTTTGGTGTGTAGGTGACATTCCGTGCTAAAATTGGCAGAGTCAATCGTAACACCAGCCGAGGGATGTATCCCGATGAATTAGGAGTGGTAAATGCTCTTACAATTGGATGTCTCTGTCTATGTGTGTGTGCACACTTTCACATGGGTTCATGCTTATTTGCAATTTTTACTCCAAAGCTATCATGCTGGACCTGTTTCCAAACAGTCTTTTATCTTATAACCTCACATCTGTTGTCCTACTTAACTATGTGAACTATTTATTCCTATTTTGTGCCACTGAAGTACTCTGCTCAGTACCCACTATTATATTGTATTAGTGTTATATACTTAAATCTCCAAACAACTTTGGTATTAAAAAAAATCTGAAATTTAAATGCAAGAAAACTGAATTGCTTCCCTATATTGTAGTTTTGAATAAAGCTATTTCACTTACAGTCAGTATGGTCAGTGATATAATATAAAAGTCATCCATGTATCTTTGCCTAACAGCTTATGTTTTTGGGATGATTGGTTCTTAACATAATATCATAGTATCTATAACCAAGTGATATAAGTAGCATTTAACACATGGATAGAACGGGACAAGAGAGTCTGTCCTGTCCTTTTCTCTTTAGTTCCAACCTTTTAAATGGAACCAAAATGTACCACTTTTCCACCTTTTGTCCTATTTTTCTCTGCTTTTAACATGCACCAAACATAGAAAAGAGTCCACATGTTTCATTCTATCTCATTCTAACTCGTCTATCAAACGCTACCATAGTCTACAGAGTTTGATTACCACCCCCATTCTACCAATAAAAAGTTGAATTTTAGCTCAAAGTAGGCAAGTTTATGCATTATCTACAATTCAAACTTAAAAGACTCCTGCATGAGGGGCTGTCTTTTATAAACATACATACATACATAAATACATACATACACACATATATACATACATGCATATATAAAAGCCATTTATTTGTCTTCATCTTACAACTTAAGTGACATCACCATTATACACAAAAATAGGTAACAGTAACTTGCTTCCAATAAATAATCTTTTTCTTCAATTTCCTTATAGTTGATTGCTGATATTTTTATATGATGTTTTTGAGGCCCATATATTTTTTATCGGTTTGCATCTTTTCTTTGCCTGAGTTTTCTATTTTGAATTGTGTCATTTTGGTCACTTTGGATTGTTCTGGAAACATGCAACTAATCTTAAATACTGCCCTCATTTACAAACAGGTTGCAAGTTATAAAGGCCAGGGGAGAATAGCAGACTTTGGTTTCCGAAATCCAAAATGGGTAGATGGAGAATTGCTCCAACTTAATGGCAAGGTAAATAAGTGGTCATATATGTTGCTTCTTTTTTTCAATGTACAAGCATGATAATTGGTCTCAATCAACAGTTCTGTTGACATTTTTTTTCGTCATATATTATTTAGGGCATGGGACCATACATGAAAGGTGCAGATCTCGGTTTCCTTTATGTTGTGCCAGAGCAAAGTTTTCTTGTGCTATTCAACCGATTGAAATTACCTGAGTGAGCCACAATACCCTCATCCTGGTCTATTTTCTTTCTTCTCTGACACTGGGTGGAACATGAAGGATTCTGACACTAGAAACAAGAGTGCTATGTTATTGAGATATGGTGTTACCCAACGCATAGGCACTTGTAGTTTTTCTAGCCTCTCATTCCTTTCATGAGTTCAATTTTCGTTGTTCCTTTACCCAATCTCTTTGCTATCATCTTGTGTATATATAAATTTTGCCACCTGACAAAATAGTGTGATAGGAACTCCCAAAGGACCTTAAGGGATGTTTTACTTTTATGTGCGTTATTACGGGTTAGTTATGCCTGCATGTAAGGAAAAGGAAATAATTAATAATTAAGTTTGATAATAAAAAGCTGCATGCCAGTGGTAATTGGTCCACAGATTTTGTTACATTATTATTTCCTCTTGAAAGAAAGGAAATAATAAGTTTTATGCTTCCCATCAAGAGGAATGAATATGGTTAAGTGTGTGTTTGGTTTACTGTAAAATCATGTTTCAAACGTGGATCCGGGCCAAAGCTACTCTACGTAGATCCGGGTCAATGCTACTGGGAGTAGGGTTGGCCTGGATCCAAGTTTGAATTGTGATTTTGTAGTAAATCAAACACACACTAAAGTATCGGCAGCTCAAAAGGTGCCTCTATATAGATTCCTGTATAAACTTGTAGTGCTTTTGGTGGTGTGGAGATAAAAGGTGTCTTGTGAGAAAGCAAGAGCTCCATTATTTTGTGTTAACCACAAGTATCTCTTAATTCTAGGGGCAATCCTGTCTAGGGCTTAGTTTAAGGCTCTTCACCCCTCCCTAACAATGTTTTTAGTGAGAATTGAATCCGAGAGCTTTTACACAATCTCAGTGTATGTTGCCAACTGAGTCACTACTCTTTTGTAGAGCTGTCACTACTCTTTTGTAGAGCTCCATTATGCAGCAGGTTGCTTTTCTTCCCATTGATGTTTTGTTTTTTTAATGAATAAACTGCATTAAAACACGCAGGATGAACCTTTCCAGTGGACACTTGGTTAAAGTCTGAATATCTCTGTGTATTATTATTACGTTAAAGGTATTCCACTCTCGAAAGTAATCGGATAGCTTTTCTCCATATGAAAAGGCTTGTTTAGATAAATGGACCCCGCTTGTATTTTCTTGCCATGTTTACTAGGGTCCAAGAACTTAAAATTGAGCGTTGAGAGAATATAAGGTATTGTTTGGTATGTAATATAAAATTATGGGTTAAATATGTTTTTAGTCTTTGAAATTTGATCTGAATTTGATTTGAGTCCTTAAGCTTTAAAATTGTTGGTTTAAGTCCATTGTATTATGAAATCATGTAACTTTAGTCCCTCCCTTTAATATCGTTAACTTTGATTCTAACGTGGCAAACAAATTTCTGTGTTATCTTGTCAAGTCAGTTTTAATGAACATGATACGACAATTGAATAACACTTTAGCTCATCTAGTCAAATTTCATTAGGGTTTTATTGAATTAAAACAGAATTACACACACATGTTATTCAATAAAACCTTGAATGAAATCTGAACAGATGAGCTGAGGTGTTATTCAATTGCCACATCATGTTCATTAAAACTGACTGAACAAACTGGCACAAAAATTTATTTGTCACGTTAGTGTCATAGTTAATGGTGTCAAGGGAAGGAACTAAAGTTACATGATTACAGAACACGAGAGACTCAAACCAACAGTTTTAAAGTTGAGATTAAAACCAAATTTAAATCAAATTTCAGGAATTAAGAACATATTTAACCCTAAATCCACGTGTCTTTACCAAATAACTTAGTAAAAGTGTATTTAAATTGAATTTTAATAAATTAAAATTATGATCTATTTTAAATTAAATTGAAGGTTAATATTCTTTATTTGTACACTTTAGATAAAATTTATCCCATGACATATGTTATGGTTTTTATAATCAAATGGTCTAAGAATTTGATTTTTGTCACTTTCATTTTGTAAATAAAAAATTTGAAGTACAACATTTATTCACACATTTAAGTCCAAAACTATTTTGTGTGACAGAGCATGATCAATATATGATATATAATTATTTATAGACCATTTATCTTACCGCTTAAGCTTTTAATAAAGTTAATTCTTGACATGGTATGAAGGTATTGATCCCATATTTTAAATGAGCATTGTTTCTCTTCATAAACTTTATTTTTATACAAAATCATAAGCGTTTGATTTGTTTTGGTCATGCAATTATGCATTAGTTAGTATTAATTTATCTAATTTTATGTTAAGTCAACAATGATGACACCGATTACTGGCAAGTGTTGATAAAAAATACAAAATTGTAATACTAATATTTTTCATCATTTATATGATACCCCTAAAAGTATATATAAGTGATAGTGATTGACAACAACAATAATTTTAAACACCAAGCAAAACCAAATATTCTTTTTTTTTTTCTCTAATAAAAATTATAATCATTTTCTGAAAAACTTGGTTCTGTAAGGTGTGCTTGTTCAATTTTAACATGGGTAATTAAAAGGACTTGAGTGTTTAGAATGTGAGGTGAATTTTAAAGAACAAGATAAAATATTAAAATATATACATATATGATTTTACAATCAATAATAATCATTTTGTATTTTATTATGGCCAGAATTTTCAAGTTAGTGTGCTCAATTTCTTCATTCAATTTTGATCACCCAGAATCTCTGTCGCTCCAAAACCGGAGAACTAACTCAAATACCCAATCTTTTCATCTGCTATGTGATTTTTTAATTAATGATTAATCAGTGTCTTTATTATTATGGCCATCTGATTTGATTAAAATAAATGTCAAAGATCCAGAGTAAGTATAAAAAAACAGTGTTAAAGTAAGTGGATCCTTCAAAGAAATTATGGGAAGAAAGTGAAGTAGGCCTTCAATAGAATCGACGTGGCATTGTCTAACACAAAAACACACGATTAGTCCTTCTTTTTCTTTTCCACTTTCTTTCCTTTTCCCACCGCCCAAACACACTTTTTTTTCTTCTTTTTCATCTGTCTTCTCCCTTTTATTTTTCACTTCTTTCACTTCTCTTCCTAGCCAAAATGCAGGGGAACTTAAGCGGAAAACGTAGTGGCATGGCAACTCATTCAACCACTGCTTCCATCATGAAAAAATCCTTGTCGAGAAGCTCCGAGTCGTCGATGCAGTTCGAATCGCCCATGCGATGGGACGGAGCTGAACCGCCCGATCAGTCGCCGGAATACAAGTCGGTAGAAAACTCGCCGGGAATGTTTGTCGACAACTCCATGGCCGTGGTGGCCGTCGGCAAGCTGAAGCAGTTTTCTCCCGACAAACGCACGACGCACCAGAAGCCACCGGAGAACACTTCGTCGGCGGTGACGGTGTTCAATAATAAGCCTACGACGGAGGAGCACCCGCGGCCGGTGATGAAGGTGGGCGGCGTGAGTGAGCGGAGGTCGAGGTCAACTACGGCGGAGGAGGTGGTGAGGAAGGCGGCGCTAGGGTTCCGGCTGAGTGAGGTGGTGGTGTGTCTAATTTCGTTTTCTGTTATGGCTGCTGATAAGACACAAGGTTGGAGTGGTGACTCCTATGAACGCTATAAAGAATACAGGTATATAGTTTCACTAAAATTAACTTTAGCTTTTTTTTAAGTAAATTTTTCATGTTTTATTATATGATATTTTAATTTTAATTCAAAATTTACGTGTAAGAAGTACCAAAATCACGAATTTAAAATAATAGGAGGATTAAAATCACGAAAAAAAAAAAAGTAAGGGACAAAAATCGTGGATTGATGATAATCGGGATAAAAATGCAATTAAGCCTATTTTCAATTACTTAATTTTAGAATCATAGGCAACTAACTTAATTTAATTGCTATAATTAAATGGTGACGGTAAAGCTTAGTGATATGGCAGGTATTGTTTATGTGTGAATGTTATCGCATTTGCATATTCAGGATTACAAGCATGTGATCTGGCCTTTCAACTAGTCACAGGGAAACACATAATCGGTCACCACCTTCGCTACCACTTTGATTTCTTTATGGATCAGGCAAGTCGATCAGAATATATATTTATTTCACTTCTTTTTTCCTAATTTATTCTTTCAAATGCTATACTATGATTTGCATTGCATTACGAATTACGATGAATTTTAAGGCTTTATTCAATTTTGCACTATTGAAAGATTAATTAGCATTTTGTGACAAATTGATGATAGGTTCTGGCATATCTTCTGATATCATCAGCATCATCTGCAGCCACACGGGTGGACGATTGGCAATCGAATTGGGGGAAAGATGAGTTCACAGAATTGGCTACTGTTTCAGTGGGAATGGCCTTCCTCGCTTTTGTTGCCTTTGCTATGAGCTCACTCATCTCTGGTTACACCCTCTGTACCCGCACCTCCATGTGAACTTCATATTTCTTACTACTTGTCTGTCTGTGCAAGTTTTCTTTTGCTCTGACGGAATGCATTCAAGCAATTGTTGATGCCCGCAATTTTTCACTGTACCGACAGACAGACTTATGTGTATGTGTATGTATATATATAATTTTAGCATATTGTTCGTCTTACAAATGGGAGGGTGGAGAAGTAGAGTTTCCTTGTTTGGTTTCCATTGGGATGAGACACTTTAATTATGAAGTTCTTCCATAAAAATCTTGTTACGAGTCACAGTTTCTGTCCTAATTAGTAGTACTGTAAATCCAGCAATGAGACCTTGTTTTATCTACCACTCTCAAAAGACATAATAATTCTACTGCATTTTACTGCAACCAAAATCGAAGTTACACCAAACAAGACAAGAACATAGAACACAAGAGGTAAAAGATCCCGCCATCTCATTCTTTTATTTGTGAGGAAGTTTTGGGCTAAAAAAGACTAGCCCATTCTAAATAGATTTGCAATTTTGATTACACATTTGGAGGCCTCTTTTTTAACCGAAGTTATATTGTTATAATGAACCGAGGGATGATCAATTGAGTTAACTTTCATTGCCATAAACAGTGAATTATTAGAGAAAGGCATTTTTTACTTTTGCTGGTTCATTATTACGGAAAGAGTACAGTTACATGTTTTTAAGGATTCACCGAAGCCTAGGACTCCATTGATTTGAGGAAATGGTCCAAATGGATGTTAAACAATGAACAGATCTCAGAAGACTCACGAGACGCCATATTTGGGTTATGGATTGGATTGCCAGGATTGGAGTTTTTCTTTTCTTTTCTTTTTTGTTTGTCCTTTTAGATTTTTTTTTTTTTTGGTCGAGATTTGTCCTTTTAGATTGAGATTGGACAGTTCAAATGGATGGCACAAAGCCACAGACGCGATCTGAGCTAATTTGGGTTGTAGATTTTTTGTCCATTTAGACATATATGAGATTGGACAATATTGGAAAAACCAAGCCCATTCAATTGGGTCTACTAATGGCCATTACTTTTCACACCGTTGTTTTTGCTATTCCCACCCTCCTACTTTTTTTCCCAAACTACCCTCCCACTCCCCCATCCCATTCACCCATTCCCCTGCACCCGTCCCCCCTCCCCTTCACCCCCCTTCTCTAATCTATATTCCCCTCCTTTACGGACAACAATGTCCGTAAGATATAATTTTTTGAAAAAAAATATACTTTACGGACAGTGTTGTCCGGAATTTTTTTTTTTAAAAAATAACTTCCGGACACAATTGTCCGGGAACTATTCTCGGACAACTTTGTCTGAAAGTGTTTTTTTTTTTTTAAATATAACTTCCGGACACAATTGTCCGGGAATCGTTCCCGGACAACTTTGTCCGGAGGACTGCTTGAAAGATATATTTTTTTTAAGAAAAATATAACTTCGGAACACAATTGTCCGGGAAGCATTCTTGGACAACTGTGTTTTTATTAATATGTTTTATTATAAAAGATATTTTTTATGAACTGCGGGTATTCTACATAGGAGACAGTCTTGTTACTACCATTTTATTTTTTTCTCACACATTAATTTTCTTTTTTATTATCCTTTTTACTTTCTTTTTATTTTTTATCAAAATTATATCTCCATTTATTTAGCTTCAATTGCAGTGTTTTTTTTATGTATCACAGGAATCCTCCACCGGAGGCCGTCTTGATCCTATCATTTTCTTTTATTTTTATCTCACCTCCATTTTCTTTTTTTTTATTTTTTATTCTCAATTTAGTAATGATTTTTTATGCAATAAATAACACTGCAATTGAAACTAAATAAATGGAGATATAATTTTAATAACAAAATAAAAAGAAAGTAAAAAGGATAATAAAAAAAGAAAATTAATGTGTGAGAAAAAATAAAATGGTAGTAACAAGACTGTCTCCTATGTAGAATACCCGCAGTTCATAAAAAATATCTTTTATAATAAAACATATTAATAAAAACACAGTTGTCCAAGAATGCTTCCCGGACAATTATGTTCCAAAGTTATATTTTTCTTAAAAAAATATACCTTTCAGGCAGTCCTCCGGACACAGTTGTCCGGGAACGGTTCCCGGACAATTGTGTCTGGAAGTTATATTTAAAAAAAAAACACTTCAAGGCAAAGTTGTCCGGAAATGGTTCCCGAACAATTGTGTCCGGAAGTTATTTTTTTTAAAAAAAACAACTTTCGGACAACATTGTCCGTAAAGTATATCTTTTAAAAAAAAATATACCTTAGGGAGGGGAATATAGATCAGAGAAGGGGGGTGAAGGGGAGGGGGGACGGGTGCAGGGGAATGGGTGAATGGGATGGGAGAGTGGGGTAGGAGGAGGGGGTGGGGGAGGGTAGTTTGGGGAAAAAAGTAGTGGGGTGGGAATAGCAAAAATAACGGTGTGAAAAGTAATGGCCTCTATTAATTCACCTTTGGGTTTTGCCTATAATTTTACTTTTTAAATTTTTTTTCTCTGAAACTAATGATACTCCAGTTACGATATGTAGTTCAACAGTCACATGGTGTGATCAATAGTGAGAAACTAGATGATTTTTTTCGAGATTTTTATATTTAAAATGTTTTGCTACGGCATATATCGACAATCTGATTATGATCTGATTGATTGTTTGTTTTTTTTTTTTTTTCCTTTTCTGGGAGCTAAAGAATATTACTTGCTTTACATGGAGTGCACTTGTATAAGTTTAAAAAAAAAAAAAACAATTTTATGATACATTTTTTATAAATGTAATTTTTATAACTTTTAAGAGCAACACTATTTTTTTAGATTTTCAAATTTTCAAAAATATTATGTAATTATCATAATTTTCAAAAACATATTTTTAATTAAGGATATCTTTTCCTTAAAAAAACTGATAAACAAACAAAAAGTGTCTTAATTAGTTTAGAAAGCATAAAGAAAGAGGTCTAAGAAATAAAACAGAAAGTATTCAATTGATATAAACAAGGTAAAATGCTAAGATTATTTAACAAGTCAAAGTTAAATCCCTATCAATTTAATCAGATCACATCAACATGAGTGAAAAGATAATTCACAAGTACAATTGGACTTGATCTCAATTAATTTTCTACTCTCCTTTTATCATTATTTGTGTTGTGTATCAATTACTAAAGAACAGAAAAAAAAATTATAACTCAACTACTTATATTGTTTTATATTAGTGTCCCTCAATTAATCTTCATTACATACACCTTAATATTCACAATTTTAAATTTGCATGGGAAATTATTAATTGTTATATATTCTAATGCTAATCCTAATACCACTTGCATCCGAACAAGCTAATCAAAGTATACCAGTTGTTCCATTTAATTAATTATCAAAATTTTGGATTTAAGTTCTCTCAAGTTTCTTAATAAAATGATACTATCATTATGAGAAAGATGCCAAGTATTTTATGCACAAGTTGATCGATGCCTACAAAGAAAATTATGTCTTTCATAAGTCATAACACAATATTGTCACGCTCTTAGCTTTTTTTTTTTTCTTTTTCCTTTAGGGTCTGTTTGTGAGTTTAATTTTGGAGGGGAAGGGAGGGAAGGGAATGGTTTATTGGAAGCCCTTCCCCCTTTGTGTTTGTGAGTTTTTGTATTTTATAAAGTTTTTCCCTCCTCTTCTCCCCTTCCTTCTCCTTCCAATCCTTTCCTTTCCCCTTCTAAACTCACAAACACACCCTTAAGGTGATTTAAATCTCTAAATTTCCAAGCCCTTTATAATAAATATTTATGACTAAACATGTAATTTGATTTATTTTTAGATTGAGGAGAGATCAAATTACACCGGTGTAAGTTACACAAAGTATAACACTGTAAAATAATTTTTTAATAGATTATTGTATTAAGTAATCCACCATTGGATTGAAAATTATTATCATATAGATCATACATATAAAATTTTACATTAATCTAAAATTATTTGATATGTCATTGAGATGTCTCAAGATTAACATTATATATACATTTGAAATATATGAAAAACACAACTATTTGATTATCAAGTTATTAGTGTTAAAATTTTATGAAATTTGACACATATAATCATGATGATGAATAAACATAATTCAACGGTTGGATTACTAAAAAAACACATTCGATTTGTATTTATCAACAGTGTAATACTCAGTATGTAAGTTTAACCCTCCTCTTTTAGATTTGCAATAAATGACTAATTTAGTTAATTAATAAACATAACCTATGGAATAAATTGTATGCTGCGACAATAGTGACAAATTTCTTAAAGTCTCATATTGGCAATACTTGATCCTTTCACTTTCTGATCAATTACCTCAAAAAAAAAAGTGAAAAAGAAAACCAAAAGATTTTCCTCTGTTTTTGTTTGCTTTTTCTTCTGAGTTTGTTGTTACCTGAATTCAGAAGTTATGTAATCAAGTCAGACATTAAGAATGAACATGTTTGGCGAAGGTTGATGTAGAGTGTTCATGTCTCCACCCAACAAGATCACGTTGTTCACTCTTTGCCAGTATATCTCTTGCTGGAACCTTGTGGGGTTATGCCCTCTCAGAGACAGGCCAATCCACATGCCACATACAACTAACAGTGTATTAAGTGCTTATCTTTTCTATAAATCACAGACAACTGAAAGACGAAAGGACAATACACCATAAATGCATTGCTTTGCATAATTATGTTATGTATCCTATACAATTAATTAGCAATTCATTTTGAAATTTATTCCAATATGCAAAAAAAAAAAAAAAAAAACACATCGGATATTCGGATTTCAAAAACTATGTTCCATGTATATTGGTTTCATAATTTTTAAAATTTATAATATATCCCTTGTAACCTAACATTTGTCTCCTAGTACTAAAGTGTAATAGATAAATACTAAGAAGTATTCTTAAGGTACTAATTATTAAGAATTTAAAAATAAAAAATATAAAAAGTAAACTTTTTTATTTTTCAATAAATTAAATACTATTTTTATTTCATAATAAGTACTTTTAAAACACTTGGTAAAATGGCCAAACTTATGCATAACTATTCAAGTTGGAATCTATATATATATAAAGATTTAAAAAGTTGAAAATTATAAGGAAGATATGCATAATTAATACTAAAGAATCTAAATTTAAATTTTATAAAGAAAAAAATAAAAAATAACATGTGTATTTCTTCAAGGGAGAATGGACTAATGGACTAAAAAGATGAAATTATTCTTATGACAGTGAACTCTAATTTAAGAGTGGAGTATATGAGATTGAAGGCAAAAAGAACAAATGTCAGTGAGAAAATTGAAAGGACTTACTTGTATAGAGTATAAACAACTAATATTTGAAGATGAATAAAAAATTTTAAGAATTTAACTTGTATGCATTATTTATATAAAATAATTTTACATTATTATTTAATAATGTGTTGTCATTTTATTTATTAAGTTTAATTATATAGGAGGTATTATTTATTTAATAATATGGCAATATATTAATGAATGATAGTATAAAATATTTCTACATCAACTGTTCATACAATTTATACTCAAAATTTAATGTAAAAAGAAAAAAATTAAAAATGATTATTTTAAGAATACATGCAGCTGTTTGTTGTGAAATTTTTCAATATGTTTTCAAAAATTTCCTTTTAATTCTTGAAGTACAATTTGGGACTAGAATCTGAATTGTCTCAAAGGTTCTTTTTATGAAAAAGAATTACATAGGAGTTATATACAACAATAGAAACAAATTCCAATTCTTCACTGTTATTGAATTGAATTCTAAAGAGAATGAAAAATAAAATAAAACAAGAAAACAAGTGAATGTAATGATTAAAGATCAGAAACTGAAACTTATGTAAATTGCAGAAAACGTAAATCAGAAAACTAGAAGTAAATGCAGAAAACTTAAACGCAAACGATTAAAATGAAAAGAATTAAGAACAATTGCATTAATTAAAACATGGGTGGATACACATACTTGATTATCTCTTTAGTAACAAGTTAGTCACTTCACAGATTGAACGTTTGGTGTTTCAGAGACTTTTCAGTATAATGAAATCCAACCCTTATTACATCAGAATTTTGTCTATATATAAACTCATATTCTAACGGCTACTTAACAAGATGCTGACACGTCTACAAACCTATTTGAGGTGTCAAATTTCTAAGTATGACATGTATATGAAATGGCAACGGTCATTTAAAATCCTAATAATTGCTCACTTGAAATCTCTGACATTTGTCTTTGAAGTTAACTTCCAATAAGTGCTCCATTTGAAATCTGATATGTCTTCGAATTCACCTTTCAAGCTCTTGACTTCATAAATTCTTCTAAGTTACTTGGAACGTCGAACTAACCTTCGGTCTTCCTTTAGACTTCGAATCACACCTTGAAACTTGATCAAATATGGAATAATTTATTTTCTTTATTCTCATATGCTGTATTTCTGATTGGTCAAATTAGAGACAGATTTGACCACCGTCCACACGTGGGTTTGACTTGCTCATTGATTGGAAAGTTTTGCATGCATATTAACTTCACCGTCCAAGTGCTTCACTATAAATATGACTTTGATTCTATGTTTCTCTTCATTCTTTTCCTTTCTTTCACCATGGAAAAGCTTCTTTCTTTGGCTACTGCGTTCGACCTAATCTTCAATGATTTCATTATTGATAAAGTCGACGAGGTAGCTAAAGTTATAAGCTTTTTCAAACCCTTTTTAAAGATTCTCCTTTGGGTCGAACGTCGTAGCCAAAATTTTAATGTATTTGTCTTCACTCCATCTTCCCCATTTCTTACTTGAATCATAGGGATTTTTTTATCGGGTTTGTACAATGTCTTCGCCTTGGTGGTTCAATCAAAGCTTGTGGGAAAGGAGGAAGAAGAGGCGGAGAAGAAGAAGGAAAAGAAGTTAGGACTCTAATTTTCTGAAGATTTAGGATAGTCTTTATTTTGTGTTTATGTATTTTCTTTATGTATTTCATTCGAATTTCTTATGTAATTCGAATTGTCTTTATACATGAATAAAAGACTAGCTTTTATTTTCCTTCTCTCTTATCTTCAGAATTCATTTATATTCGTCAAATAAACAAATTACCAAGAGAATCTCAAATTCAAATATATATCAATATATCAAAGTTCATTCGAAAACAGTATAAGCACTTTAAAATTTACTAAGTTAACTTGACTATCAACCAATAACAACTCTTTCTAATCGTTTCCTTATGTCTCCAAATTTGAAGATATTGGTTTTATCATAACTTAGCAATATTTTTTAACTTCAACCCAACAACAGCTAAGTTTTTTTTGTTTAAACAATGCTAATATCACACTTTTTTAATACACTCGGTCTTTGTCACACTTTTTATGATTGTTTATTTTTTAAAAAAGGTCCTTGCTATGGTGCATTTAATAAATCTGGGATACCTGGGCATTGAAGTCAGCAACCTATAATATTATGCTACATGTGAATACTAATCCATGTTAAACTTTATTTTTTCCCCCTAAAATTTATTTTTATTACAAAATTTTCCCTTGTTCCCTTTTGAATCAATCGTCAGAACGCAACCACGTTTGGCCACCCTCACAGCTCACTTGCTCCCTTCTGCCGCCACTGCAATCCTCCACCCTCTTTGTCTCTTCGCTTCATTGTACTTTATTCATCGTGGAAATACTTAATTCTAGCGGGTGTAGTGGTTCACAAAGAAGCACAATGGAACGATCGGTCTGACTGGTTGAATCGGGAACCAGACCGATGACTGCTCCAATCATGTTGTTGGATCGGTTATATGCCTTCAAACCGGTTAAACTGGTCATGAAGTGGTGTACTGGTAAGAACCGACCTGATTTCGGTTCGGCTCCTGAAACTGAAATAAAGTTGTTCTTTACTAAAAAAAATATATGAAACAAAGCGCTGCAACAAGGTTAGAACCTCGTGCACTGAGCACGCTACAAGTTGGGCGAGAGCGAGATGAAACCGGATTATCTCCAGGTGGGGCAAAATTGGAGAGTCTCGTGTTGGGAGTATTTCAACCATTGATTTAAAAAGGATATTGATCAACAGTTATCACCCTAAAACAAAAACACATTGTTTCATTAATATTGAAATCCAACTCAATCTTAAACTAATTCCTCTTCCTCCCTTTGTGCATTATGCTGATAGGTGCTCCACACACCGATGACTAGGACGAAGCGGCACATCAACGCAAGAGGGTGGGTACATGTGGAATGTTGATGACTGCTGACAAGTATAGGTGTCAAAGTGAGTCAACCCGGCCCGGGTTGGTTCACCACAAGTTAGGCTAAAAGTGAGTCGAGTTGGGTTGGCTCACTTTTTTGGTGAGTTGAAAAAATATCAAACATGTATAAAAAAATTTTAAAAATAAAAAGCCAAAAAATAGAAAAAAAAAATTATAAAATTAGTTAAAGATATAAAAATAAAATAAAAATTGAGTCAACCTACCTCAACCCGACTTGGACCCACTATGACCCACGAGTTAAATGGGTTGATCCACTTTGAAGTGCAAAAATGTGATCCTAATTTTTATCAACTCAACCTACCGGCGAGCCGGGTTGGCTCACGGAGCTTAACCCATATTGACACATCTACTGACAGGTGGGACGGAGTGACATGTCACCAAGGTTTCAACGGCAGCCATAAAGGGGACGACCCAGAGCCGGCAAAATGGGCTAGGTCGATTGGGCCGACCCGTAAAAGCCCGTAAAAATGTAGGGTACGGGCACTTATTTTAATAGTCCGCTACCCACAAAACCCATAAAAAGGCCAAATAGCCGGTAAAATATCGGGCTACCCGCAAAAAACCCGCTATAGAACAACTTGATTTGTGAAGGGGTGGCCTTTGCAACAATGGACGGCAGAGATGATGAAGCGACAGTTAGTTAATCTTCAAAATAAGGTAAATATTGGTGTTTGGAAAATTATAGAATAAAGCAACTTTTTTGTGCCTTACACTTTCAAGTTATTGCTCGGATACAGGAGCAAATGTTGGTAGAAAGAAATAGAGCTTTAACCATGGAAGCAAACTTAAACAGGAGCAAATATTGCCTTATATACACTTTCTTCTCATTCAACACCAATATATTTATGTATTGAAAAATAATGAAAAGTATAATTAGTAAAATAGTGAGTTTCAAAGGGTGGTAACGTGTGCTACTGTGAACTGATGATGGAATTTTAAAGCTGATATAATGTTGAGATTTGTCAAACATAACACTCTTCCGTTTTAGCTAATGGGATATGCATCCGAGTGAGACTGTTGAGCTACACGAGCTGCTCAATTAGGGCATGTTTGGTTTGAGGAAACGTTTTCTGTTTTTATTTTCTGTTTTCATTCTGTTTCCTGTTTTCTGAAATTTTATAAAGGAAAAACTGGAAATGCTGAAAACAGCAAATTTTTGTTTCCAGCATTTCCAGTTTTTTCTTTGTAAAATTTCAGAAAACAGGAAACAGAAAATGAAAACAAGAAATGAAAATGCAAACTAAACAGGCCCTTAATGTGTGATAATTTTTACATATGTTGGTTTCTATCATAAATAATGAGAATTGAAAAGGCAATGGATCATGTGCTTAAGTAAACCTTACACTCCCAAATGTCATACGATTATTAATTACTGGGTCGGATCACTTATATTACCTTACACTCACAAATAGTAAGCTAGTATTTGGCTCCTTTATTTATTTATTTTTTTTTTTTTGGAATTTCTTAGATTTAACATATCATTTATTAATGAATTAAATATATTTTTAGTTCCTTAAATATAGTCAAGATTTAATTTTAGCTGTTGTAATTCAAAATTAGTGGATTTGGTTCCTCAAAAAGTGAAAATAACCCTTTTCAGTTCTTATCGATAAAATTTTGTAGGTAATCCCGTAGCAAAATCTGTAGCAAAACTGTGGAATAAGAACTAAATTGGTGTATATATTTATTTAAAATTTATACTTTATTTCCTTTATTTGATTTACAAAATATACATTCTAATACTTTTTGGGTGAGTTTGATTCAAGTTAGAAGATCGTATTCCCAAAAATGATATTCCTAGGAATCCTATTACCAAGAGTGTTATTCCGAATAAAATTTATATGTATGTTTGGTATGTATTTAATATTCCTGAAAATATTTTCAAAATATATTTACTTTAAAAAAATTAAAAAATGGAAAAAATGTCGTAGAATAAAGTGGAAGTTGAAAGTTATTTTAAAAGTAACTTCCATTTTTATGGAAATATAAGATTTTCACTGCTCACCATGGGAATAAAAAAGTAGAATACTTTCCCTCAAATCAATAATATACATGAATGTTTTTTTTTTAAAAAACTTCAATCAAACATGGGAAAATTATATTTCCAAGCCTACCTTTCCATAAATATTTTTTTATACCTTGAAACAAACACACTCTTATTTAAGAAATATATCTCATTTTACTTGTCTTTTGAGGTTTTCGTACAAGACTTAAAAAAATATAATTAATTCTCTAAATTTCATAAAAGATATTACCTACATTCCTATTTAATTGTGTATTTGGACAAAAAAAATACATATTAAGAAATATAATTATTACTCTTATTTTCATGGAAATAAATTTTAAACTTTCTATTTTACTCTTTATCTCTCTTATTACTATTGAGTCTCATTACTCCCTCTATTCCTTTTTATAAGGCACTATTTACAGAATTACACATACCAATAAAAATGGATATAGTTAGTTGATTTTATTAGAGTTTTAAAAAATAGTTTAACTTTCTAGTTTTACTCGTATCTAATATCATTGACTAACTCCATCACCATTTGATAATTGGAAAGACACATGAAAGTTAATACGGTTTTTCTAACCTGTGCAATATTGTACAGGATAATAAAACAAAAGTGAAAAACTTTTATTCGGAATTACAACCATCATAACACTCAATGCATTGGTATTGTGCTGGTTGTAATTCCCTATAAAAGTTTTCCACTTTTGTTTTATTATCATGTGCAATATTGCATAGGTTAGAAAAATCAAAGTTAATAAGGGTAAATAAAGAAAATGGTAATAAATGTTACCTTGAAATTATAAAGTGTCTTATAAAAAGAAAAATGGTAATAAATGCTACATTGAAATAATTTTTAACAGCGTGTCATTTATTAACACAGGGTGAAATAGAGAAAAATGTAATTATTATTGTATCATGAGTTTGCAAATGTACAGTTAAATGAGAACAAAAAAAAACTCTCAAAATGGATTATTAAATAGAAATGGAGAGTATTAACTAATTTTCTAATATATATCTTTTGTTATTTATTATTAAAGTTTGTCTCATTGATTATTTGTAAATGATATATTTAATAAAAAAGTATTAATTATTCTTGAAAATTATAAAAAAAACAATTTTTTTAAAATAATGAATAAAATGGGATGGAGGGAGTAATTTATTTAAGGGAAATTCTAGGGTACCCTCCCGTGAGAGAGAGTTTTAGTACCTTCTTTGATCATTTAACCTATTTCTTTCAATTTTTTAAATGGTCTTAGTATTTTTATAGTTATAGGACAATATTTAACTATTAGAATTTGTATTTTTAATTTTTTAAAAGATTTTTTGACTCCTATAACCATTATCATGTATTTTTTATTGTATTGCCGTATTTTTTTATATTCTCATTTGCAATACACATGTGACTTATTTAAAATCTATTTTATGTCTTCGAACTAATTTAGGACGGAGTACACGACTTGCTCCTATGTAATTTTGGCCTATTCAATAAAAAAAAATGACAAGTAGGTACCGAAACCCTCTCTAACCGGAGGGTACCAAATTGCGACCCTTTATTTATTTCATTTATATATATGATTTTCACACCGCTTCCCATACTACTTACAAAAATTCTACCGAAAAAAATACTACTTACAAATTAAAGAAGTAGTAGCATAATTTCTCCCTAGTTTTGTTTTCTGAATTAGTTAACCCATCACCTTTTATAGTAATTGTGCCTCGTAACTTGTGAGGCTGATGAGGAAGGGATTCACGTGGTACTCTGTGAGAACCACGTTTATGTTATACACACATTTGTACTAACTGACAAAAATTCCCTATTACACCCATCTCTTTCTCAACCAAACTACCGTCAACTCCTTTTCTTCTTTTTCATGCCTCTCTCTCTCTCTACTGTACTGTAACTGTACAAGGTATCGTCCCCCACTACCTTTAACCGTACCGTACATAACAAATCTCAGCCATCCGATCGATTCTAATCAACACTTTACTTTCCAAGTCTCAATCTTTCTCAGTCAGCACCATCGTCATCATCACTGTGGATATATTCAATAATTGGATTTAGCACATCTCAACCATGTTTAACCCACGCGCCTAACATTATTAAGTACGGTTATGCCATATAGCTTGTACCACCAAACCATGATCAATTATAGATTTCTCACCAATCATATTTCTACACCTTGCAATTTTTGTCCTATATTACATCCCATCAGTGCATGTGCTACCATTATTATTATATTTTTGCTACAGCAGCAGAAAGAGAACAAAATCAAGAATATTATCAATTACCAGTTGTCGTCACACATGATTCAGTTAAAGAAATTAATATAGCTAGATAAGAAAGAACTCCCACCTAAAACTGTTTTTTCTTTCTTGTGATTGTTTATTGGATAGATTTTTGACCAAATCAGATTATATTTATATATTTCGATATTGATATCATCATCATGGCTGTCAAACGTATATTCAAATGATGAGCATTAGTAATTTAGTATTGGCTTTCCATTGGTTGCTTTGGATAATATTCATTAATTACCTTTTGTTTGGTTTAAAGAGAGAAATAGGAAAGACATATAAGGTATAGAAAAATAATAGAGAAATTAAGTAGAAATATATGTTGTTTGGTATGAGAGAAATATGAGAGAGATAAGAGAAAAATTAATTATGATAGTTATTTGATTGTGGAGAAATGAGAGAGATGTGTAAGAAGGTAAAAAGATAAAATTACCCTTGAAATAAAAAAATATTCATTAATTCATTAATTAAATGAGAGAGACAGAGACATTGTAGACTTTTCACAAATAAACCCCCTTCTCTCCACACTTTCTCTCCTAAAGTGGGGAGATTCATTTGACCGTGGGCCCATCACTTTTTGGTTATCAATCTCTCTCCCTCATGTACAAACAAACAAGGTGGTTTGGGTATCTCTCTCGAATCTCACTCTCCCCTATCTCTCTTTGCAAAATCGTAAAAACAAAGGTCAAACAAAGGGTTAATGAACTTATAAGGTTTCATGTTTTGCACTTTATGGCCATAGCTAGAATTTTCACTCGTATGAATTATAAGGTTTCGTGTTTGGTACAATTTTTCCAAATAATTTATGATTATAATTTTTTTTAATACAAGACTACATGTATCTTTTATGGGAAGCAATTCTGTTTAAATCGGGTAGTATTATGATTTGAAATATGAACATATTGTTTTGAAAATATATATTTAATTAATACTGATTCGACTTGAACCGTGAACCAATGCTTTTACTAATTCAATTATCGGTTCGGTTTTTAAAACATTGATTTTTGGACATTAAATACTAATATTATAATTTTTTTAATATACAAAAGTTTCAATAATGTTAAAGATTCAATCTAAAGATTTTTTTATATTTTATATTTTTTTCATCTTCATTCTTTATGACCTTATAATACTCTATTCTAAAATTTTTTTATCAAGATAAACGAAATTATATTTTATTATTTTAAAATTATTTGTTTTTTTTATTATTTAATTTAGACCCTAAAAATATAGAAATTTACTTTTGACTCAAATTAATTCGAATCCAATATAATCTCATATAAAAAAAAAAGAGTCTTAAAAAAGAAGATCATAAAAGAAATAAAAAAGATCATAAAAGAAATAAAAATATTGTGATGTAGACGCGAGTAGGTGTTCCCGTTTCTCTCCTCTCCTTCAATTTTTTTTTTCTTTTTTGTTGTTTGAACAGAATATTTCCGAATTAGAAATTAACAAAGAGTAGTCAGAAAAAAATTAAGGACTCAAATCGAATAACAACAACCAAACCTGCCATAGAGATATAGTTTGGGGATGTCGTTGCAGGTATAACTATAAATGAGTTGAGCTTTAGTGATTCAGTCAACTATTTAAGTTCGGTTCATTAATTTTTTTTATCAAGTTTATTCATTTAATTAAATAAATAAACCCAAATTTAAAGTTTGGCTTGATTATTTGAATGAGTCAAGTCCAAACTTTATAAGCTTAATATTAAGGGCTCGCAAATAGCTCAGTTATTATATGTATAATTAATTATTATAAATAATTAAAGTAGAGTAAGATTAGTAAAAAAATAGAAAAAAAAGTTATAAGTTTATTCTGAAAATGAATAATAAAATAATGGGTTAAATATATTTCTAGTCACTGAAGTAAAACCCGAAATTAGTTTTAGTCCTTAAAGTTTAAAATGGTTGGTGGTCCCTTATATTCTCGAAGAATGTAAGCAGTGACGGATCCAAAAATTTTAATTTGTGGGGGCAATATTCATATATACATATATATAAAAAAAATTTTGGGGGAGGGGGGGCAATGAATACATATACATGTAATTCGGAGAAGAAAATAAAAATTTTGTGGGGGCAATTGCCCCCAAACCCCCCAAGCAGATCCGTCCCTGAATGTAAGTTTAACCCCCCTTAACATCATTAACTTTGATGCAGACGTGGGAGATGGATTTTTGTTTCAGCTTGCCCAATGACCTTTAATAAAAATAATTTGACAATTAACAGACACGTAGTAGGGTATTTTTTATGATTTCAACACAACAAATGATAATTGTACGTAACTTCTATTTTAAATTAATAATTTCGTTAATAAACCACTACGTAAAATATGAGTAGATGAGTCGGTGTTATTCAATTGCCAAATCATTTTCATTAAAGGTGCATGATTGAATAGGCCGATACATAAATTTGTTTTCCATGTCAGCATCAAAGTTAAAGGTGTTAGGGGGATGGACTAAACTTACATGATTTCAGAACATAACCAACAGTTTAAAATTTTAAGGACTAAAACCAAATTCGAGTCATACTTCATGAACTAAAAACATATTTAACTCTAAAATAATAAAGCAAAGGAATTTCTCTGTATATATGAAAATAAGTATTGACATATTTCTTATATTAGTCAATAAGTTATGTATTGAATTTTGAACAATATAATATTTTAAACCTTTTAACAACATTTACCATACACTAGAATATATATTTTGATTTTTATATTTCCATTTAATATTAAAATATTTATTAAATACTAAATTCAAAAATTTTAAAAATGATTTAAAGAAAATTTTTATAAAAGCAAAAACAATGAAGTTATAGTTGCAGGCCAAATCCAGGCTTGAACTTTGACTCGTAAATAAATGAGCCAAATTTAAGTCACTCATTTTTTTCATAAGTCAAGCCTGAACTTGAGGTGCCCATCTCGGCTCAATTATAGCCCTAGTTGCAGGCTTGCTTATGCATCCCTTTGCTAGGAATGTTAAATAAATTTAATCTTAAAAAATTAATTTTAGATAATTTTTTATAGGTTAAATATGTTCTCAGTCCCTAAAATATAGTTGATATGTGGTTATAGTTTCTGTAATTAAAAACCGGTGGCTTTGGTCTTTTAAAAATTGGAAATTATGCAATAAGGATTAAATTAATGTATTTTCAATTTTTGAAGGACCAAAACCACCAATTTTAAATTATATGGATGAAAATCAAATATTAACTATATTTTCATGAACTAAAAACATATTTTACTCATTTTTAGTAAGGTTAAGTCCAAGGAACACATTTAAAAACTGTCACACCAAACTCGTGCACCCTAAAAGAAACCTTTGAGTATGAATAGAATAAAATAAAACTGATAAAAATATCTTTTTTATTGTGTGTGATAACAGTAAAATAGAACAAATTTACATTTTTTTTCAGCGTATAAGAAAAATAATGAGGTTTGAACAGATTTACATTTGACTCTTGTTAAATAAGACTAATATTGTGTCAAGTGTTTAGTTAAGTATTAAAAAATTAATTATTGAATATAAATTAATATTTTTTATTTTGTTCTTTTTTATTTTAGGTTTAATTAAGTATTGAAAAATTAAGTATTGTGTAAAAGTTTTAGTTAAAAAATATTGAAAATTTAATGCTTAGTTAACTATCTTGTTTTGTTTGATGTTATTGAAAATATAATTTTTTATTTTGTTTTTAAATTCCACCTTTTTATAGAACTAAATTGTATCGTTTTATAATCATACCTTCTATTTATTTATTTTTAAAATACACTAACATATACCTATATTTTTTTTTACTTCTCTAATAAATATTACTCCCTCTGGTCCTATCTATAAAAATCTTTTAACTACTTCACACGAATTAAGGAAGTTGATTAATTTAGTTGATTATAATAAATTTGTCATGAATGTGTGTCATATTTACTAAACTACCCTTGAATTTATTAAGACCCATTATTTTTCTCTTTCTATTTAACTACTCAATTGTGTCATACTCTCTCTACTAATTAATTACTCACCTACCTCCACTAATGGGGTATTTTTGTCAAATAATAATTAATGCATAGAGCAATATGAAAAAGTTCTTATAAAAAGGACCAATGTCAACCTTAAAAAAAGTTCTTATAAATAGGACCGGAGGGAGTATCTTATATTCGATCACAATATATTTTGAATAAAATTATTTTTAAAAAATATATGAAAAATAATTTTAACTTAATGAATGTTATTTAGATAATATTATAACATAAATTTATATCTTTTATTATAAAAAAATTCATCTATAAAGTTAACTTGAAAGGAAATTAATTAATGTTAAAAATCTGTTTAGAAATGATTTGATGTTGAAAGAATTAATTTTAAAATTTGTTTGTTTCTGTCATGTGTTGGTTCACCCGTTGCAAATTTATGTTTGCACGATATTCCAAATCAAAATTACACATTGGAGGACAAAAATATAGAAACAACAATTTGATGGATTGAAAATGAGCATATGTTTGCCTCGCACAAACAATTTTGCATACACGCAATTAGATATTATGGAATCATCAAATTTGTTGTCACATAATTTATTGGTGAGAATAGAAAAATATTTTATACTAAAATTATATCAAAATTAAACTAAAAAGTTACTGATATTTTACTTATTTAAATAATATTAAAATATATGATATGATATTAAATTATAAAGATATTTTTTTATAAAAGTAACAAAATATTATTTCTATGTTTAAGAGATCAAAACCACATTCTAAATGCAGACTTAACTTTATCTCAAATAAAACGATAACACCATATTTTAGGTAAATTTTTAGTGCAAAATGAGTTTTTGATGAGTCCAACCTCAAACGACCAAGAAGCATGTCATGACTGGATGAAAATCCTATATTTCATCTTTGCTGTCCCATTTCCTGTCCCCTCCAATCAGATATTGACACATTAATTAAAATGTCCAAGTCAGATTTCCATCCAACTTGACATTGTTACCTTTTATCGAGGAGATGATGAGGCTTCACTTTCTTTTTTTTGGTCAAGAGGCTTCATTTTCGAACCTTGACTGATGCCTTCTATGGAGTGTTATGGCCTTTTTCTCATTAGAGTAAGGACTTTTGTTTCTTCAAGGCCCAACATCAAGTTTATTTCTTTCTCGCTCATGATGTGTATTCTCATGCCATTTTGTTTGTTTTGAAAAAAAAAAACTCCATAACCACCACTTTGTCCCTTCTTACCGGTGTGTTTGGTTGAAGTAAAGAAATAGGGAAGAGAAAAACTGGTAAGAGAGAAATAGTAAAGAGAGAAAGTGATGTGAATTTGTATAAAAATAGAGGTTGTTTGGTTGAAAAGAGATAGAAGAGAAATTAGTTTAAAAAGTTATTTTATTGTGTAGAAATAGAGGAAAGAGACATTAGGGCCACACTGTTAGATAACATTGCTAAAGAGTCGCTAAATTGGGCTAAAGTTTGACTCGAACATTTAATTGATGTGTCAATATCTAATTGGAGCAACATGAAATGGGACATAGATATGAGATAAAGGATTTTGATTTGTCATGACTTATTAAGGAACATGACCTCTATACTTACCTTTTGTTTTGGTTTCTGCGTTTAAAAGTGCAAAATCATAGTTTCGTGAAATTGATTTTAAATCACTTTCGTCCAACGTGTTTCGTAAAATGTGTATCACTCATTTTGACCATTGATTTCAAGGACATTTAAAATGAGCGAGTATAATATTATAAAACTCAATTATATCTTTGTGAATCCCAATAGAGTTTGGGAGATTTGTGGGGATCTCTCATTTTCTATTTTTTTCTTTATGTTTAATGATGTAAACACATGTTTTTAAATAATTTTATATATCTAATATATTCTAATTCAAATAATATATACATATAGATATTGAGAATCCTAAAAAAGAAACTTAGGAACTATATTATATTTTAAGGAAAATATACAAGTTTATCTTTATTATTTAACTATTAGTATAATTAAAATTATTTAATTATTATATTGGGGTGAATTTAGGGACGAGACGGGTTCTTGCACCTCTAAACCCTCGCCCCATTAAAGGCAGATTTTCCAGTTAAAGTCGGAGCGAGAACTAAACGATATCAAATAGTTCGGATTTAATTGTCATGTTTTAACCATATGTATCCATTATTACCAGAGACAATTCTTACATGTTTAAGAACAGTAGGATTAAGGAGTAATTTTTATTATTTTATTTTATTCAATAGTTACCATTTAATATATTTTTATATATTATTAAATTTGAGATTTAATGAAAACTCTTATATATGTTCACTTGTATATTGATAGAGCTCCCACCATTAATTTTTTATTCTATTTTAAAAATAATAAAAGTTTTAAAAGTTTTTTTATTATTAAAAAAAATTATTTTTTATTTAATATTATTTACGTGATTCGAATTTTAAAAGATACTGTTGATTAAGAAATATTTTTCATATAATAAAGTTTTTTATATTTAAATATTTTCTTTTAAATTATAAAATATACAATCTTTTGTATTTACTATTTTTATATTATCCTTAAAATATCAGTAAGATAAAAATATTATTTATCTCGTACATTGTGCGGGTACTTAAAATAATAGTTATATTTTAAATCATGACAATATACATTTAAAATGTTCGATGCAACAATACCATATTTATTTTGCAATTTAAAATTCTATATAAACTATGATTTATTTTATTTTTTTTTGAATAAACCATTACTTTAAATTAACCGCTCTGAATTGAAAAAACTGTTAATTTAGTCCTTGAAATTATAAAACGTTGGTCAGATTAATCTTTTTGTTTCACATTTTGTTAATTAACATACAGTTACAAAAGGACTAATCAGACCTACATTTTACACTTTCAGGGATTAAATTGATAATTTTTTCAATTAAGGGACTAAATTGATAGTTGACCACGTTTTCAAAACTAAAGTGATGGTTTACTCTATTTTTGTTTTTGGTTGTATGTTGTACAGTGTTCTTTCATCCACGTGAATATTTTGTCTGTGAGTAGTGTTACCAGAAGAAACCACCACATGTGCCTGGGGACGGGGGTTAGTTGGGTATTCTGGTAAAGGGAATGGCAATGGAGGAAAATATGAGAGAAAGAGAGGGTGGAAATGGGAAGAGAAATAGGTAGCGGTCATTATCAGGGAGACCCGGTTTGTCTCCTCAGAAGTGGATCTTCGCACGTTACGAATACCAACGTAGAGAGATAGAGAGAGATAGTGTAGCCAAGCCAACACCACACCCAGCTCTCTCTGTTGCATTTGCTTTCTTTCTTTCTTTCTTTCACTCCTCACCTCCCTCCACCAGAAACAAAACTCTCATCTCCATCAACACCAACACCAACAACTACTATACTACCTACTATTAGTGTTACTCCCTTTCTCTCTCTATGCAGCCACTTGATTGGAAGTTGAAAATCAACAAAACTCTTATCTCTTTCTCTCTTTCTGCCTATGTTGTACCTTACCTCTGATTAAAAATTTGTTCTTTTGATTAAAACCTCTAAAGGGTTGTGATGTGAGCTTCTCCTTCGTCCTGGTTTTCTTTTCTTTTCTTTTTTTCAGCTTTTTTTAAAAGAAAGGGGGACCAAATGATGAGAAACATTCGTAATGTAGTTAGCTCAGGAAATTTTTAAGCTATGAAAGTTATGTTTTTTCCATCTGGGTACTCTGCAAATTGGTGCATTTGTTTGAAACTTTAGGCTCTTTTTGGATCTGCATTTTGGGGTTCAAGAACCTTTTTTTAGAAAGGTTGGAGTTTGATGATTTTAAGAAGAAGTAACTGTGACCCATATGAAGAATTTTTACTGGCATAAACAAATTTGTAACAACGGCAAGTCAGGGAGAAGGCTTTCGCTTGGGGAGTACAAGCGAGCAGTGTCATGGTCCAAGTATTTGGTGTCTCCTGGGGCTGCCATAAAGGGAGAAGGGGAAGAGGAATGGAGTGCAGATATGTCTCAGTTGTTCATTGGATCTAAATTTGCTTCTGGTAGGCACAGCAGAATCTACAGAGGTGTCTACAAGCAAAAAGATGTGGCAATTAAGCTGGTAAGTCAACCGGAAGAGGATGAGGATTTAGCTGCTTTTCTTGAGAAGCAATTTACTTCGGAGGTTTCTTTGCTGCTACGTTTGCGCCATCCAAATATCATTACTGTAAGTTCTTGTTTTTTCAATCATCTGTTTTGTTTTCTTGTTTCAGTGTTCTGTTTTTGCATCCTCCTTCTCTTTAATACTCTAGTCCAAATGTCCAATCACCATATGTTCTTCACTTTTTGATGAGCTTCTTTACCCCTTTTCTGATGGCTCAGTGGGTAAGGCCACCTTTTTGTAACTTCCTACCACATTGTTCCCGTTATTATCTTGCAATACTAATTAGGTATTGTGAAATTTCTGAAGAAACTAAGAAGAACCAAAAAGCAAAACGATTATCTGTAAAAAGAAGTTGTAGATCAAACATGATTTACTACATTTGTGCTTTTGTACCCAAATAAATTAGTTGGAAGAGTGGTACAAGAAGCTTGCGCTTATGAAGTTAACATTGACAAGGGTGGTTCCAATATCAAATGTGTATTCTTCCAGTCTATTGATGTGAAACTGAACAAAAGAGCAGAGATTGATCTTTAATTTAGATGATCTCTTTAGCATGTCATTTATCCTTTCATCTCAATGGACCCATCATTCAAGGGCCTTGTGTATGTTGTTACTGATCAAGTATTGATCTTTTGAAGTACTAAGTAGTAGGTGTTTTAATTGGTTAATTCTTTCTTTAAAAAGTTCATATGGCATTGTGAGAGTTGCATTTTTTAACAAAAGAGAATGTTTTGTGGGTAAAATTTGGTGCTGCTGAAAAATAGAGAAATTGAACATTTCTCAATTCTCCATAGCTATTGACTTTTATTGATCACGCAGTTTATTGCTGCTTGCAAGAAACCCCCTGTATTTTGTATAATTACTGAATATTTGGCTGGGGGCTCATTGAGGAAATACCTACATCAACAAGAACCACATTCAGTTCCACTTGAACTTGTTCTGAAATTAGCCCTTGACATTGCGCGGGGAATGCAATATCTTCATTCTCAAGGGATACTTCATAGGGATCTCAAATCAGAGAATCTCCTGTTAGGGGAAGATATGTGTGTGAAGGTAGCAGATTTTGGCATCTCATGCTTAGAATCTCAGTGTGGTAGTGCAAAAGGATTTACCGGAACCTACCGTTGGATGGCTCCTGAAATGATCAAAGAAAAGCATCATACCAAGAAGGTGGATGTGTACAGTTTTGGCATAGTTCTATGGGAGCTTTTAACAGCACTGACACCATTTGACAATATGACACCAGAGCAGGCAGCATTTGCAGTTTCATACAAGGTTTGTATCAGAGTTTACTTAATTATATGCAACTTATTGTAATTTGTAAAGAAACTGAAGTGTTCAGTTGCATGGATGTGTCTGATGATTAATATACTTATTTACCTCAAAAATTTATGTGAAATGTGGTATGAATTTGCTTAGAGCATGTTTGGTTTAGCATTGAAATGTGATAAACTCACGTTTTCAACGCTAAAAATAGTTGTTTTGGGGAATCCAAACTTGCGTTTGGCCAGCCTTAAAAAAATTAACTTGCGTCTCTGCTATTTTAAGTGTTAGTAGTATATTAGTTGCTTTATTAAATTTTTGAGCTAGGTACTCTAGGTGTGTGTTTGGTTTAGTGTTGAAATTGGTCAAACTCAAGTTTGGATTTCTCAACGCAACTATTTCTAGCGTTTGAAACGTGAATTTACCACGTTTCAACGCTAAATCAAATATGCTCTAGATATGGTGATATCATTAAACTTAAGAATCTGACTAGCACAGGATGCACTATTTGTTTTTACTAAAAAATGCCACCTTTTATAAATTACAGTTTAGTTGGTATGTGATTATCAGAACTTTAAACCAAGGAATGTTGTATATCTTCTGTCAAAGGTGAAAGCAACTTAATGCCAAATTAAATATTTTGTAAGTTTCATTGATGTTTATATTGTAAATTTCATTGATGTTGTTGGAGTCTTGGAGATATCAAATTTTCAATCCAGTTGAGTAAGGTAGAATGAGAAAAATTTTACTTTAGAAAGAACTCCAACAAAGAAAAGGGTTTAGGAAGAGATTAAATGCAATTTTATCAAAGTGGATTTTGTCAACATAGCATTATGATAGTGCTATAAAGGATCTATTTCATTCTCTATTCGTTCTGAAACTGACTAAATTAGGATCCTTTTATTAACAGGAACACTATAGACTTCAGCAGCTTACCATTCTAATGATTCTATTATTTGTTTACATGTAAAAGGAAATCTAGGAATGCAGTCTATACTAAGTAGTCATTGTTTCCTCATACCCTTTCATTTTAAATCTTTAGCCCAGTGCATGTATACATGAACTACTTTCGTCAAGGCAATGAATTCTACCATATAAAATATTTTCATGAGCTTGTCATGTGAATATTGTGTTTATCTCTTTTTTTATATACATTAAATAAGTAGGATTTTATCAGAAATCATAAATATTTATGGAAAAAAAGATTGGTACAATTTTTACCTGATAAAATTATATAAAATTAACATGAGATAATATTTTCTGTTTTGGCCAATATTTTTAAATAGTATCAAAATCAATTGTTTTAATATGTGTATTCTTGTGCATGCATATATGTTTATATGCTGGTTTTTATTTTTATTATCTGCGGTGTGTCTGTATGCATGAATTTGAGTAGGTCCTTTTGATGGTTAATGTGCCCCGTCCCGTATCTTTCTCAAACGTGCGGGCGGGGTGGGCAACAATCATTCGTTGTCTATGACCTTTACAGAGCATGTGGTCATGTTTGTGATAACATACCTTTGCTTATCTAAGCTTAACACCTCATTAACAATATTGAATTAGAATAAAATTAGAGAGGTTCCTCTATTTCGCCTGACATCTTAATGATTGTTGCTTTTCCAACATTCAAGATATGGTATATCCTATAATTATGCTAAACATATTCATGAAAATCAATGATTGCTACCACCCTGCTTCTCTGTCACATTCACAAAACTTTAGAACAAGGTGCCATACAAATACAATGGAATCACTAATGGAAAGAGAAGCTTTATTTTCCCCCACTTTATGATATTGCTTCTAATCAGTGCTGGTCAGAGGTATAAGAACATATAAATAGTCCAATATAACTTTTCTCGTTCATTGTCTTTGCACATGGTGCAATATCCAAGAGATATACTTTGATTCTAAAGGTGTATAAAATACTTAAAAAATACCTCCCATTAATTAAAGACATGTTATGTTCCTATTTTTTCACTGGTATGTCCTTACTTCTGAGCATGGGTCAGTCAATCCAGATCCACATTTATAACGTGATTTTAGGGTAAATTAGACATACAGTGTGTTTGGTTTATGCTGGATGTATGTTTCAAACGTAGATCCGGGCAGAAGTTACTCTCTGTAGCGTTTGTTTATATTCATGTTTCAAACGTGGTTTTAGTGTAAATCAAACATACACATAGTTTTGCTAACTTTATGGGTCTTACATTACATATGTAAAGTGGTGATTTGTATATTTTATATTGACCTCTCATTCTTTGATTTTTTGTAGAATGCAAGACCCCCTTTGCCATCTGAATGTCCTTGGGCATTTAGTAATCTCATCAATAGGTGCTGGTCAAGCAATCCAGACAAAAGGCCACATTTTGGTGAGATAGTCTCCATTTTGGAGAAGTATATGGAATCACTGGAGAAGGATCCAGACTTTTTCTCAACATACAAACCACGTCCTACTAATACAATTCTGGGATGCTTTCCAAAATGCAATGCTCGCCATAAATCTGCTACTTGCAAAGCGTAGCAGTAGATTCTACTGGTCAAGCAATAGATGCTTTTCAGTCATGTAGCATGAAATGAATGATTGTATTATAGTCAATCTCATGAACGAAAATTGTGTTCAATTGACATATACAATTAATTCTCTTCCCCTTTAATTAACTCTTTCAAGGAGGAAAAAAAAGTTATACTAATGTAGTGTGCCTATGCTCTGCCATCCATTAAAATATAAATTATTAATGGATATGGACTCTGTCTTCCATTTGTACCGCAGGTTCACCTTTTCTTTGGTTCGGGGGATTAGATTTATGTTTCACCTTTGACCTACTTATAAAACTACGGTGCAAAAAACTGTGAAAGTGAAAAAAAATACAAATAGCATTATTTGTATATCAATTAAAGTAACAACCACTATTGTAAACTAATGGGCCTCAACCACGGATATACAAATAGAGGAATGTAGGGAGAGAAAAGCCCAAATGAAGAATCACTTAGGCCAACAAAGTGTTGTATGTGTTAGAGGAAGGTCAGAGCTAAGAAGGGAAAGAGAAAAATGAGATAGTTGAGTCGTATTGGCTCAGTTGGAGGTTGAGATAATTTTATTAATGGATAAAATTAATTTTAATTCCCGTAAAATTAATGAGTTTTATTTTTAGTTCATATATTTTTTATTAAATCGTCATCTCAACGTCGGTAACCTTCCTTTCACTATCGACAATGTCCAACTCGCTGAGCTCTTGGAAAACGCTGGGAATGTCGAGGTGGTTGAGGAAATCACAAAGTTTGCCTTTTGATGCTTTAATCACCTATCCTTTTGGAAGAGAAAAAAATGGGCCACGTTAAATTTAACTTGGGTTGGCTACAAATTATGGTCTTCTTTTTCCCGCTTTTGAAGTTGTTTGCTTTTTGCAGGTGATTTATGATAAAATGACTGGGAAAAGTTGGGATTTGGTTTTGTCACCATGTCTTCGGCTGAAGAAGTTGAAGCAGCCGCTCAAAAGTTCAATGGCTATGTGAGTTTATTGTCATAATGATAAAGATAGTTTATGTTAACAATTTCAATTTTTTATTTTAGGACTTTAGCATTGTTTCAAATTATGAACCATTTAGCTTAATGAATATATCTATCTATCTATAACTATATACAATTGGAACCCTATTAGAAGGAAAATTTTGACAAGTGTTGGCTTCTCCTTCACTACCTTCTTTGATACTCTTCTATCCCCTTTCTATTTAAGGAAATTTCTTAATATTAATCTTTTTAAAAAATAAATGAAAAGTAAAAAAGAAAAATCAAATAGTGAGATTTAAATGCAGATAGTGCTTTCCACCTCATCTGATGTAATGGTTGCAATTTATTTTGAATTAAAAAATCTGATTTCAAATTTCAAATATTTTTGAGTGGGATTGAAAAATGTGAATTGATTGAAAAACTAAATTGATACACTTTCACCGATACCACTTGCAATATTCATTTAATGTTTATACTATTTCCCACACATTGAACCCCTCCTATTTAAATTTTCTTTCTTCCTCACCCTGTGCAAAACTTTCTCTTCCCCTCCCTCTTCTCTCACTGTAAACAAAATTTCAGCTTCATTTTACTCCCGTTGCTTAATTCCATCATGTTCCATGCTTTGGTCTTTCCATATTCCTTTCCTCTTCCAACATCTGCTGGAGAAGACAGAGGCAATTTCTATGGAAAATGAGAAAACCCACCCTTGAGTTACAGAGGAGTGTCTCGCATTAAAAGAGAAAGCTCACACTGAAGAAGGAAGTATGCGGTGGACAATGTTAGATCACATTCATAGCGGAGAAGGATGCTCGCGACGGAAGGGAGTAACGCGAACAGTTACGACCAGTTCAGGTTCGCCAACGACGACGAACAGGAAATTGCACGATGGCGGGCCGAAATCTCATGGCGACATGCAGCAAGGCACGAAGCCTTACGCTGGGAGAAAAGGGAAGATGGTTTTAGAGATGATAGACGAAAGGCAGCAAGGCACGAAGCCTTACACATGTAGCAGTTTCGTAGTGGAAGCTGCGAAATCTCGCCATTAATGGGGCCTTGCTGGAAGCTTCGAAATCTCGCTATGTACTGATGCTTTTTTTTGCCTTTCAGATTCATTTGACGGTGGCTAAATGGAGAATGTAGGAGACTATGACGGAAACGACAGGACGAAGGCGAGCGGACAAAATGGCCTTTGGGATGAAGATGATGCAATCGATTCTCCCTCTTTTCTTCTCAGCGGCTGTTTCGACATTTAAAGGTGGTAATAGTTAGGGATTTTTACTTTTCTTCTCCCCCTTCAACTTTTCATGATTTTTTTTTTTGCTTCTTAATTGCTCATTTATCAACAAACGAATTCTCCAAATCACTCCTCAATAACATTCCAAATTTGATTTGAATCAGTTAAATTTATTTGCTTGAATTTTTAAATTCTCCCAGTCGGTATTAAATTTTCTGAATTGGTTAATTTTTTTGCCTCGGTTTAATTTGGAATCTGTATCCCAATTTATGTTTTAAATTTGATTAGTAAGGACATGTTGTGGTTTCAACTTTCAATACTATTTGGATATTTTCTTGCAGGAACCAAAACAAAGGAGTAAGGAATTTAGAGGTAGTGTCAAAAGGAAGGGATTTGAATCTGATGAGGACTCTCCTCCAAGGAAAACAACAGCCCATCGGGGAATGGCAGTTGTGTATGACAATGATGAGGAATAAATCTTCTTAAGGCAGATTTTCACAGTGAGTTACCTTGACCTTCAATGTCATACATGATTATGATTTTGCTTTTTGTCCTTGCCATGAGATAGTGGAGCCATATGTTATTGATTTGCAAATTATATTTTTTATTTTAAAAATCTATTTGAATGGTCCTTGCCATCATATTTCTCTGTTGGAAGGTTTATTTGATCTCTAAAGAGTGGGATTTGACTATGAAATTTGTTGTGCTGTTCGAAGGAAGTCATCCACTTTTTGTCTATATTTTTTCCTCTTAATTTAGGATCTTGCCATTGGAATTGGAATGAACGATGTGCGTGGAGTGCAACTTTTGGATGCATCAAAAACTGAGATGGCTCATTTGTGTATTTCCCCATTATTTTTTATTATATAGCTAAAACTAAAAATGTTTCATCCTTATACATAAAGAAGAACCAGGCGCACTAATGTAGTACATATTCTCAGGTCAGAATCTCTGTTATTGAGTAATGTTACTATATGAATACTTTTACATGCTTTACAATTGATTTTTTAGTTTTGTAATTTTACTTTGTGTCACAATTTTATTAATGAAGTTTGAAGCTGCAATTTTGTAGGAATTATTATAATTAGAATGTATTTATTGATGTTGAAATGTATTAAGTATGTAATTCGTGTTAAGGTTAGACCTTAACTTCATAGGATGACATCTTCCTTCAAAGGAAGCTATGAAAACCCGTTCTTTTCTATGGGCTTGGTTCATTATTTTTATTTGTATGTTCACTAATCAATGTTGTATTCCGTTCTTTTATTAACTTTGAAGATTAATTCCATTCCTGGACATATTAATATTTCATTGTTTCTCCATGATATCATATTGGTTTTGTAAACTATAGGTTTTGAAATTCTAATGTGAAGTTCATAGGTTTGTGCAGCTGTCTTCGTTGTCAAAATTCTTAAATAGAAATTCATCAAATTCCCCACAACCTATGTCTCTTATCTATAATCCATGAAGCATTTATTTTTAGGATTTTGTTTTCCCTCTTCTCTACTTTCTTGCTTATTTTGTTTCATTTGCAACAAAAAAAAATTATAACCTTTGATTTCTCAATGATTGTGAGTTCATTTTGTTTCATCAGAGTTAATGCTCTTTAATCAGTACCCACTCTCTCATATTAAATCTGGTGATTGATTGAGATTTTTAAAATTTTAAATTTGAATATTTGAAATCTTTATTTTTATTATTATTATTATTATTATTATTATTATTATTATTGTCATTATTAATATTTTCTCTAATAAAAAGAAGGAAGTGTGAGACTTTATTTTCATATTTTCCCCCTAATTTTATGTTCTGAATTATCACATTTTTTAATTTTAATCTAAAATTATTTCATGATTTTTTAAATTTTTAAACAATCTTTCCATAAATCTAATCTTTATTATATCTAAAAGGAGAGTAATGAGAAGCAAATTTTGGTGTCAAAACAGAGGCTAAAATTGTAAATATGTATTTAATCATTTTATTTTGAATTAAAAAAATATGAATTCAAATTTCAAATTTTATATTTTATTTAGTGGGATTGAGAAATGAATTGGAACATTGAAAGAAAAGGAAGGAAGTCTTTACTCACTTTTTCTAAAACTTTCCTAAGAATCTGTTCTGAATTAATTATAGATTTTCATTTCCTATTATGAAATTCATTGGTAGTGATGAAAATAAAAATGCACAAAGCCCTTCCGTAAAAAAAATGCGCAAAGCCCTGTTGCTTTTCCCTTTAATTATATTCTTCTATAAAGTGATTTACAAGTCTTATTTAAATAAATATGTCTATAAAATGATTTTCGAGAGCATGAATCGATATTGGATAATAGATGGTAACTTCATTGTGCAATACATTAATGTGCAGATTTTAAATTTCAAATTTTAGAATCCAATACCATTTACACCTCCTTGAAGTCTCAATCAATTACTTTCTTTCCATATTTTTTTTATCAATTCTTTAAATAGTTATTGTTATTTTAAAAAAAAAAAATTATTTCATTGTTTTAACCACCATCATACACAACCAATCAGATTAAATCTGGTGATTGATTGAGATTTTTAAAATTTTAAATTTGAATATTTGAAATCTTTTATTATTATTATTATTATTATTATTATTATTATTGTCATTATTAATATTTTCTCAAATAAAAAGAAGAAAGTGTGGGGTTTTATTTTCATATTTTCCCCCTAATTTTATGTTGTGAATTATCACACGTATTTAAATTTTAATGTAAAATTATTCCATGATTTTTTAAATTTTTAAACAATCTTTTCATAAATCTAATCTTTATTATATCTAAAAGGAGAGTAATGAGAAATAATTTTTGACGCTAAAACAAATGCTAAAATTGTAAATATGTATTTAATCATTTTATTTTGAATTAAAAAAATCTGAATTCAAATTTCAGATTTTATATTTTATTTAGTGAGATTGAGAAATGAATTGGAACATTGAAAGAAAAGGAAGGAAGTCTTTACTCACTTTTTCTAAAACTTTCCTAAGAATCTGTTTCGAATTAATTATAGATTTTCATTTCCCATTATTAAATTCATTGGTTGTGATGAAAATAAAAATGCACAAAGCCCTTCCATAAAAAAAATGTGCAAAGCCCTGTTGCTTCTCACTTTAAATATATTCTTTTATAAAGTGGTTTATGAGTCTTATTAAAGTGAATTCGTCTATAAAATTACTTCCTGGAGCATGAACCGGAATTGCATAAATAGATGGTAACTTCATTGTGCAATACATTAATGTGCATATTTTAAATTTCAAATTTTAGAATCCAATACCATTTATCAATTCTTTAAATAACTATTGTTATTTTTAAAAGATTTTTATTTCATTGTTTTAACCACCATCATACACAACCAATCAGATTAACTCTGGTGATTGATTGAGATTTTTAAAATTTTAAATTTCAATATTATTATTATTATTATTGTCATTATTAATATTTTCTCAAATAAAAAGAAGGAAGTGTGGGACTTTATTTTCATATTTCCCCCCTAATTTTACGTTGTGAATTATCACACGTATTTAAATTTTAATGTAAAATTATTCCATGATTTTTTAAATTTTTAAACAATCTTTCCATAAATCTAATCTTTATTATATCTAAAAGGAGAGTAATGAGAAGCAATTTTTGGCGCCAAACAGATGCTAAAATTGTAAATATGTATTTAATCATTTTATTTTGAATTAAAAAAATCTGAATTCAAATTTCAAATTTTATATTTTATTTAGTGGGATTGAGAAATGAATTGGAACATTGAAAGAAAAGGAAGGAAGTCTTTACTCACTTTTTCTAAAACTTTCCTAAGAATCTGTTTCGAATTAATTATAGATTTTCATTTCCCATTATGAAATTCATTGGTTGTGATGAAAATAAAAATGCACAAAGCCCTTCCATAAAAAAATGTGCAAAGCCCGGTTGCTTTTCACTTTAAATATATTCTTCTATAAAGTGGTTTACAAGTCTTATTTAAATAAATTTGTTTATAAAATGACTTCTTGGAGCATGAACCGGAATTGGATAAATAGATGGTAACTTCATTGTGCAATACATTAATGTGCAGATTTTAAATTTCAAATTTTAGAATCCAATACCATTTACACCTCCTTGAAGTCTCAATCAATTACTTTCTTTCTATTTTTTTATCAATTCTTTAAATAATTATTGTTATTTTTAAAAGATTTTTATTTCATTGTTTTAACCACCATCATACACAACCAATCAGATTAAATCTGGTGATTGATTGAGATTTTTAAAATTTAAAATTTGAATATTTCAAATCTTTATTATTATTATTATTGTCATTATTATTATTTTCTCTAATAAAAAGAAGGAAGTGTGGGACTTTATTTTCATATTTTCCCCCTAATTTTACATTGTGAATTATCACACATTTTTTAATTTTAATATAAAATTATTCCAGGATTTTTTAAATTTTTAAACAATCTTTCCATAAATCTAATCTTTATTATATCTAAAAGGAGAGTAATGAGAAGCAATTTTTGACACCAAAACAGAGGGTTTAGATAGAAATATTGTTTGTAACTTTGATAATTTAAAGTGTCCATAACAAAGGGTTTAGATAGCTCAACAACCTTTTTAAAGTATGAATTCACTGAAGCAATATGACCAAATTCTGAATGGAACTGTATGACCAAATTCTGAAGCAGCTGACAACACCAACCATTCTCAAAGGAAAAGAGTTGCAAACTTTTTGTATAAGTCTTTATTTTCAAATTTGTCCTATCTTATAAAATATATTTTTATATGATTATTTTTTAAAAAATTAGCATTTTTTATTATATCGTTCAACTTTTTTTAATTTTTTCCGATGAATATGATTCCCTCTGATCCTGGCTTTCCATTCAAATTTGAGAGGAGGCAATTTCTGTTAGCTCTATGCTTTGCCATGACAATTAACAAAAAAGCCTAGGGCAATCATTGTCAAATGTAGGACTGTTTCTTCCCAGACTGGTGTTTACTCATGGGCAGCTCTATGTGGCATTTTCTAGAGTTAGATTAAAGAGAGGTTTAAAAATCTTAATTTTAGATGCTGATGGAAAAGTAAATAACTGCACAATAAATATTGTTTACAAAGAAGTCTTTGATAACATTTAGTAAATTCATGAATTTATTCCAAATTGAGGCAATATTAATCTTTCTAAGTTTTTAAGTTTTTTTAAATATTTTGCTCTTATTAGATAATATATGTATTATTTGTTAGATTGCATTTTAACTTATATTGCTTTATCAACATTATTTATTGAATTTTAATCTACTTTATTTAAATAACAATAACCTCGTGCATCTCACGGGTACACACACTAGTACTGTTACAATGCGGTAGATTTCTACTTGAGAGGATTTTTTTTTTGGGTATCATTATAGTTTATAGGTAGAATATAGAGTAGTTTCTATTTAGAGTATTTTTTGATAAACGTGAAAATTATATTTGGTGTTCATGATAATTTATAGATTAAGAGGTAGAGTAGTCTTGCTACGGGTTAGGTTGGTAGAGTTATACATTGTTCCTAATATTTGTTTTTTTATATTTTACCGTGATAGAAAAGAAAAAAAATATAGGAAAATATTAGGTGTGAAAAAAATGTAAAATAAATAAGTGTGAAAAAAATCATATTTTCTTAAGAGTATTGCAACTTTGACACCTTACTTATAGGGTGTGATAAGTGTAGAAAAGAAAGAGATAAAAAGAAAAATAAATAAAATAAAAAGAAATAAGATAAAAAATATGGTAATTTATATGATAGGAAATGAACATAGACATAAAAAATGGTGTGCGAAATAGAGTGTAAAACTTTAATACCTCAATTTTACCCCCTGTTTGGTAGGATAGAAATGGGGGAGAAGAGAAGTGAGATGGGTGGGAGTGGAGAGAAATAGAGTTATTTCCCTTGTTTGGTGGCACAATTGAAGAGAAATACACTTTTTCGGTAGGTCCCACGCCTTTTGTATTTCTCTCCAAAGTTGTGGAGAAATGCAGGGAAATGGAGTTGTGGTCACGCAATAATCGATTATTTTGTCAAAATAATCGATTATTTTGTGTGATTTGATACAAATAATCGATTATTTTGTGTGATTTGATACAAATAATCGATTATTTTGTCAAAATAATCGATTATTTAGTCAAAATAATCGATTATTTTGTATTACAAATCGATTATTTTGGTTCTATTTCTCACCTATTTCTCACACCAAACAACCTACTTTCACATTTCTCTTCTATTTCTCACCCATTTCACTCACACCAAACAACCCTTATTTCTCCTCTATTTCACCTCCATTTCTCTTCTTTCCACTTCTCTTCTATTCATTTTTTTTCTCTCCATTTTTCTACTCCCACCAAACAAAGCCTTAGGGTGTGGTAAGTGTAGAAAATAATATAATTTTTTTTTTAAATATTGATATGTTGATATCTTATTTTTTGGGGTATGTTAAGTGTAGTAAAGAAAAATAAAGATAAAAAATGAAGATGATGAAAATGTGATAATTGATGTAATAAAGAGATAAAAAAACGATGTATAAAAGAAAGTATAAGACTTTTACACCTCATTTTTAGTGTCTGAGAGGTGTATGAAAGTAAGAGATAGAAAGGAAATAAGAGAAATAAGGTGAAAACGTGATACAAAAGAAAAAAAAAAGATATTTTTTAAGACAAATAAAGTGCAAAAGAAAACGTATAATAAAGAATTTTGAAAAGATCCTTAGTTTTTATAAGTATTAAATTTTAACAACCAATTTTTAGGGCGTGAAAAGTGTATGTGAAAGAGATATGAGAAGTACACAAATAAAGATAGGGTTGTTTCTATTTAGAGTGTTTTTTTGATTAACGTGAAAACTATATTTGGTGTTCATGATTATAGATTAAGAGGTAGAGTAGTTTTGTTATGGGTTAGGTTGGTAGAATTATATATTGTTTCTAATATTTGTTTTTTTTTTTTATATTTTACTGTGATAGAAAAGGAAAAAATATAGGAAAATAATAGGTGTGAAAAAAGTGTAAAACAAATGAGTTGTGACCATTAATAAAAGGCAAAACTAGACATTGTCACACGTTGGTGTTTATTTACTAAAAATCATTTTCTCTCATGGTCAATTATATGTTGCTATATTTAGGATGAAGTCTCGACAAGGACTTAGGATTCTTATATGTGATTATATTTTTAAACGTTATAATTTGACGAAAAATATAGTGTATAAAGAGATATTTACAAAAATATAAATAATATGATATGATATATTTTTCATCTATAATTATTAATGTTTGAAATTTGTTGTTTCAAATAAAATTTCTATGTTTTAATATTTGTTGTTTCAAATAAATTTTCTATGTTTTAATATTTTTTAATTATTTTTATATAAACAATTATAAATTTTAATATGAAAAAAATCACAAATCATTATCATTTTCTAAAGTTTACATATTTATATTAATTAAATTAAATATATTATAGTATTCAGTATAAATAATCTGTTTGAATAATAATACCATGTATCGTGGTACACTAATTTGTTATTATTTGTTATGTTATGTATGCCTTTGATCATTTTGTTTATCACATCTAAGGAGAAATAATCTTTGGAAATTGGTAGGAATTTGGATGGAAGGCAATTGAGAGTAAATTTTGGACCATTTTTTATCTCGTTTATCTGGATAAAGGCTGAACAGGGCAGATGCTGGACGATGGGAATCGAGAGAAAGAGAGGGGGTAGTTCGACATGTGGGTGGTTTTAGGGGGAATGAGAGAAGAGAGAGTGAAGAAGGGGGTGGGGAAGGTGAATTTTACGGCAGTTTAGGACGAAATATAATATTGTACACATAAGAGAGAATGTGTCACATCACCACTTGATACATGCCAATTAAGAGGAAAGACTAATTACAAAAATAAAATTGGGAGAATAGTTTAATAAAAAAAATTATATGAACTAAAAGTGAAACTCGCCAATTTTACGTGGACTAAAAATATTTTTAAGTCTTTATTAATCATTGGAAGCTAAGGAAATAACATCATTCTTAATTAGGGGTGCTACATCTCCTCTTTCTAGTATATATCAATATATTATGAAATGAAAAAGGATCTAGTACATATCATGAAATGAAAAAGCCATTGATTTTTTATAGAGCTCTCAAAATGGGCTAACCCAATCAGACCGGTCAGCAAAAGGCCATAAAATTATAAGACTCGGACACTTATTTTAAAAGATAATGAATTTCCTTATTTGAATCCTTCTTTTTGCCCAAGTTATTATATTTATATGGTTGACCATTCATCATTATTAAAAAAAGGGAGATTGTTGTGACACATTTCCTGATTAAGTTAATCCAATCAATTGAGACACTCATCTGTGTAAGAGTGCTTTGGAGGACAGCCCACTCAACCCTCTGTATACCCCACACATATCAACCTTTATGACCATAAAACTTTTATTACCCCGAGTCTTTTTATGCATATAGTGAAAACATTCAAATACTACTAAAGCATTGTGAGTTATCAATCTATTCAGCGTAAAAACATTTTGAGTTTTACCAACTTTCTCAAGCAATATTCTTTTAAGCCCATTAGCAACAATCTTTGTGACAAACTTAAAGAAAACAATGAAAAGACTAATAGGACGAAATTCACTAGCATGACTAAGTTTTATCTTTTCTTTTGGTATGAGGACAATTAACTCTATCATACAACAACTATTATGTACTAATATTGATGAAACACTTACCCTATCTTTGATTTATATTAAGAAATAGATAAAAGAGAAATATGGAAGAGAGAGATAGTGAAGAGAGAAAAAAAATGGAGAAATAGAGTAGAAATGGAGGTTATTTGGTATTAGAGAAATAGAAGAGAGATTAATTATGATAGTTGTTTGGTTGTGGAGAAATGAGAGAGATGTGTAAAAAGTTAAAAAGACTAAACTACCCTTGAAATAAAAAACATTAATAATTCATTTTTGTCAATAATAATCGATTTCAATATATAGTTTAATCGATTAAATTCAAAACAGCAGCAGAATAAAGTCATTTAGGTATACAAATCAATTTTGCATAAAATGTAATCGATTGTACACCAAGACAGAAACAGACATGAATTATGGAGGATGTAAAAAATCGATTTTCAATAGGGAAAAATTGATTGTTTCCCAAACAGAATAACCAGGACCTATTTACCACATGTTTAATCGATTTTGAGAGTGCTGGAATCGATTTTTTCACAATCATAATCTATATACCACGAGTTTAATCGATTTTGAGAAAAATGGAGTTGATTTTTTTACAAACAGAATGTCCAACACCTATTCAACACTTGTTTATTTGATTTTTGCACAGCAAAGGAAGCTCGACCCCTACTCCCCTGAACAGCCGCAGCGACGTTCCACGCCTCCTACCACGTCGACGGTGATGACTTTACATCGAGGATGAAGCTTCCCTTGCAATAGCCGCGACCTGTGAGCTTCAACGGTGGGGAACAGTGACCTTGAACGGCAACAAACGGTGTGCTCCTCAGATCGATTCAGATTTCTCCTCAAGCCATAGCTCATGGGACCTCTCTCATTGAAACCTTTCTCTTTGGTGTAAGGCACAATGAGTTCACAAATTGGGGAAAACAACAGCAGGTCGTAAATATAACCAGGGGTAAAATAGACTTTTCATAAATAAACCCCTTTCTTTCCCTAATTTCTCAGCTTCAGCGAGGAGATTAATTTCGTTGTGGGCCCCACCACTGATATCTACTCAAACTCTCTCTCCCTTGTTGTGCCAAACAAGATGGTTGTCGCGTCTCTCTCCCATCTCACTCTCTTGTATTTCTCTCTTCACAAAATCAACACAAACCAACACAGTGTTAAGATTTGTTGTCCCTTCTTCTCATCTATCATCATCACCTCGAAAACAGTGATGAAGAAGATGACGGTAAAGAAGATTAGATCATATTACATAGGATTGTATTTTAGGACATTTAATACTTTATATGAGTTCAACAACTGAATAGTCGATATAAAATTGTATATTGTATGATACTTTATATGTGATACCTTATAGAATTGGATATATATACTTTTGATACAATTATACTACATGATACTTAGTATTTTAAATGATCGTATTATTAATGTTTTTGTGAAAAAAAATTGCTTGTGGAACATAATTAGCCATTTTTTTTAAAAAAAAATCTATGGAATACATTTTGCAAGTTTTAATCTCTTTTTAGTCTACAGAAATACTTGTAGATTTTTCCGACAATTTTAGCCATAAGTTTTTCTTCAAGGTCTACTTGTAAATTTTTAATGTTTTTTTTTTGTTACAAGGGAAAAAAAAGAAAAAGAAAGAAAAAGAAAAATAAAAAAAGGCAGCTCGAGGATACCTCAAGAAGCTAACTCCTACAAAATCAGCAAATAATACAACACTTAAAAAATTAGGAGGGCTAGTCCATGTAACTAAGTGTTCTTCTTGATTAACTCCGGCCTGGCTAAAACATCAGCACAAACATTACCCTCTCTGTAAACATGATACAAATTACAAGACCAATCTCGCCTCAGCAGCTCATGAATATCAGAGATTAAAGCAGCAAACTTGTGATGCTGTGTTAAAACCTGCAGAAGACTAAGTCTAACAGCTTCTTTAGAATCACTTTCACACAATACATTATGGAAACCAAGCTCATAGGCAATCAAAAGACCTTGCCTAATAGCAAACAACTCTGCTGCCAACACACCAATTAAACCAACATTTACGGAAAAACCAACAATCCAATTACCAACACTGTCTCTAATTAAACCACCTGCTCCACAATAACCAGATGAATTAAAACAGCTACCATCCACATTAATCTTCACAAAGTTACTGTCAGGAGGATGCCACTTGACTGAAATAGGAGCAGCAGAATGTAGTGGAGTATGATTAGCAGAAGCAAAGTCAGAAATCCAAAGGTTGATACTTGTAATTATTTGGTTTATTGACCAAGGTTCAGCATCAAAGATAAAACTGTTGCGCCATCTCCAAAGCCACCAGAAAATGATTATAAAAACATTACCAGCAGATCATGTTGCTAAGGATTTGATCCAATCAGAGAAATTAATTACATAAAAATCAGAATGTTGAAGCCAGCCATATCTTGACCAAATTTCCAAGGAGTGTGGGCAATCTCTCATACAATGAAGATCTGTTTCAATACCATTACTGCACCGAGAGCAAGCAGTGGAGCTTGAAAGATGCCTTCTATTTCTCATTTCATTAGTATGCCACATAAACTTATTTATTTATGTTGGATATTTTTTTAACATATGATTATTGATTAACATTGAAATGAAAGATACTATTTTTTTAAAAAAAGTAAGGAGTTGTATATTATTAATTAAAAAGTAATAATTAAGAGAATGATAAATTACAGATTTAATAAAATTTTAAACTTTATTTTTTAACTAATAGTTATAATTTTATATTTTATCCTCTAATTTTTTTTTGTACTTAAAAAATCAAATCCATAAAAATATAAACATTTGCGCTCCTATTCCTATTTGTTGATCGCTGTGCTGTATAACCAAATAAATATTTTCATGAATCCACCGAAGGAAAATGATGAACAGACAGAGGAAAGCCTCGCATTTCAAGGCAGTGATGCAAATGCAAATGCAAATGCAAATGGACGATCGAAAGTCAAAACTAGAGAAAAATTTGAGCGAGGTGGGGCTGCGGTGCCAATTGCCAAATGGTCCAAATATTAAACGGTGCTCACTCTGGATTTACTCACCTCTCTCTTCAAAGACAACGCAAGTGGGGCATTCTTTTTTTGGTCCATGAGAGATCTACTTAAAAAGCATGATCAATAATGGAGTAATGGATTTGAAGTACACTCATAACCAGGTTAAGGGATACTAGCTAGATCAATTAATCATTTCATTAATAATTGATTTCAGGAATAAGGGATTAGTGCGCTGCTCTATTATGACCATAATAATATTAATTGGATACTGAATCAATTATTCGTTACATTAGTTTAGACTAGAGTTTAAACTCAGTTGCCTCTATATATAACTATACCATAAAGTTTATGTTTATTAAAGCAGACAATTATTTTAAAGAAGGATATCGCTCTCAAGTATAGAAGTAGCCACTTACAGTAGTAGTAGATAACAATTTAAGGATCTTAAAATTAAGAACCCGTTTAATTTTAGAGAATATTTTGGAATTTTATTTCTTGTTTTTTAATAATAAAAAATAAAAATAAAAAATATTTTCTTAAAGTTAACTACTACCTATGTCCTATTTATAAGAGACAAAAATATATTTTTATTTAGTTAATAAATATAAGAAACATAGTACCGCCTCTATTCATATATAACTATCCATTTGAATAAAAAACATACATATTAAGGAATGTAATTATTACTCTTGTTTTCATATAAATAAATTTTAAACTTTTCTATTTTACCCTTTATCTCTCTTAATACTATTGGGTTTCATTAATTTTCAATAGTGAGTCATTTATTAACATAAGGGTATAATGAAGAAAGAGATTATTATTATTGCATTGAGTTTGTAAATGGACAGTTAGATAGGAACATAATTTTTCTCACAAATGGACTGCTAAATAGGAACGAAGGTGGTAGTATTATTTTAAATTGTATTGATTATGAAGTTTTTTTAATGCTCTTAATTTATTGTCCACTACCCACATATTTCCTATGATAGTGGATATACTATGCTATTTTCAATGACAAATTATTTAAGCATGAGTTACTACTTCAATAATAGTTTTAATTAAAAGAAATTTTGTCACAATCTTAATTATTTAATGTTAAGAATATTTTTAAAATAAAATTAAAAATTATGACATTATTAATTACAATTAAATAGTTTTAAAACATTTACATGTCTTTGATAATTTAGTTATATGTTTCTCATAACAATTTTTCTAACTCGTATAATACTGCACATAATAATAAATTAAAAGTGACAAGATTTTATTGAAAACTATAACTTTTAATATTATTATTACTTTTAGAGTTGGGAAAATGAGTTTGTCTGATCGGGTCGATCCGCAAAAATGTAGGGTTCAAGGGCCTATTTTAGAAACTCGAATAACTTCAGGACTTTTTAGTCCAACCCGATAAAGCCCACTACCCACAAAAACCCGCAAAAAAAAATTGGGCTACCCATAAAAGCCTGCTAAACGGTAGGGCCAAGACACCTATTTTAAAAACCTAAATAACTTTCAGACTTTTTAGTGCATGATAAAACCCATTACCCACATCGAACCGGACCTGATCTGATAACCTGAATTAATAACTCTAATTACATTGAATATTATAATAATTATAATTTTTAATAAAATATTTTTACTTTTAATTTATTATCCTGTACAAAATTAAACTTGTTAAAAAACAGTAGTTCTTGTAGATATGTGCGGGGAGCTACTATCCTAAATTCTCGCCATCAAATCAAAACATTTACCTTGTGTTTGGATGGAGAATTTTAAAATTCTCAAAATTATAATAGACAATATTGAGTGAATTGTTAAAATGAGAGGAATTGACAATAATAATTTAAAAAGTTTGAACATAAAAGAGAAATGTTGAAATTCTCTCTCAATATTTGTCATTTGAAATTCCCCTATTTGTTATAAAAAAATCCTCCTATTTATTATTTGAAATTCTTTCTTCTACTATTTTAACACACGAATTCTAGTAATTTTAAATTTCTCTATCCAGACAGAAGGTTATTGTTTCACAGCTGCACGCCGGGACGCCTAATTATTACTATTCCCGTCTCATGCTATCGGAGTACACACTGAATGCGTTGCCATTCCCTCCCTACAAATTCAGAGCGCAAACAACTGACTACAACACATCGCTTCACCGCTGTAAGCACTTTGTCATTATTATAAGTACAAATGCATTATGGTGACTTCAAGGAATCCCTAATCACGGGACAACCCATGGATGGTGGATTAGTCAATCAAAATCCAAACAAAACCCGAATCTGTGTTTCTTTTCTCGAGTAATAATTATATGCTTTTTTGAATGTCATAAAATTTATTTATTCACTACTAGTATATTCCTATCTTAATATTTTAATTTTAATTGATCATGTGAGTTATAATGAACGCGATGGTTATTGCTTATTAATATCTCCTGGCATTAAGCAATAGGTGATGAAATTGAAAGAGCTTAAGAGTGAGGTTATAAAGGAGGCAAGTAATTTCCTGAGTGTGACTCGCAGTCTATCTGACTGACCTATTCTCCAACCGCATCACATGAAGATAACTTCACAAGTAAAACAAAATGATGGAACAAGATTAGAAAGAATCACTATAACTAAATCTAACTTACAAATTTAATTAATTATCATCAAACAAATATCCAGTCCTTTAACATTTTTTTTTTGTAATAAACAAACCCTTAATTATATAAAGGAAAAGACCTGATTTGTCTTCGTGCTTGTGCATATTTTCAAAGGGTATATTGGTCCGAAGGAAAAGAAAAATAGAGGAATGGCACGTGGCACGATGTGGGTTGGTTGACAAAGAGTGAAAAACAGAGAGAAAGAAAAGAGGGTCGGCGTGGTTAGGGGAGAAATCGCGTTGTTCTGCTGCTTCTTCTTCCCTCCTTTTTCTGACATTACGGTGCTGCAAAAATCCTCATCTTTTCCTTTTTTGTTTTCTTTTTAAATCCTTTTCTTCATTAAATTATTATTCATTGATTCGAGATTCCCCATTTTGCCCCCATCACCACCGTTCACGTCTCTGTTTCATTCATTCTTCTTTGTATCTCTGTGGCCAACACTTACGTCTCACCAAAAAGGGGTTTGAGTTTTCCTTCCTTCTTTCCTTCACTATATATACATAATCATATCTCTGTCTCTCTGCAACTGACCGATAAATCCCTCTGATTCTCATCACGTATGCCTCATTCTTAAGGTATGTGTCCTTTCCCTTTGTCTTCTTTTTATTGTTTGAATCGTTTTATTTTTATGCCTCCGAATCTGAAGAAGGGGAAAAGACGAAATGAAGAAAAAAAAATGAATATTGTTATTTTTTTTTTTAGATTTGACTTTCTTTTCTGTGCTGAAAACCGTTTCTATTTTCTGACATCGTTGGTTCTGTGTTTGTCTGTTATTTACTTTAATTATTTATGTCCGAGTTTTGGGAGATCCAGTTGGTATTCTGGGTTTCTACCTGATAAGAGAGGGAAAGGTAAAGAACTTTTTCTCTTCTTGTTACAAAAGGTGAAGAACTTTGACTATTGCAAATTGTGATTGGTGGGTTGAGTTATATTGAGCTTTGAACTGATTTTGGCTTCGTAACCATTTATTTGAATATTGAAACGCATGAACGTATTGTTACCACCCATCTAATGTTGTCGGTTGCATATTCTTGTAGCTTAGAGTGACTTCCAATTATCCATGGAAACTCCCCCTCCCCCCTCTTCTTTGTGTGTTTGTTTGTGGGGATTGGTTCCTCTTTCTTTATTGGATCTGTTTAGAGTAGTGTTTATTTTGTAGATCATGTGTTTGATATTGGTTGTCGCAGGAATTTTGGTTCTAGAAAGAATTAAAGATGCCAGGAATTGTTACAAATGGGATTCATGATGAGGGGGGACCTAATGAGATGAATGGGAACCATTCCCCCTCTAAGGAAACCTTAACTCCAATCAAGACCCCAAGGAGTTCCCTGAGCCCACAAAGACAACAAAGTGCTGGTCCCAATTTCCCGGTGGATGGGGTGGTTGAGCCAACCATTGAGGAGCTTTATGAAAATGTGTGTGACATGCAGAGTTCTGATCAGTCACCCTCAAGGCAAAGTTTTGGATCTGATGGTGATGAGTCTAGGATCGATTCGGAATTGCGCCATCTAGTTGGAGGACGGATGAGGGAGGTGGAGATAATGGAAGAGGAAGTGGAGGTGGAGGTGGAAAAAAGGCCAGGAGGGAGTTCTAGTTGTGAAACATCTTCTGAAATGGGTAGTGTATCCAATGATAAGAAGTTGGATAAGGTGGATGAGATTCAATCTGCAACTACAACTTCTGTTTCCTCAGAAAAACCTGTCAAAGCATTGAACTCACAGTTGGGCCCTGAATCATCTGATGCTTCTTCACCTAAATCAAAACCCAAAGGAAAAAGTCCTCCTGCAAAACCTCCTATTCAGAGAAAGAATGATAAGCCTTTGAGAAAACAAACTATAGGAGTTACTGGTGTGAAGAATGCAAAGAATTCTCCTTTGGGAAAGTCAGTGTCACGAAACCGAATAGAGAATTCAGCTGAATCAGAATTAGATAGACCAGAGAAGGCACCAGTATTACTAAAGCAAGCAAGAGATCTGATTTCATCAGGAGATAATCCGCAGAAAGCTCTTGAATTAGCTCTTCAAGCTATGAAATTGTTTGAGAAGTTTGGTAATGGGAAACCGAGTCTGGAGCTGGTTATGTGTTTACATGTTACAGCAGCAATATATTGCAGCTTGGGTCAATACAATGAGGCAATTCCAATTCTTGAGCGCTCAATTGAGATTCCTGTTGCTGGGGAAAGTCAACAGCATGCCCTTGCTAAATTTGCTGGTCACATGCAACTGGGAGACACCTATGCTATGCTGGGCCAGCTTGAGAATTCAATTATGTGCTACACTGCTGGGTTTGAAGTCCAGAGGCAGGTTTTGGGAGAAACAGATCCAAGAGTTGGTGAAACTTGTCGGTATGTGGCTGAAGCTAATGTTCAAGCTTTGCAATTTGATGAAGCAGAGAGGCTCTGTCAAATGGCGCTTGACATTCATAAAGCAAATAGTTCAGCCCCATCACTTGAAGAGGCAGCAGATAGGAGGCTCATGGGCCTAATTTGTGAAACAAAGGGAAATCACGAAGCAGCTCTTGAGCATCTTGTATTAGCCAGCATGGCAATGGTAGCAAATGGCCAGGAAGTGGAAGTGGCATCTGTTGACTGCAGCATTGGAGACACATATTTATCCTTGGCTCGATATGATGAGGCTGTCTGTGCATATCAGAAAGCATTGACAGCTTTCAAGACCAGCAAAGGAGAGAATCATCCAACAGTAGGATCAGTCTTTGTACGTTTGGCTGACTTGTATAACAGGACAGGGAAGATAAGGGAATCAAAATCATATTGTGAGAGTGCACTTAGAATATATGAGAATCCAATGCCTGGGGTTACTCCAGAAGAGGTTGCTAGTGGTCTTACGAATGTTGCAACTATCTATGAATCAATGAATGAGCTTGAACAGGCACTCAAGTTACTGAGGAAAGCACTGGAGATATATAATGATGCCCCTGGTCAGCAAGGCACAATAGCAGGAATTGAAGCTCAGATGGGGGTCATGAACTACATGTTGGGGAACTACACAGAATCTTACAACACTTTGAAGACTTCTATTTCAAAGCTTCGTGCTATTGGAGAAAAGAAATCATCCTTCATTGGTATTGCTCTTAATCAAATGGGTCTTGCCTGTGTGCAGCGTTATGACTTAAGTGAGGCTACAGCATTATTTGAAGAAGCAAAGAGTATTTTGGAACATGAGTACGGACCTTATCACCCTGAAACTCTTGGGGTATATAGTAATCTTGCTGGCACATATGATGCAATTGGCAGGTATCCACCGTTTTTGTTCCTTTCTGTGTTATTCCCTTTTATTAGCAAATCCATTTTCATGATTAGAGCATATGCAGCACTTTCAATTTACTGTGATATGAAGCAGGCTAATAGGGTGCCTAATAGTCATGCCACTCATATGAATATAATTAATCGAGTCATGCCCCTCATGTGAAATAATGACAGATTTTCAATAGGGTATTCATAGCTTGCTACATTTGAGATTCCATTTACTTTCCCCTTAAGCTTTTGTTAGGGGGAAAAAATTAGCAACTTGAACAAAGACAAATTTAGAGGACAAGTCTGATTCACCTTCTGTTTTAACTATTGTACTGGGAGAAAGAACAATTACTAATTAATGACTGGGGAGATGGATGTTTATTGACGGTGGTTAGGAGTAGAAGTTCTGTTTTTTCTGATGGGATTTGATTTTCTATTTCAGGTTGGATGATGCAATTCAAATTCTGGAGTATGTTGTTAATATGAGGGAGGAAAAACTTGGAACAGCAAATCCTGATGTGGATGATGAGAAGAGAAGGTTGGCTGAGTTGTTGAAGGAAGCAGGAAGAGTTCGGAGCAGAAAAGCCAGGTCGCTTGAGAACCTTCTTGATGGCAATGCTCGCAGTACTGTAAACAACCTTGTCATCAATGCCTCATAAGGATGTCTATATCTATTGACTCATGAAAGAAACTCCACGCAAAGAGGAGCTCTAAACAGTAGCAGCGACAAGCATACCCTGACAGTGTTAATTTATGGGGTAAAATTGAATGATTGAAGAGTGTAATAATTTATGCTAAATTATTTTTTTGATTGATATGCTAAAATTTTATTTACAAGCTATATAATTTGTATTATATGATGTAAGTCCTTGGGGTATACAGATACGCCCCTGGTTTGTGTATACAACATTTTTCCCCCTTGTTTCATATAAGAAAATACTCTGTTTTTAACTTTGTTTGAGGCTCTACATTGTCACAATTGTTGGCAAATACTTATATGTTGTTTCTTAAAAGCGAACTTTGCTAATAATTAAAATGAATAAAATTTTCTTTCATTTTCCCACCAATGAGTCGTGTGCTTATTGTATTGGTTCTTATGATTTGATTCGTAAGAAGTAAGGCAGTGCAAAATGTCATTAAAACATAATGAAAGGAAAGTCATTAAAAAAAGTACCATTAGACACGTAAATTTATGACAAAACACTGTTAATATTAATATCCTATAAATTAAAAGAAAAAATGCAATTGAAAAAATAAATTAAGCTAGGACTATAGTCCTTGCGGTATATCAGTTGCTGCTTTGTTTTTTCTCCATGTACTTCCTCACTGTTTCCTACAGGCATTGAAGAACATTCTTTCTACTATTTCAGAAATCCTGTTCTAACGTGTTTGGAAGATCTTGAGAATATATAATTGATCGACGCACGTGCACAAAAGAAATGCAAATCATTGTTAGAATATTTCTTTCTAATAGGATAGCTATTGATCTTTAAATATCCCAATAATATATATTACTTTTTCCATATATTTAGGGTGTGTTTGGATTAGCGTTTTGGCCAAGTAAACTTGAGTATTTGGTCTTTAAACGTGAGTTCAGTTTTTTCTGTAATGTTTGGATGAACATTCATGACTTGAGTTTGGATGGAAACTTGAGTTTACTTGGATGCAATAATTCTTATCTTTTGCGTTTGCTAATACTTGAGTTCCCTTCAGTTTTTTCTTTAACTCACGTTTGCAACAAATTATCCAAACAAAAAATCACATTTATACAAACTCAAGTTCCCTTCAAATCACGTTCAATAAATCATGTTCACTTAAACTCAAATTTGCAAACGTCAATCCAAACACACACTTAGATTGATTGGCCGAACGTCAGCATGTTTGGTTTCACGTTTTCAACACTTGGTTATTTCACGTTCACCATGAATTGATTGCTTCGAAGGTTAAATTAAAGAGCAAAGAGGGTTTGTTTCAACAAGGATATTTACTTGCCTATCCTAATCCTAATGCATATGTAACATATTACAAACTTGTTATACATAAGATGAGGCAAGGAGCCAAGGACCTTTTTTTATATCAAATCACTCTTGTATATAGGAGAACTCACTAAAACTGAATGGGTTCGGTTGGGTTTTTGTTATCCAACAACGTACAGTTCATGGAAATAAATAAACCCCAGCAAGTTGATTACTATGTGGCGGTATGCATTATTAGTCTTTACTATGAATCTATGATACTCAAGTCCCTTTGACATAGTAAGGCTACTAAAATTTGCGGGACATAACAGCCTAATTTGCCTCAAATGTCTGCGCTATATGTGACCAATTTGATTGTGCTTAAGAGCCTTGGAGGTATGCTGGGAAAAGGGGGAAGCATTGATCGACATGAGAAGTTGGAGGATGAAGAGATGAGGTGAACAAAAGAGGGATAATATGAGAAGTCGGATTGCAAGAAAAATGTGATACGCATAGTAATAAGCTCAACCCTTTGATCACTTGTTTGGAAGAAAAGGTCTGCATTTTGGAATTTGCCACTTTCTTGGTGTTACACATGAATTGCAACTGCTGCTTGTAACTAACAGCTCAGGTTTATGTGGTGGCAATGGTGGTTGTTTAGGAGCACTGTGAAATATAATTATCAGATGAAGGGAATAGGTTCACTTATTTAATAGTGTCTTCTAGCATTATCGAATAGTTAACAGAAACCAAGTTTAGAGCCCACATCGTTAAGAGTAGTGAAAGGAAGCATGTGCTGTTCATATAAAATGGAAGAGATTGCTTCTCTATTGTTCACGGAGCCGTGTGGTGAGCACAAAGCGAACTATTCTTTCGCCTTTTACTAAAGAATACCGTGTGCTCGTCACTACAAGCGGCATACGCCTATTTTTGGAGGGATTTTCCATTAGGAAAACCCAATAATTCTAGTTTTAATGTTTAATTTAATTAGTTCACAATTATTGTGACTGAATTTTATTATGCCTATCTTTGGAGGGTTTATTTTGACAAATAAGTCAACAATTGTGAAGTTTCTAATCTATTATTGTTAACTTATTGTCGATTTTTGTTGAATCATCACTGTTCCCTACTTTGAACAGATAGATTACTAAACTGCAATCATCCTAAGATAGGTTACTAAACCCTAAAAATGTTTTACTAAACCTTGCTAAACTCTTACTAAACAATGTAATGCTTCTTTATGACTTGACTTTTAGATTATCCAAGATTGAAGTTTTTTTCTCCTTACGAGATTTGGTCTTTACCACCAGTAAATTTTCAGTTTTTTTTTTTTTTTTTTATTTTAAATTAGAATTAAATTTAAATTGGAAAATTTATCACGTATAAATAGGTGTTAAAAATTTAAAAGTTTTGCCACGTACTTCCTTATGATCACCGAGGCTTGTAAATACAATGGATGACAAAATTTGCCCCTTTGGTGATAGAGTTTTATGATTTTTTTGACAAATAACTCTAGGATTCAATGATCACCGAGGCTCTCTGACGGCAATCTGAATAGTCTTATCGAACTCTCTATGAAACTTGTTATGTCAGAACCAAAACTGAATTGGATTTATTATGTGACTTCAGGCTCTATTATTTACAAAAATAGACTAAGAGCATGTTTAGATACGTCTATTCTATTCATTTGCATTTTTGCTGCTTTATGTCTTCAATGTGTACATGGCATCTCATGGCCAAAGAAGAAGTCAGTAGCTTAACAATTCAAGAAGAGGTTACTTCAATGAGTTCGGATGGCTTTTGATGGTGCAATTTATGGAAATGTATATTTCAGGCTATACAAAACAGAATAGATAAACTCGGCATGTTCATTACTATGTCGCAATATGCATTATTAGTCTGCAAATATGATACTGTCCCTTTGAAATAAGGCTAGCAAAGTTTGCTGGCTATAACTGCCTTATTTGCCTCAAATGTCTGTGTGTGCTATATGACCAATTTGATTGTGCTTTAAAGCCTTGGAGGTATGCTGGGAACTGGGAAGGGGAAAACATGGATAGGGAAGAAGGAAAGATGTGGTGAAAAAGAGAGGGGACATCTTTAAAGATGAGAAGTTGGATTGCAATAATAATGTGATGCAAATAGTAATAAGCTTGAACCTTTTATCCCTTGGTCTGCATTTTGGAACTTGCCACTCATTTTTCATGATGTCCTTCCTGAACCAAGCAGGCATTGGTCAGGATTTTCTTCCTCGTCTACACTTCAATTTACAGTCCGTATTAACGTCCACAAAGTATATATCTCAAAAAATAACAATATTTCAAGATAAGTGCGGATGACAGACTTATAGACTCCTAACTCTTGGAGGCGCCAGGAAAGGTTAAGTGTGGGAGTGTGAAAAAGTATTTCTTTTCAAAGCCCACATCGGGAGAAGTAAAAAGAGAAAGCAAGTGCTCTTAATATAAATTGAAAGAACTTACTTTATGTCAATCACGAAGCCGTGTGGTGAGTTCATAGCGAACTATCCTTTCGCCTTTTACTAAAGAATACTGTGTACTCGCCATTATTTGCGGCATACTTGGAGGGTTCACTATATAGAAATACCAATAAATCTAATTCAACCTTGGAGGGTTCACTATATAGAAATACCAATAAATCTAATTCAACTATTTTTGGAGGGTTTTTTATATAGAAATCCCAATAAATCTAGTTTCAAATCTTTTAGTTATGGTACGCCTATTTTTGGAGGGTTTTCTATATAGAAACCTTAATAAATCTAGTTTCAAATTATTTAGTTATGGTATTGTTTTTAACGGCATGTAATTCAATTGGGGTGTTTAATTGTATCAATATATTTTTTGCTTCTTTTAAGCTGGATGTTTAATTGAATCAATATAATTTTTGCTTCTTTTAAGCTGGTATGTACAATATTTTAAACTAAACGGTGTTTTCTAACCAAATCTGAAACAGATGTTTGTAGTTGTTATCAACCCCAAACCTCACTGCTTTTAGTTTTCTACTTCTAGGCTTCTAGGGTGGAATAGTAATACAATTCGTCCACATGAGAGAGTTGCATTTAACTTATGATAAGCGTTTTGGTAACCGACAATACAATTGTCTAAATATTGCTACTTAGCAATGTTTTTAAAATTGGACCGGTCATTGAACTGGTCTGACCACCGGTTCAAGGTTCAATGGTCAAATCATGATCGGATTGGTAGTAAATAAAATAATATTTTTTATATTTCTATCTAGTAAATTATAGAATGGAGACATGTATATAGAAAAAATTACAGACATGAAAAAACTTATATACTTGAATAAATTATGTAACTGTTAGCTAAGAAAACCATGCATATACTTATGTTCTTTGACTCAATTATATGCTTTCATCTTCAATATTTAGAATTCTGATATGCATGCTGCTGATAATGCACTATTTTTGGCTATGTAAAATCCAACTAGTTTTCAACTATATTGCTGAAATAACAACTAGCTAGGTGTGCTTTTGTATGCAATAATTGTCTCTTCTAATTTTATACAACTATGTAAAAGAAACTACACAAGCTGTGATTCAAAGAAACAATTTATACAACTATCAAATTATCTAACAAATAGAGAATGGACCTAGACTTAGTGGTTGTGGAGATATGAGATTATTAAAAGTGGCTACCTGCGCAGGCTGTGATTCAGCTTCGGTGGCCATGTGTAGATCTCAGACATGGCTGCGGGCGGCATGGAACGACTGCATGGTGGACAGTAGCAGAACGGGAACAACGGTGTGGAACAGTAGCAGCTGGGAACGATCGGAGGAAGCAGATCGGCGTACAGCAGGAGGAACAACGGCGTACAACAGCACGATTGGTGGCGGACGCGCGCGACGACAGCAAGACAGGCATAGGACGACCGACGGAGGAAGGGAGAAAAAAGGCTGAAAGAGTGAAAGGGTTTCTATTTTTCTTTCTCTGTTTGCTTTGCTTTATAGTTTACAGCCTTTACTCAATTCAAAGTCTGATATTGCCTTGATTGAAAAAAAAAATTCGGATTTTTTTTTAAAAAAAAACCAAAACGACGTCGTTTTTTGACATTCTCAAAAGAACCGGTTAAAACCGTTAAACCACCGGTTCACTGGTTTTCCCGGTTCCTGACCGATTTTCTGCTCGTTCGGTTTTCAGGGTCTCCCGCACCGTTCCTACCACCGGTTCCCGGTCCGACAGGTTGAACCGGCCGGTCCGGTTCTGACAACCATGCTACTTAGTCTTTTGTATACTATATCTAGACACGCGTGGCTTTTATACTTTTTTTTCTTTTTTTTATTATATTTTTTTGTTTTTGATAAAATGGAGGGCCAAGCCCCTTTTTTTTATTATATTGTGACCATTGCACTGAGCGCACACACATCACTTTTTTTTTTTTTTTATTATTTATACAATTATATATGAAAAAGCATGAGACACATTATTTTTTCATTTTCTTCTTTTTTTCTTTTTTATTATATTTTGAATAGCAGTAATTTTATATTTATGTTTTTTATTTTTATTTATTATTATACATTTATACCCCTGTTTTTATTTATGTCTCTTTATATAAAAATTTTGATTATAAAAAATAATAAATGTATTTATTTACATTAAATTTATTATATTCTTTAACATATCTTTTATTTATTAATATTTTCACTTTTTATCTCTCTTCTTGAGGGTAAAGGTAGAAAAACGTAATTAATATTCTCTTGAACTTCTAAATGAGATAGATAAATATAAATAAAAAATCTTCAAATGAGGCAAATAAATATGAACAGGGGTAATACATATTTAATAAAATTGTCTCTCTCTATTATTATTATTATTATTATTATTATTATTATTAGTTTTACTTAACAACACTCGTTTATTTTAGAAGTTAGTTTAACTTTTTTTTAATAAAAAGACCAACACTACATTGTACTCACAACAAAATTTCTGTTTATTTAAAAAATTTAGCAACATTTCTAGTAATTTACTATCACTCTTTCTATTCATATAAGTTATTTTTACTTTTTTTTCTGTACAAAAAGACAAGGGTTGCAATAATTTTGGAGCAGATAAAACCTTTGTGTGTTACTATTATTGTTACTATTATTATTATTATTATTAATTGATATTTGTAATTCTTTGTGATTTTAGACACCAAATTACTCTTTGTATTATTATTAAATATCATTAACTATAATTGCTTGAATTGTCAAAATATTTAATGACAACCATTATGAATTTACAGTGATAAAAATTTTATGATAAATAATCTTATATATTTGTTAGCGTAAGTATATTATTTTTTAAAATTTAAATATTCTATTCATGATATTGTAGTGGTTACAATTTTACATTATAAATTTTAATAAAAAATTTATAATTACATTTATGGTGTATCGGTTACTATTATCTATAAACATGTTTTTTAATTAGAATTGTAAATTTTATAATTATTTTATTCTCATCAAATTGAATAATTTTTTTATTTATTATATTTTTATTATTAGAGTAAGTTTAAAAATTAAGCCAAATTTTCAGTTATAAGTTTAAAGTAATTTTTTTATGAATCATAGGTATCCCTCCACAGGAGAGAGAGAGAGAGTCATGTTTCTGCCGTGAATATTCACATCATGGTGGAGCTAACTCTCTTTTTCCATACACTTTATACATGTGTAAAGAGATTACGTTGTGGAATCTCAAATCTTAATATAATTTAAAATTATAATTATATTTATGATGTATTGGTTACTATTATCTATGAATTTAATTTTTAATTAAAATTATAAAATTTATAATTATGTTATTTTCACCTACTCGAATAAATTATTATTTTTTATTTTGATTCATTATATATTTATTAATACAAATTTAAAATTTAAGCCAATTTTTCAATTATAGATTTAAAGGAACCACATGTATCCTCTAGGAGGCTATCTTGTTCATGTCATTAACATCCACTTCATGATGGGAATAACTCTACCAATAAGGAAATTTTCCATAAATATATATAGTTTAAAGTGATTGGTTTGTGAGATCTCAAATCTCAGTATAATTTAAATTTATAATTTTTTTATTATGTATTGATCAGTGTTCTCTATTGATTTTTTTAATTAGAATTATAAAATTTATAATTATATTATTTTCATCTACTTGAATAAAAATTACTATTTGACGTTTAAAAAGAATAAAATTATCATTTTGTATTTTGATTAATTATATACTTATTGTAGTAAATTTAAAAGTTAAGTAAAATTTTCAATTATAAATTTAAAATGATTTTTTTATGAACCACAAGTATTTTCCACGGAAGGCAGCATATCTCCTGCAAAGAACATCCACATCATTGTTGGGCTAACTCTCCAAACAAGGGTTTTTTTCCATACACTTTATATATACAGACTTAAAGTGATTGAGTTATGGGATCTCAAATCTCATCATAATTTAATTGTATTAATAACTTGCATTCTATGTTTCATTTGGTTTTCAATATCATTCTAATAAAGATAGTACTCTTCCAGTTTGAATCTAGCTTTTTTATATATCATCCTTCTATACATGATGTTTATTTAATGAAGAGTTTCACATTTCTTTTATTGTGTGACTATGCGTGTATTTGGTTTATTAACACCACCAACTCAAAACCATCCAAAACTCAAACCACATCATTCCCACACTAAAATGAGCATTCAACGATTTTTCCTATTTTTTTCATAATGTCCGCTAATTTAAAGTGATATTAATAGAATTAGAGTGAATAAAATTCACTTCAAATAGGGATAAATATAAGAAATCTCCAAAATTTATCTGACACCTTGGACGACGTGGAATGTTGACATGACTACCTTGATGCAGTATCAAGATAAAATCATGTTGACATGAGTTGGATGGGGTTATGCATAAGCTTAGGATTATGGTTAATGTAGTTAATTGTATTTTCAATGGAAGTGACTCCTCAAAAATCCATTTTTTCTACCATCTCAAAATCACCCAAAACTCTCACCAAAGTTTTCTTACACCAAAAAAAGAGAATTCCATGTTTTTTTAGATTTTTTTTTCGCAATTTCTACAAATTTTAGTGAATTTTTTGCGTTAAAGTGAACAACGTTCACCATAAATAGTGATAAATCTGAAAAATCACCAAATTTTACCCGTCATCTCATTGGATGACCTGAAGTGTGGACTTGACCACCCCAGGGCAGTACCAAGTTAAAATCACGTGGAAAACAGTTGCATGGGATTGTGCATATGGTTAGGGATTATGCGATTGTGCATGTGTTTGATTCATTGATGCCACCAACTCAAAACGACCCAACACTCAAACCACGTTATTCCCAAACCAAATTGAGCATTACGTGACTTTTCTACATTTCTTCACAATTTTTGCTAATTTAAAGTGAATTTAATAACATTAAAGTGAATAAAATTCATCGTAAATAGGGATAAATCTGAAAAATCACGAAAATTTACCCGACACCTCCTTTGGATGACCTGAAATGTGGACATGACCACCCCGAGTCAGTATCAAGATAAAATAATGTCGACATGAGTTTGGACGGGGTTATGCACAAGATTAGGGTAATGGTTAGTGTACTTGTACTTTCAGTGGAAGTGACCCCTCAAAAGTCTCTCTTTTTTTACCATCTCAAAATCACCTCAATCTCTCACCAAAGTTTTCTCACAAAAAAAATCACGATTTTTTCATATTTTTTCTCAATTTCTACAAATTATAGTGAATAATTTGCATTAAAGTGAATAAAATTCACCATAAATAGGGATACATCCGAAAAATCACCAAAATTACCCGACAACCCCTTGGATGACTTGGAGTGTGGACATGACCACCCCGGGGCAGTATCAAGTTAAAATCACATGGAAAACAGTTACGTTTGTGTATGAGATTAAGGATTGTGTGACTATGCATGTGCCTTGTTCGTTAATGCCAGCAACTCAAAACCACCCAAAACTCAAATCACATCCATTCCCACACCAAAATTCTCATTCCAAATTTCCCCCATACTTTTTCAATATTTCCGCTAATTTAAAGTGAATTTATTTGCATTCAAGTACTGAATAAAATTCACCATAAACATGGATAAATCCGAAAAATCACCAAAGTTTACCGAGCACCTCATTGGATGACATGGAATGTGGACATCACCATCCCAAGGTAGTATCAAGATAAAAACACACTGACATGAGTTGGATGGGGTTATGCATAAGATTAGGCTCATGGTTAATGTACTTATATTTTCGGTGAAAGTGACCCCTCAAAAGTCCATTTTTTTACCATCTCAAAATCACCCCAAACTCTAAACCCTAACCAAAGCTTTCTCACACAAAAAGAGCATTTCAAGATTTTTTTTTAGTTTTTTTCATAATTTCTAAAAATTATAGTGAATTATTTACATTAAAGTAAATAAAATTCACCATAAATAGGAATAAATCAGATAAATCACAAAAATACAAAATAATGTTTTTATTGAAGAACATGAAAATAACATAATTATAAATTTTATAATTCTAATTAGAAACTTGTTTATAGAAAACAATAACCAAAACATTATAAATATAATTGTAAATTTAAATTATAATGAGATTTGAGATTTCACAACTCAATCACTTTAAACCTATATAAAGTGTATGGAAAAAATCCTTGATGCGAGAGTCAGTCCCAACATGATGTTAATGTTCACGACAGGAGCATGACTACTTCTTGTGGAGGATATATGTGGATGTGACAAGTGTACTGGTCGAACAATTTTAATATAAAGTAAATAAAATAGATCTAAGAGACATATTAAGTGTAAACATTGATGAATAAAATAGAGAGATAATTGGTATATTGAAAAAATACATTAAATTTAATATAAATCAACACATTTATTAGATTTTTTAATTTGTGTTTTTATGTAATGAAACAAATTAATAGGAACGAATAATGAGAGAAAATGTCTTAATATAATAATAATAATAATAATAATAATAATAATAATAATAAAAAAGAAAATGAAAGTTTGTTAGCAAAAAGAAAAAAAAATGGTATGAGCAAGACTGCTTCCTGTAGAGGATACCCATGGTTCATAAGAAAATCATTTTACTAAAGTAAGAATAAAAAGACAAAAAAAAAACACACAAGTGAAAAAACATGAGACATGTACTAGGGACAAAATTTTAATATATAGTAAGTAGATAAGCGAGATAATAAGTGAAAAAATAATAAATAAAATAGAGAGATAAAAGATATATTGAAAAAACACATTAAATTTAATATAAATTAGCATATTTATTGTATTTTTTAATGTGTGTTTTTATATAATTAAACAGATAAGCAGAAATAGAATAAGATAAACATTTTTAATATAATAATAATAAAGAAAAATAAAGTGTGATAGAAAGGGGAAAAATGAAATGGCACTGAGAAGGAGCAAGGAGAAGAACTGCCTCTCGTGGTTCATAAAAAAAATTACTTTTGTGATGAAACAAATTAAAAGGAATGGATAATGAGAGAGAATGTTTTAATATGATAATAACAAAAATCAAAGTGTGATAAAAAAGAAGGCAGCAGAAGCAGGACTATCTCCCATGGAGGATACATGTGATTAATTAAAAAAATCACTTTAATGAAGTGAAAATAAATAACAAAACAAAATAAAATACAAAAATGTGAAAACATGATACGAGTATTGTGGGAACAATTTCAATATAGAGTGAAAAGGTAAATAGAATAGATAAGAGAGATAATAAGTGAAAACATTAATGAATAAAATAGAGAATTAAATGATATATTGGATAAAACACATTTAATTTAATGTAAATCAATACATTTATTGTATTTATTAATGTGTTTTTTTATGTATTGAAACACATAATTAAATAGAAATGGATAATGAGAGAAACTGTTTTAATATATGAATAATAAAAAAAGAAAAATAAAGTGTGAAAAAAAAGAAAATGACAATAACATGACTGCCTCCCGTAAAGTAGACCCTCGGTTTATTAAAAAAGTTCATTTTTGCAATGAAATAAATTAATAGAAATAGATAATAAGAGAAAATATTTTAATATAATAATAATCGAAAACGTGATAAAAAACAAAAAAAAAAAGAAAAAATGGCATAAGCAAGACTACATCTCGTAAAGGATACTTGTGGTTTATAAAAAAATTATTTTAGTCAAGTGAGAATAAAAAAACTAATAGAACACAAGTGAGAAAATGTGACACATATAAGGGGGAATAATTTCAAGATAAAGAGTAAAATGGATAAGAAAGATAATATGTGAAAATATTAATGAATAAGTTAGAGAGATAAATGATATATTAGATAAAAATACTTTAAATTTAATGTAAATTAATACATTTATTATATTTCTTAATCTTTTTTTCGGTGTACAAGAAAAGCAATGAGGTTTGAACCTAGAACCTCATGTTAAACTACCCAAACCCCCAACCACTAGGCCGACCCTAGTGGGTATTATATTTCTTAATCTGTATTTTTATATAATGAAAAAATAAATAAAAATGGATAATGAGATAAAATGTTAATAATAAAATGTGATAAAAAATAAAATAGAAAAAAAATAAAAGCATTGAAATGAAAAAAATAAGAAGAAAGCCGATGGACTTGTTTGCAAAATATAAAAACCTATTTGAACGGTCACCAGTACAAATTCAGAACCATTGATTACTTTAATAATTTATCTAATGGTATATATAGCCTCTCTCATCGGTGGAAGATACTCTTCCACCCTAGACAACACCTTCCAATGATTGAGGCTTGCAAAAAGTTTGTGCTATGTATATCAGAAGTAAAACTGAATTTGATTCATTATTTGACTTCAGGCTCTATTCATTTGCACTTACGTAGCTTTTTGTCTTCATCCATTCAATGAGTTTGGTTGGTATTTTGTTATCCAATGCAGTGTAGTTCATGGAAATATATATTACAAGCTATACAGTATATAGATAATAAATAAACTGAGCAATTTCATTACTATGTGGCGGTATGCATTATTAGCCGGTAGAATGATACGCAAGTCCCTTTGAAATAAGGCTACTAAAGTTTGCTGGCTATAACAACATAACTTGCCTCAAATGTTTGTGCTATTGTGACCAATTTGATTATGCTGTGAAAGGGGAAAACATGGATTGGGAGGACGAAAAGGTGTGGAGAAGAAAAGGGGGACATCTTTGAAGATGAGAAGCTGGTTGCAAGAATAATGTGATGCAAATAGCAATAAGCTTGATCACTTGTTTGGAAGAAGAGGTCTGCATTTTGGAATTGCCACTTTCTGGCGTTACACATGGACTATAGCTGCTGTTTATAACTAACAATTCAGGTTTCTATGGTGGAAATGGAGGAAATTTAGGCACTGTGAAGTATAATTATTCATTGAACATAATTGATTCTCTTAATTAAGAGTGTTTTAACAATGGTATTATTCAGTAGTCAATTCAAACCAAGTTCATTTTTCATGGGTTCCTCCTTGAACCAAGCTGGTACTGGTCAATTGGAGGTGGATTTCCTTCCTCTTAGGTATAATTTTGATTTTACTTCCCCTACTAACATCCAGAATATGATAAAATACCAAATATGAACCGTGATTCTATTACTAGTTGTTGAATAAATGAGCACTGCGGAGTGCAGAGAAATATAGACTTGGACTCTTACTGTTGAGGTGAAGGGGTGGAAATGCTTTAGAGCCCACATCGACAAGTGTAGAGAGAGAAAGTAAGTGCTCTTAATATAAAATGAAAGACTTACCAAGGAACAAAGCACGGAGCCGTGTGTTGAGTACAAAGCGAACTATTCTTTCGCCTTTTACTAAAGAATACCGTGTACTCGTCACTAAAAGCGGCATACGCCTATTTTTGGAGGGTTATTCCATAAGGAAAACCCAACAAATCTAGTTTAAAATGTTTTTTTTTACTTAAATATGATATATTTTCTTTTTCTATTATGCAACATCAGCTATAATATATTTTACATGGGTTGGCATGATTATACAAGTTTTAACCACTGCTCCCTACAAACGTGAACCTTCCTCAAAAGAGTTTGCATCACTCTGCAAATTGCAACAAAACAAGTACCAAATCTGCACACAAGATACAAAATTTCTAAGCTCAAATAATTGGTAATAGTCTGCAAGCCAACGAACCCTTCACTGTAAAGCTCCTTCAAACAAATGGTTTTGGATGGGACCAAAACACGTTTCTTTTTTTTATTTTTTTTTCGAACCAAAACATACTTTTTACTTTAACGTAGCAAATTGAAAGAAAATGCTTGACCGTTTCAAAATGTTTGTTCAATCCATTTTGTTGTTAGAATGCTTTGAACAAATTTGTTTCAACAAATTACTATTATTTATTAATAATAATTAAAATAATAAATATATATATAAATAATAATAATACTAGTAATAATAGCAATTTTTTTAAGTACGAGAGTAAATAGGTAATTGTATATTATACTCATTTTCCTTTCCCTCACTTTTTTACTCATTTTATTTCAAACCAAACAACTCAAAAATTCTCTTACTTTCCCTTTATTTTCTCTTCTTTTTTCTTCCTTTCCTTTTTTTTTCCTTCTATTTTTCATCCTCTCATTTTCACTCTTCATCCAAACAGAGCCTTAATGAGAACTAAAATCATGATTTTAAATAGGATCAAAGGAAAAAATATGAAGGGTCAAAATTAAATTACATTTTTTTAAAAAAAATAAAACCATATTTAACCATTATTATTAGACCATCATAACAATTGAATTAAGGGTATTCATAGAATGTTAAGAGTTTAATAGATACACACAATCGGTGTAAGTTTTTTTTTATAATACATCCAATTCGTATTTTTTAGAGTTTAAAATACATTCATTAAAAACGTGATAGCACATTATTATTATTATTTTTGGTAATGTAAAATTTAGGGTGAGATGATGGTGTCTAAGTCTAAGGTAGGGAAAGTATTCGGGTTTAAAGAGCAGTTACAAAGATACTAACATTTATCTCATCCCAAGCAGAGGAGTGAAGATTTGAACCTGTGTGACCTGTTAAATACGAGACACTGAATTTACTCCACTTGACCAACCTTTTGGGATTAAATATGGTAGCACATCATTAAATATGTGTAAAAAATTTTATTCATGCAAAAAAAGAAAAACTAAAACAATTTTCTAAAACACCTAAAAATAGTTTCAGAATTTTAATTTTTAAAAATAAAATGTAATGACTTTTCAAAATTATTTTAAAAATATTGTCTGTCAAACATGTTTTTCAATTTTCTATTTTTAAAAATAAAAATTAATTTTTAAAAACTGTAACTAAACATACTCTTAGTTTTTCTATTCATTTTGATCTCATCATCTATGGTATTACAATGTATCTATCCTTTGAACATTTTCATTATATAATTTTATTTTCATATTTTGAAGAAAAATATTTAAAAGAGATGTAAAAGTATAATTATAGAAAAAGTTAAAAATTAATTAAAAGTAACATTAATATTTAAAAATATTATAGGACATTGATCGGTAGCCATTTCATGAGATGTGATGGAGAGAGAATTAAGGAAATATGAGAGTTAAATGTTTGTTTGAAATTTAGGGTGTTTATATATCATTATTTATTATTAAAAAATTAAAATTGATTTAATTATTATTTAGAATAATTGAATAGAAACTCTTTTATTTATAATAATATAAATTTCAAAATATTAAATAAAATAGAGCATAATAGATGAAGATAAAGTTTAAAAATATCATAATTTTTTTAATATTAACTTGATGACATCACATTGATTTGATTCAAGTTAGTTGAAATTTTTTAAAAAGTAAAGTCATAATCAATCCAATTAAATATATTTAATTTGATTTTTCTTTTATTCTAAACCTAACTCAAATGTGAAGACAAACCCTTCACAGAGGTGGATCAAAAAGGTTCACCATCTAATTTATTTTCTAAATTCTACGAACTGTCCAATCATCATTATTTGAATGGTATAAGATATTTGTGGAAAAAGAAAAAGAGAACACAAGAAGTCTTCTCATAACACGCCTTCAGCTTAAAGTCTAAAAGTGTAATGCACAATAAGAAAGAAAATGGAACAAAACTTCCAATTATTTCCTTGTTTTTTTTTTTGGTAAGACCTTGACATGAGATGTATTCTATTTTTTCTAGTGAGGGATTAATTATTTCTTTCTTGAGTGCAACCATTTGTCATGGCTTGAGCGGGAAAAAAAAAAAAAAACTTTACAAGTTTAACTTGCCCCTTCAATTCTTCACTACGGTAAAATTTTGAGATTTAGCATTAATTTGTTTTACCGTTATGATTTCGCAGAATTTAATTTTAAATCAGTTTTGTTCAATGTGTTTCGTAAAATGTGCATTACTCATCTCAACGATTGATTTTTTAAGAACCAATTCTACTCAACTGTAAACTAAACGGACACTTAGGGTGTGTTTGAGTTTAGAAGGGAGGAAAAAAAAAAAGAGTTAAAGGGAGAAGGAAGGAGGAGAATAGGGATGACAATGGATAGGATTTGGGTAGGGTACTATAATACCCGTTCCCATACCCGCGTTTAAAAAAAATACCCGGACCCATACTCGCGTGGGTAGTGATTCTAATACATGTACCCTTACCCGCTGGATACTCAAGTACCCATACCCATTACCCGCATTTTTGTTAACTATAAAAAATAAATTTATTAGAAAATGAAAATTAATTAAAAAAATGAAAAATAATCTATAGATCATCCGAGTATAAACCTATAAAACAACTATAGTATGTGGAAGTGGATGGGAGATTAAAACAATGGAAGGGGAAATGTAAATTAGTTCATGTTTTGCTATTTTATTGTTTAGGACAAAACTATAACATTTAAATTAACTAAATTAGTAATATATATTAATATTTTTTCTGTGACTATAATATATATTAACATTAACTTTTTTTGGGAAAAATAGTAATTAATAATATAAACATATATATATATATATATTAAATTAATCATATGTATATAAATTATATTAATTATATAAGTGCAAGTATGGGTATGGTAAGGTACTATAGTACCCGTACCCGCACCCGTATCCATTAAAATATGCGGATAATTACCCATACCCAGACCCATTTGATAGGTAATTACCCTACTCATTGTGGGTAATTTTTGCGGATACTCACTTGGTCTAGGTCCAATTGTCATCCCTAGAGGAGAAGAGGGGAAAAAACTTTGTAAAATACCCAAATCTCAAACACAAAGCGGGGAATGACACCCAATAAGCCCTTCCCTTCCCTCTCTTTTTCCCTTGAAAACTTAACTCGCAGACATAAGTAAATCACATTATCCGTTATCATGATTTTGTTTTTTTTAGTACAAATGGGCGTAGCATTAGAATAAATCTAGAAATTCTTAAATAAATTATTTTTGGAATCTGAAAGGCGGGTGTTATTTATTTAGGATTTAAAATCACACAGCAGAACTTGAAACTTAAATGACAAGCAGGTAGTGGTGCAAAGCTTGAATCCTCTATTGAGGATTTATTACACAATCAAGTCATGGCATGGGTCTTGGAGAGGAATGGTAATGGGTTTAGTGAAGTGAGAATTATACTTCCAGAGCTTGAATTCTCCCACCACAAAATCATAGTAACCCCCCAACAGCTCCAATTTCTTGTTCCTTATTTCTCTATCAACATATGGATATGTCAGCAGGTTCACCAACGAGTTATTCACCGATTCCTGCATTTAATTTCCAACTCATCATCTTTAATTACTTTCCTCATTATAATTAATTATTAAACAATCTTGAAATATTTGAAGGATAGTAGCTGAATTAATGGAAATTAAAATATATAACTACAGCTAGCATAGCTAACCTTTTCACAGAATTTGCATAGTTCTTTGAGATCACTGCCTTCATGTTCCCTCAGGACTTTCGCTTTGGCAGGTAAACCAATTTTCATCCAATCATCTATGAAGTCACTGCACAATTCAATTAAATTAAAAAAAAAAGGGTTAAGCATCACCATTTGTTCCATTCCATCCTATATATTTATGCTAAAGTGTTTGGTTTATATTATTGGATCCACCTTTAAAACGTGGATTTATATCAACGCTACTTTCAGAAACATTAACCTAGATTCACGTTTAAAACGTGATTTTAATGGAAAATAAACACACACTATTGGTGTATTTGGTTTATACTGGATCCACGTTCCGGACAGAAACTCTAGCGTTTGCCAGGATCCACGTTTCTGTCCGGATCCACGTTTGAAACGTGATTTTGGGATAAACCAAACACACACTAACATCATATTTCAACTATGCGTTTGCCAAATAAGGAACTAGAGCAGTGAAGTGAAACTATATATTGTTGTGTAGAAATCAAGTCTTACTAGGGAGCAGAACCATCCTCTGGATGACTCATAAGCCTTTTTATTCCACCACAGCGGCTATGTCCAATGACTAGAATATTTTCCACCTGTAGAAGTATTTGATTGGTCTGTTATATTTATATCTCTTACACAAGAAAAGGAATTGGCCTTTAGGAAAACTTTATGAATATACACTAATCATCACCTCAAGAGCCGTGATAGCATACTCAATAACTGCACCAACTCCACTGTACCTTTGCTGTGAAAAAGATAGGAGTTGGGAGACTAAGAAATTTGATTATTTAAACCATTTATTGAAAAGAGATAGAGAATGAATTTCAGAAATAATTAATTAATGGTTGTGGATAATAGTGAAGAAGACCTGATTAAATGGAGGGACCATGTTAGCAATGTTGCGAATCATAAAAGCTTCTCCAGGTTGGAAGTTTAGAATAACAGAGGGACTCACTCGAGAGTCAGAGCAAGCAAATACCAGAAACTTAAACAAAAATGAAAACAGAATAGAGTTAAAGGACATAAAAAGGAGAAAAATTTTGGAAACAAAAAAGCACACAGCATAATCAAACTTTTTTAAGTAATCACCTTGGGATGTTGTTCCTCAGCAAGACACTTGAACAGATCCGGGTTTTTGCTGCCATTTAGTAAAAGAAGCATGCATGAATTCAAATTATAAAGTGAAATGTAATTGAAATGACCAGATCAGAGAGAGAAATTATATGTATGTATGCTCAATAATGAAATTAAATTCAATGAATTTGTAAGTGTACTCGAAAATGTTGTTCTTGAAGCAAGTGAAGCCTTCTATGATTTTCTTTTCAGCAGGGTCAAATGGACGTGGATGTGGATGACATCCCTGCAGCTGCAACTCAGATATAAGCTCTTCAAGTTTTGAGGCAGCCACTCCATTAAGTTCCTCCTTCTCTCTGCAACCAGTAATTGCAATATATATTATAATTATTATTTATTTTGCATTATTAAATTGGTTTATATGTGCCTGCTTGTGGTTAATTTTAAGGCTCAGGCAACATTCTCTTCTGTTGGTGATTTTCATGTGATTAGAGTTTGAAAGGTAATTAACCTGAGAAGCTTCTTCAGTTCTTCAATGACCACCTCACATGATTGCTTTGCCATAGTTAATTATATCCCTTCAAAAACTGCAATTAATTAAAACACTTCAAAATTAAGGCAAAAACTTAATTGATATAGTAGTACTTCGTAATCAACTTAGTAGATATCAGAAAACTTAATACTAGTACTCCAGCATGCAATTTTATGAAATTCAAGTGCTGGATACTGATCAGTTGGTTGTTTGAGAAGGGATAAAAAAAGGGAAACTAAGACATAGAGCTAAGGGTGATGCTACTAATACTATAATTAAGATAATTAAGATAGAAGCAAGGTTGGTTTATAGGTTGAAGGATTGATTTTGTAGTGAAGAATAGATAGATACCCTATGCAATGAGATAATTGTGGAACCTGAGAGATGAAATTCGCTTGTACATTTTGCAGTGAATGCGTATCCTATTTATAAGCTGAAACTGAATAGCATATGTTAGAAAATTAAACATCCTTTGTTGTCGCACGTTTTTTTGCATGACTTAATGTTTGATGATGATAACAAAGTATACGCGCTGGATTGCTAAGTTCAATATTTTGTTTCTTTTTTATAAAACTAGTAGTTGTACCCGGGCAATGCGCAGGAATTTTATAATGTGTTAATAATATTTTTTTATTTTAAAATTATAATTTGTGTTAATATTAAATTATTATATAAAAAATATTTATTATAAGTATGAAATATGATTAAAAAGAAAATATTTAAGAAACTTTTATACACAATTAAATAATTAAAAGAAGTATAATGGAAGATTTCACTTATAGCATGTTTGTAAAATTAAATAGATAATAATTTGAAAAATTGAAAATATATATAAGATATATATCAAATATTATTTTAAATTTCAATTAAATTAAACACTAAATGATATTTATTGAAATTTCAAAAATAATAATTAATTGAAGATTTAATAATAGATTCATAAAATTTGTTGCTAAAATAAAAAATCATATCAAATACATTAACAATTAATTATTTAATTATTGGAATTGAATAAATAATTTAATTATTCAAATTATTAAACATATTTTCATCAACGAAGTAAATAAAGAATTGACGTTTTAAAGCTATTGTTAAAATTCACAAATAGCTTTTTCTTCGATATTTTAGATAAATGTTTCTAAAATTAGTATGGTATTTCTGTTAACATAAATTTCACTTTGTCTAATATTTTTGCAATAGTTCATATTTATTCATTTTCATAATGAATTATATTACAATATACTTTTTATCAAACTTATATATATTGATTAATATAATCTAAATATTTTAATTAAATCATAAACATCTATGTAAACCCCAAAAAAAACGTTAATATTATTTTGTATAAATATTTAGTTGCATTTGAATTCTCTAAAAAGGTGTTTAAAAGATTAAGGTCGGGGAGACAAACAATTATCATACAAAAAAGACGATACACACAATTATAGAAAATAAAGTATAAAGTTGTATTAAAATTTAGAGAGAGAAAAAAACTATAACCTTATTTAATTATAATTATTATTTGAATAAAATATTTAAGCTAGTAAAATAAAAAAGATATAAAAAGGAAATAATCAATTAAAAATTATATTAAGACCAATAGCGGTTACAATAATCGATGTGTAGTATTTAATAAATATATCAATAAAAATTGAATATTAATTTTATAGGTAATTTATGTACTTTATTTCCTTAAGAAAAAAAAAGAGTTTACTTTACCATGTGCTGAAGAGAAATGCAAAAGAAAATGGGTTTAACAAAAAAAATCAATAATTTTAAAAAAGAAGAGGTACATTCAACAACTTTGTTTGAAACGTAATATTAACTTTTTATAGCAAGCTTTAAGCGCCACTATAGTGTCCATTCCACCCGATACTCGCGCGCACACACATATATAGGGTGGGGATCAACTTACTCTAGGAGTAACTCTGGCAAAGTTACCCTGCTTAATAACTTCTTATAGAATGTGAATTTAACAAATCTAATCGTTGACTAATTTAATATTAATATGATGATTATGCACATCAAATTTTAGATCAATTGGACATTCATAGATTTGTAATTTTAGATTAAATATTTACTTAAATTTTAAAAAGTATATTGCACGTTCAATTAAAGTGATTTGATGAAAAATCAAATGATTTTTAAATTTTATGAAATTTTGTAGGCTTAATCTATTTAATGAAAAATGTTAATATGACGGTTGGAATGATGAAATTCACATTTTATAAGAAGTTATTAAACGGAGTAACTTTACCCAGAATTACTCCTGGAATAAGTTGATCCTCACCCTATATGTATATTCATTTTATTAAAATATCTAATATATTTATATATATATTTTTTTAAATTCATATATATATATATATATATATATATACACACACAATATTGCATATTAAAAATATATTTTTAAAACTAGCTATTTGTGTTTTTTTCACTTTATAATATATGACTAATAATGTTAATAATCATCTTTTACAAATCTTGAAGAATGTTCTATGTTTATAAATAGTATGATGTGGATGTATATTCTAATATTTAATAGAAAATTTAAAAATTTGATTATGTGTTGTGTTTTAAAACCTTAATATATTATATTTTGATTTAATTAAATTGTTATGTTGATGATATTTAATAATTATGTTTTGATGATTTTAAAGTAATTTTTTAATTAACTTATAGTTTTTTTTTAAAATTAATATTTTTTATTAAATTATTAATTTTTTTCTTAACTAAAGTGTGAGTAATGAAACGTATATAATTACATGTAGACGTCCAACAGATATCACAAGTTGGACTCGAGTAAGGGCTTTTTTAAAAAAACATGTGTATAATAACAGATACTATCATGCCCAAATGATACTGATTGTCACTATTCGTATATACAGTATATACACCTCCGCCTCCGATCCGAATTGATAAAAATATATTTTTCTCATAGATATACAAATCATTTGAGACGGTTTTAATTTATTTTCTTAAATTAAATGAGATCATCATTGAACGGAGAACGACAATTCGTAATTTTTCATACACACATCTTTTTCGAAACAGTAGTATCGTCACTGACTTCAATTCTAATTTTGTCTATTTTGTACAATAGATTGACAAAAGAAATATGACTTGATTTGATGCATGAACCAATAAATCTATATATGGGTGCAAAAGTACATGTATTAAAAAAGTATCTTTAATTTGAGTTTTTTTTAATTTCACTAATAATTATAAAATATTAATTTTTTTTATTTCTAAAGATTTGAAGATGAAAAATAATATAAATACTGTTTTTATCATTTTTCAGACAAATCTTTAAAGGCAATAAATAAATGAGTTTAATTAGTATGCACCAACAGTGTAATAGAGTTTTACACTAACGTTTAATCATGATTCTTCATTTATATGACTTTTAAAATATTAATTAGTAAAGTCAACAAACTTACCATAAATCAAGGGTTGTGATTAACCATCTGTGTAAAATTTTTTACACTATCGGTACACAATCCTTTTTCTCTCTCTTCTCTAGATAAAAATATCACGTTTTTAAAATTATTAATAAAATAGAAAATAAAATTAAAAAATATTTTTCAAATCAATTATGTCCTTCTGGACTTAGAAATCAGATTTAGACACAGATGCGAAAATTATCTACAAAGGATAAAATATTTATCCATCTAATGAGTATGAGTTTGTCAGTTTGGCCAAATTTCATGAACCTAAACTTGAATAGCAAGTTTCAACGTTAAAAAATAATTATCAATAGAATTGCGGGCGGGGGTTTGAATTTGAATTCGCAGTATATTTATAACATTTTATAATTAAGATATAAGATATATTTTAATATTTTTTATTAAGTTAAATGTTAAAATAAAAGGTGTAATTTTAGTATTACAATGTCATTTTTATTTATAAAAGTTGCATTAAGGAGAAAAGAATATATTGTATTTAACTAAGAGCTAGATAGCAATAAATTTGGGAAATGGATTACTAAACGTGTCCAAAATATAGATATATAGATACCAATATTTTTTAAGTATAAAAAGGACACACCCTACCGGTACCCATCGTGATGTTAATTCTGTAACAGCATATTTAATTATTTATCCTACCATCTTTTAAAAAAAATTTTACACAGACATCAAATGATGTATGAGGTATCACATTCATTAAATGATATGACGACACATCATCGAATGTCAGTGTAAAATTTTATTACACTAACAATGTATATTAATTAAATTCATATTTTATAATATTTTACACATTTTTATTTTATTATATTATTTTTATTACTTTAAGCAACCCATCCATCTTTTTATCTTTAGCCCAATAATTATCAAAAGTTTCTTTAATGGATTCAACAATCTAATACACATTTTTATTATATTGAATAAGTGTCTGATTGGTTCCCAGTTGACAATACCCAAAACCAATTTCGTAGAATTGATTTTATTAGTTAGCAAGGGGAGACTAAACCATCAGGGAAACCTCCAACATATGGTCAATTAATGATCAAATCACATAAGTGATCTAAACACCACATCCAACCCAAAACCTTAAGGTGTTAGGTTTATGGGTTTTGTCACTTATATATTGCTCTCCTTGTTTATTCCTATCTAATGTGGGACTAACACTTGATATCCCAACAATCTCCCCCTCAAGTGTGAGTCAATTCATTTAATACTCCCCCTCAAGCGGAAGCTTTTTCATCACGAGTATTCCGTGGTAGGCATTAGACCTTGGCCATTACTGCCAATCTCTTCACACTTGCACCGCCGTTGGCTCACATCAACGACACACGCCGCCTATCCTCCACATATCGCTAGGAAGACTTTCAATACAATGATCACCTTATAGATCCACCACCAATTTCTCGTCTGAGCCGATCACCTTATCACATCACCAGCTTTGATACCACTGTTAGGTAGCGAGGGGAGACTAAACATTTCTCATCTGAGCCGATCACCTTATCACATCGGATTTGATACCACTTGTTAGGTAGCGAGGGAGACTTCCAACATAGGGCCAATGAGAAAACCACACAAATGATCTAGATACCACATCCAACCCAAAACCTTAAGGTGTTAGGTTTATGGGTCTTGCCACTTATATATTTCTCCCCTTGCTCATTCCTATCTAATGTGGGATTAACGCTTGATATCCAACATATTTTAAATTACTTCCGTCCAACGTGCTTCATAAATCGTGCATCATCCATTTTCTTCCATTAATTCAATAAATCTATCAAAATCAACCATACCCAACTATAAAAATAAACTTGCCCTAAATAAATATTAAAATAGAAGTCTGGTTGAAAATGATAAAAATGACATATATGGACAACATTAATTATCAAATAATGATGAGTAAAAATTATCGAGGGATAAAATTGTAATAAATTTTTAGCCGGTAATGAAAAATAAGCTTTTTAAAAAACTACCTCAAGTATACCTTCTCAACAAAACTAGTAGCTATGTGAAAAATCTACACTATCAAACACTAATGAAATAATTTTAGCTACTAACTTCAGTTTTCATTTAACTAAAATATCTTACCAAATACACTTTTACTAAAGAAGTTATCTACTAGATTTCGAAAATATAATACTCTAGATTTTTTAACTACACCTACCAATACCATATATTATGAACATATTTCGATTTTTACATTACCATTTAATATTAAAATATTGGCTTAAATATGTTTTTTGATCCCTCTAAAATATACTCGTTTTCAGTTTAGTCCCCATAATTTTTTTTTATCTTTTCATCCCCTAAAACCGTTCCTTTTCAAAATAGTTCTCGTCGTTAGAATAGTTAACAAGATGTTAATGTGGCCGTTAACATGTTTGCTGACCTAGCTTTCTCAGACTTATGTGGCATCTAATGTGTCAATAAATTAATATTATAATTTATTTCATTACATAAAAAAGGAAAAATATTTCAAAATCAAGAAATTAGAAAAGAACCCTGTCTTCTTGTCTTCTTCGACGTCACTAGCCATTTTTTAGCTTCAATATCAATTCCTCAACTCTCAAAAAGAATAGAATAATTTACTTTTCTTAGAGGTCTGTGAGAGAAAGAATAATAAATGAGAATAGAAATCTTTCATGTTAAATCAAAACCAATAACAAACAAAGTTGGTTGCTATTCTGCATGGCTTTGAATTAGCGTGGAAATGTAGCTACAGAAGACTGGTTTGTTAGTCAAACTCCACTCTAGCTTTGTTGTTGATCGAGAGGCCACTGTTACACTCACATCATTATGCTGGTATATTATATCTAAAATCCAAAGTTTGGTTGCTAAGGATGGGTCAATCTCCTTTCATCATACTCTGCGTGAAGGGAATTATAACGTTGATTTTTTAGCTAAGCTTAGAGTTCATTCCATGGAGCCATCAGTTCTACTGCAACACCCTCCTCCGACCATATTGCCCGTATTACTAGCTGATGGGATGAGGGATCGATTTCCCCGTGATTAGTTGATTTTTGTTCTTGTTTTTTTGCCTTTTCCTGCTCTTTTTTTTGTTTCCTTTATCTTTTTAAGACTCACTGTAAAAAAATAGTTTTTAGACCATCGATGAATATTCCATTCCATTGAAATAACAGACAAAATATTTCAGACCTTTGCTTTGCTCTGCTCTCTCAGAAGAGAAGACAAGTCACAACCTTTTCTAGAAACTTTTTACCTTAGTTGGTTATTAATCTAACTGAACTGAATTGTCACTCACTTATTTCTCTAAGCTCTCTCAGATCTATGAGAATGGAGCACTAGGATTGTTGAGAGTTGGAGGAATTGATATTGAAGCTAAAAATGGAAGTATGGCGTTGAAGAAGACGAGAAGAAGGTTCTCTGAGAGAGACAAGAAAGAGTTTTTTTTTTTTCTAATTTCTTGGTTTTGAATTTTCCCCTTTTTTATCTAATAAAATAAATTATAAAACTAATTTATTGACACATTGGATGTCACATAAGTTTGAGAAAGTCAAGTAGCAAACATGTTAACGGCCACAACAACACTCTGTTAACTATTTCAAAGGCAAGGACTATTTTGAAAAAGAATGATTTTAGGGGGATGAAAAGCTAAAAAAAAATTTAGGGGGACTACAATGAAAACGAGTGTATTTTTTAGGGACCAAAAACATATTTAAAACCAAAAATATTTATTATTTACTAAATTGATAAACTTAAAAAAACTATTTAAGGAGAAGTTTTATAAAGAAAAAATAATTAAGTTATAAATAAGTTAAACATGTCAATCTCAAACATTTTTTTAACAAGTCAAACTCAAACTTTAAGTTTGACCCGTTTAAGTAAATGAACCAAATTTAAGCCACCTATTTTTTTTTCACAAGTCAAACATAAATTCCAGGTATTTGACTTGGCTCGACTCGTTTACACCGCTTAGGACTCGGGGGTGTTAGTGTTAGATCTTTAAATTAATTAATATATTAATATTAATGAGTAAGTTACTTAAAAATAGGCATGGCAACGGGACGGGGGCGGGTTTTGCTCTCCCCGTCCCCGACCCCGTAAAAGTCAGGGCGGGTTCGGGTTTAAAGAGAGCATGTATGAGATTATGAAACCCAACCCCAACCCCGCGGGTTCCCATCGGGTTCGGGGAAACCCGCAGGGATTTCATCTTTTCTATTTTTCATTTTTTTCTCTATTTTTTTAACTTAAATATATGTTTTTAAATAAGTCATATATATCTAATATATTCTAATTCAAATAATACGTAAATATAAACATTGATAATCTTAAAAAAATAAGAAACTTAATAACTATAATATATTTTAATAAAAATATATAAGTTTACCTTTATTATTTAATTATTAGTATATTAAAATTATTCAATTATTATATCGGGGAGGGTTCGGAGACGGAGCGGGTTCTTGCACCCCAAACGCGCCCTCGTCCCCGTAAAAGGTGGGGTAGGGGTCGGGGTCGGGTTTTACTTAAACCCGGTCAAAGCGGGTTTTCCCCGTCAAAGTCAGGTCAGGGACGGGTCGGTACCCGCAGGTTCGGGTTTGTTTGTCATGCCTACTTAAAAATTGTTATAGTTATATGTATATATATTCATAATTTCATATCATTAAGGATAGTTTATAATTTTTCGATATTGAAATAAGAGAATTAAAAAAATATTAAATGAAAATATTTATTATATATTTTTTTTGGTAAAAAATATGAAATTAAAAAACAAGAAGAAAGTACAAGATAGAATTAGCCTATTCTAAAAAATATTTATTATATTAAAAACATAAAAAATGATAAATTTTTTTAATAAAAATATTTGATTTTTAATATTCTAATTTTTAAGTTTGATCTTTACAAAGCTGATATTAATATTATATTATGTGGAGTGAAAAAGTATGATCACAGTTCTCGAATTTGGCCCGAGCGATTCCTCCTCACATCTTTGTGTGGAGATATGAGAGATAAAAAAAAAAAAAGTAAATGACTTGAAAGGAAAAATGGAATTTTATTCTATTTGACCTGCTGGAAAAAAATGAGAAACAAGAAAAATGAGAGCACGAGTTTCATGTGAAAAAGATTTTTTAAATTTTTTTAAAAAAGCTAAATTATTGAAACATATTTCATTATTTTTTCATTTTAATAGCTAAAAATTCATTTTATTATTTTAAACGTACAATTTTTTTTTGTTTATTATATTTAATTAAATAAGAATTGAGAAAATTTAACTTTTTTATCTTTTCTTTTTTTTCCTTAATTTAAATAAATATAAAATTGTTCCATATTTAAAAATTTCTCTCTATTTTTTATTTATTCTATTTTCTTCTAATATCCGAGTGTAAAGCAAAAAAAAAAAAAAGTCTACCATATATGCTAATGACAATCTTGAAGAAAGTCTTGTTGATATAGGTGGTCAAGTTGAGGAAATATATGCTCCATCATTGGATGAGTTTGACTTTGAAGGGGATGAAGATGTTGAAAGTGGAAGAAGAAGAGGATGAGGAGGAAGAGGAGAAGGAAGATGAAAATGAGAATGATGATAAAGAAGAATTATATTTTTATTAGATATGACTTCATTGTACTTCAAAATTACTTTAAATTTAAAGTTTCTTTGTTGATGATATTGACCACCATGTTGAAATTAAAAATATTCCTTTTTTAAAATACTAGTCCTGGTTTTATATTTTTATGTGATTGTGAGACGATATTATGATGGGATGTTGTCGTCTTGGTTTCATAATTTATATATTATATACTTTAAATTTAGTATTGTTATTGGTGTGTTTTGGAATTTAATGAGTAGCATTATCTTTAGAGTTTTTTTTTTATGTTTTTTGGTGTAAAACATCTTGATGTCTTAAGATGTAGATGACATACTACTATAAAATTGTATATAGGATATTTGAATTGATAAAAATTTATCAATACTGGAAAAAAAATTATAGAATAGAGATGGAATTAGAGACGTATATCAATAATAGTAACGGCTTCGAATTAGAGACGGAACATAAGTCCGTCTCTACATAGAGACGGAATGGAGCTTAGTAATTTAGAGACGGACCATGAATCCCCAGAGACAGATTTATTCGTCTCTGTCAGAGACGCAATCACTTAACATTTATTATGATATTAGACACGGATTTTTGCACTCACAGAGACGGAATTATTCCATCTCTAATCAGAGACGGACATAAAATTCCGTCGCTAGAAATTTTGCGACGCGCAAATCAGCGCCCACTGTCTCTAATCCTATATGCGACGAAAAAAATACATTTTAGAGACGGATTTTTTCCATCTCTATTTGCGATTTTTCTAGTAGTAAAAAAAGAGGAGTGCTATCATCACACTCTCTAACACACTCTATATGTTAGAATGTGTGTTGCTAGCACTTTTCAATCAATCACAAGAAGTGTGTTGAAAATAGTGTGTTAGAGAGTGTATTACTAACACTTTTCTATAAAAAAAAATAGTCTAAAATCATTGCGTGTTCAAAATGTTAAATACACGCTTAGAAAAAAAATGTTAAACACACATCGTGTGTCCTCACTCACATGGATTAGTGGATTCGAGGAAAAAAACAGATAGGAAAAAAATGTTAAGCCCTCTTACATTTGGATCTACAGTGATCCCTCAATTTTATTACTATAAAGGTAAATTTTTTTATAATATATTATTATTTTTTAATATTAAATTTATAAAAAAATGTGGGAAAGGTGGAAGAAAAAGGATTTACACGTATATAACATTACTTATTTATACTGTATATACTGTATTATTAAGTATTTTATATTTTAGGGGCATTTTTGAAACAAAAAATAAAATAATAGTATTTTTTTAAAAAAATAATTGATAGAGATTATTTTTATAATATAAAAAAATTTAATCTATTAAATCTTAAAAAATATTTTAATTGATGAAAAATTATCACGATAGGGACTTATGAATATTCTATCATGTCCAATATTAATTGAATTTTAAATGTTGATTAAAGAAATTAAGTAAATTAAAAAGGGAAAAGAGTATATAACCACCCTAAACTTTCACCCTTTTGCAAATAGGCACCATGAACTTTAATTTTGTCCTAATTAACCTTAAACTTCTATTATTGTTGCAATATGTCATTTCATTAACATAGAGTTAAATAATTAACGAAATCAATCATAATTATTCAAGATTTTGTAATTAAAATATTAAAATAATATAATAAAGTTTTTAAAAAAGAAACAAAACCCTAAATTAAAAGAAAACACTATCATGTTTCGCTTTTAGAATTTTAAATGTGTTTGAAATTTGACAGAATTCAAAAATAAAAAATTGAAAATTTTACTCTTTTACATGTTTTTAATATTTGAAACACAAAATATTAAAAAATTGACATTTAGTAAGTTAATTATTGAACTTCATATTAATGAAAGGACCTATTGCAATAATGATAAGAGTTTAAGGATTAATTGTGACAAATTGAAAATTCATATGGTGCCTATTTGCAAAAGGCCAAAAAATTCGGGGTAATTTTATGCTCTTTTCCCAATTAAAAATTATATAAAATAATTAATTAAATAAAAAATATTAATTTTATTTTAATATAAAATTTTAAAGTATGTGTTACAATTTATTGAAGATATACATGAGAATTCGTATAAGGAGAATACATATCGAGGTTATTATGCTCTTAAAATTAATAAGACTAGAATTTATTATAAGTAGATTAATTAGTGATATATTAATACTCAAACACAGCACAAGATATAATAAGCATGCACGTACATGTTCTCATATAAGTGAACTTTTTTTATTTTCCTGTTGCTTTTAATTTTTAATTTTAAATTAGTTAAATAATTAAATAGATTTTATTTGAAGAGCTGTGATATTCAGAATTTATTAAAAAAATATATTCTTATCTTATAATTAATTAAAATATTACATTATTTTCGCTTTATTTTTTATTTTTATATATTCATATAGAAATTACTACACCTCAAGGATTAGGTCTACTTTATTATTTCACTTTTTATTTTTATTATTTTAATTTATACAAATATTTTAAAAAATTAAAATGAAAATTAGTTAAGATAAAAATTTTATAATTATTAATAAATTAAAATAAAAACAGAAAATATTTTATTAAATCAAAGAGAATTGTTTAATTTCATTATTTTTATGTATATATACATGTACATATTCTTTTCGTGTAAATATTGTTTTCGTTTCATAACATTAAGTGCATGCATGTCATTTGACATATATATAACATGTTTGGTTACCAAAAAAAAAAAAAAGTAGATCCAATACAATATTATTCTTAGTACTGTTGATCGAAATTCAATGGTGGACATATGGTTGTATGTGGTGGTGATGGTGTGTAAATGCTTTTTTTTTTTTTTTACTTTTTGATAAAATTACAAATAAATATGTTGATGAGCTTTGATATATGTAGCACCTCTATTTCTAATTTTCTATATATTTAAATCCACTAGCCCTGATTTTTTTACTTTATTATTATAATTTTTAATTTGATTTGAAAGCTAAAATGTCTTTTCTCCTATACTTGTAGCAATTAGATTGCTTTTTTCATATTACATTTAATTCTTTTTATATATATATATACATATATATGTATATATATGATAATTATTATTAATTTTTATTTTTTTAAAATAGAGTAAAATATCATTTTAGTCCATATAAAATATCCGAGTTTTGATGCTTATAAAATATTTAAGCTATTTGTTTAGTCTATGTTGTTAATTCCACTATTAATTACGAATGTGTCAAACGCTCATCACAATTAGTAATCATGTGTATTGTACCCTATCACATTATACAACAGTGTTAGCCTCCTTAAACACATTTAAAGACTATTTGTGATATATATGAAGGAGGAAATGTACAAAGAATTTCAATTCAAATTAACCATGAAATTTGACTCTCTAAATAAGTTTGAGGAAGCTAATACTCTTATATACAATGTGTTAGGGTACTTTTAAAGTATGGTTGACTATTATGAACGTTCGACGTGCACATCCACAATTAACAGTAAAATCAACATCAGAAACTAAAAAATAACATAAATATATATTTTATAAAGATGGAATAAAAAAAATTTCTAGAACGAAAATTAAAATTCGGGTATTTTATAAGAACTAAAATATTATTTTACCGTTCAAAATATATTGCACTCAGGGTTCTGATCCGCCACAACTCATATTCATATTTATAATGTGGGTTTTTTTTAATATAAAACAAATACACACATACAAGATCACCAAGCACGCTCGTTCTCATGTTCACATGCATTGTTGTTTTGAATACAAGAGGACAAGGGTACAACCAAGACATCAACCATCAATAATATTATACATATTTCAGCCAAAACATTTTAGTCAATCCACGTTTGGAACGTTTTGTCTGGCTGCGGAGTAGGCACAACCCCTCCTAAAGTCATTGTTTTAGGCACTCAAAATATTGTTACTTTAGGTCTAAAAAATTATTTATTATTAATATTTTAAAAAATAAAAAATTAGTATTTAGTAAATAATATTAAATTATTAAGAATAAAAAATATTTTTTCTAAAAAAGGGTCCTATTTTATTAGGACTCTCTCTTCTCGTAAATAATAATTATTAATAATTAATTTTAAACATTATTCTTATTATCTACTTTATTTTCTTTTTTTTTTGTGACTTTTTTCTTCTATATGTGTTATATTGCTATTGATTCTAAATTAATTTTATTCATTTAAAAATACACCGTGATAAAATTCACTTTAGGCCCAAAGAAATGTTGGGATGGTCCTGCTGCGGAGCCACCTTATTAGGCAACGTATTGGTCCCTGATTTTTAGGGTATAATGCACTTTAGTCTCTAACTTTTAATAAATCTCTTTTTAGTCTTTGACGTTACTTTTTTTTGTGTAAACCACAGGTATCCCCTATTACCAGAGGCAACCTTGTTCGAAGCTTAGTCACAGTTAAGGCTCCTCACCCGCTCCCGAAGGATGTGTTTAGTTGGGATCGAACCTGGGAGTTCTTTCCACAATCTCAATCTGCGTTGCCAACTGAGTCACAACTCTTTTGTAGTCTCTGACGTTACTTTGCATAAAGCAATTTAGTCCAAAATCCTAATTTCTGCAAGTAAGTTGGGGTTTATGTGTCACGTTAGGCTACCTAGTACGACAAAAAAATAACGTTTTTCCCATTTTCTAAATGTGGGACACCTAGCCCTAATAGATATTATTCTTCTTCCCTTTTCTTGTTCTTTGTTCATCTTCTTCAACGCCATTTTTTAAGAGACCGTTAATTAAGACTAGGTGTCTCACACTTAAAAAAATAGGGGAAATGACGTTATTTTTTTGTTATAGCCTAACGTGACACATCAACACCAACTTAACAAAATTTAGGACTTTGGACTAAATTGCTGGATGGAAATTAACTTCAGAGACTAAAAAAAGTTTGTTAAAAGTCGGGGACTAACATGCATAGTGCCCGAAAAGTCAGTGATTGGTCTACTAGTTTACTCGTGGAAAAAATGAATGAAAGGGTTATACTCCCTTCGGACTCAATTATAAGCAAAAAACACTCTCTTATGGTGGACTAAAATATAAGCAAAAGTTAACTAATTTCACTCTATTAAATGATATCATCCCAAATTGTCCTTTATTTAATTCATATTTTATTTTCCAACCACTCTATTTAATGCATCATGTGCCAATAGAAAGAAAGTATATCCACTTGAAACAAGTTTCAATAAAGTTGAATGTGGGGTAATTTAGGAAATACAATTACTTTTTAGATGAAATCAAGAAAATTAAATGAGTTTAACAAACTTTCTTAATAAGTGTAAATATGGTTATTTTTACTTATAAATGAGTCAAGAGGGAGTAACATTTATGGTCTGCTAGTATACCCTCGTATCAAAACCCGATGAGGAAGTAAGAATATACTTGTTTTTTTTATCAGCAAACAACAATTGACATATAATAGGTAGAAGGGGTACCTCAACCCATTATATCAAAGTTTAAATTTTCTTTAAACACAGCATACATTCATTAACCCATTCAGCATAAGAAAAATAAAAACCATTCATTCTCACATTAAGCCAACTCCAAGCTCTAACCTACACTAGTTCTAATAAATCTATAGAATCCAGCCCATCATTTTTAAAAATAATATTATTTCTCAACAACCAAATAGACCACAATAGAGAGAACCAAACTACTTGCCAAGCATACTTCGCCTTCCTTCCCTTAAGGATGCCATCATGTTGAATAAAATGCTCCCTGCAATGCAAAGGATCACATATACCAATCCAATTGTAACAACTCATCCACATTTTATAATCACAGTTAAACAGCAAGTGACTGTTGTCTTCTTCAACATACCTACACAAAACATACCTACCATTTAAAGGAGGAGCCCAATATATTCCTTTTTTTTTTCAGATTATCATAATGTTGTTTATCTACTTATTAAGTTAAGATATTGTTAAGGTAAGATATTTTTTTATCTTTATGAATGCGGTGTTGAAATCTTTTTAAATATGTCAAATAAAACCACAACGTTATTAATCTTAATTGGAAGTACAAATTTCTAGTATTAAAGTCTTTAATGGAACTGTAGCTATAGTAAGTCTTAATCGTAGGCAATAAGTCTAATTTGATGATGTTACCATAAAAGGGTGAAAGAACGAAAGTTGGTGGCTATGTTTAAAACTAGTAGTTAGGTGGCCTTTAAAATAAAAAGAGTTTTTTCCTTAAAAAACTGGTTTCATTAGGTAAGGCTGTAGGCAATAACTTAACTTAATAAGCATATTTTTATGGAACCGATGAAGACAAAAATATCATAATGAATATAATCATGTTAAGACTCCTCCAATCTTTCTCTCGTACCTCTTTAAAATCTTAGAAACGAGCTAATGTTAGGGACACTTTTATTGGAGCATTATTTCCTTTGAAATTTCAGAGAAAGGAATAACAAGTTGGCATTTAGAAAAATGAATCATTTTTAGGTTTATCAGAAAACCAATTATCCAAAATATATATATGTTACAAAATTAATTAAAATGTTATAAACTAATGAAATAAAAATGTTACAATTTTGTAACTAAAAGTTAATAATTACATGTCGTCATTTGTATTTTTTTATGTAATAATTTAGCCTCAGAAAGGTATAAACTACTCCCTCCGTACCTTATTACAAGACTCTTTCAATCGTTTCACACAATTTAAAAAAAGTTGGTTAATGTATTGGTCTTTTAAAAATATTATAGCATTCCAAATATACCCCTATTTAAAAGTCACTATATTTTAGAGACATTAATTGTCACATGGTGAAAGACGTACTCCAAAAGTCACTTTCCAATAGTGTAGTTGAGCATGTGGGTAAAACTTCATTAATTATTCACACTCATCTATATATGAGGAATTAAAAGAGTTGAATATTAATGAAGGACAAATATGAAAATAATAATTAATTTATTTAAAAATCTGCAAATGACCTTATATTAAGGGTTACTCAATTTTTAAGGTTGTAGCACATGAATTAAGGAATGTCATTAATATTATAAATTTTATAAAAATTATAAACTAATTCCATATTATACCCCATATCTCTCATATTAAAACCACATCATTCAAGAAATTCATATTAATTAATTAATAATGGTAGAATTGGAAAAAAAAATCATTTAATACTATATTAATATTACTGAAAAAATTTCCAAAACGTCATATAAAATGAGGACGAGGAGTACTAAATTTTAATTGATATATTAAAAATTCATTGATGTTTGATAGATAAATATTAATGTTTTATAATATAAAAATAAATATAATTTAATTTTAAATACACTATTAATGTAAACAAGTTAACATTAATTATCTAATGAGTTTAACATTTAATAAGATATTAAATTGGTGAAAAATTAATTAGCTTCTTAAGAAATTATAGATTCAAAACTCATTATCACAATTATTAAAAAATATACTCCCTCCGGACTCAATTATAAGAAAAAAAACACCCACATATGATGCACTAAAATATAAGCAAAAGTTAACTACTTTCACCCTATTAAATGATATCATCCCAAATTACCTTTTATTTAATTCATATTTTATTTTCAACCATTCTATTTAATGAATCATGTGTCAATTGGAAGAGAGTATGTCCACTTGAAACAAGTTTCAATAAAATTAAATGTAGGGTAATTTAGGTAATATAATTATTTTTTAGATGATATCAAGAAAATTAAATGAATTTAACTAACTTTCTTAATAAGTGTGAATATGGTTATTTTTGCTTATAAATGAGTCCGGAGGGAGCATTGAATTTGTTAATAAAACTGTAACATAACCACATTTTTTTTTATAGAAAGTAATTATGTTTGAGAAACAGTTTTGTGCCAACTGATTCATAGGATAGTATTTTTTTTTTAATTATCCTCTCATTAGGTGAGAGATTAATCTCTCGAAATACGGTCATGCGCAAAGCGAAAATCCCCTTCTCAATAGTACTTTTTCCATTCACATAGATCCAATGATTGAACCTAAAACCTCATACTCTACCAAGTACTTCCTCTGGACTCAAATATAAGCAACAAAAATTTCACTTATGGTGGTCCAAAATATAAGCAAATCTCAACTAATTTTACTCTATTTAATGATCTTATACCAAAATACCCTTTAATTAAATTTAGATTTTATTTTCCAATGACCATATTTAATAAACACGCATAAGGAATGTTTCCACTTGGAACAAATTTCAATAAAATTGAAGTCTTCCATAAAGACTAATTTAGACAATACAATTGATTTTTAGATAAAATTAAGAAAATTAAATGAGATTAACTAATTTTTTTAATTAGTGTGAGTTTTTTTTTTTTATATTTAAGTACATGATAGTACTTGCTTATGATGTATAAAGCCATATAGAGTCGGTTTGTAAATAGATCATCATAGGCACTTACTAAAGCTTATCTACTAGATTTAAGCATTTTTTTATTTTATATTTTGATAAGCAAAGGTATATATTTCAACCCATAAACAATTCGCACGGTGCACATGAAGAAAACATGATTCACACACCCGTTTAAAAATATGCAATCAGCTACACCTAATTTTGCTACAATCAAGATAAAGAGCGAATTTTAATCAAATACAAAACAGAGATAATGTTATTCGGATTAAGCAATTTTATTATTCAAAGATAGTACTTCCGTTTTTTTATCCGTTGTTTAAGATTTTTATACAAAAATTAAGAAATGTAATAATAACTATGTCCTTTTAGGTCTTTTTCTTAATATGCATTTTTTTTCTCTCATTAATGCATTTAATATTTCTCTTTTTACAATAAAATGAATTCCTTTTTCAGATTCATTTTACCTCTTTATACCATAAATTTTTTGTTAAAAACATAAAAAATACATTTATCAAGACTTTAAATTTGTAGAATATTTATGATATAGTTTTATAATAAATATTTAAAATAAAAAAAAAATAAATTTAAAAAATATTAGGTAAAATTAGAAAAATGACATTTATTATTATCTTTATATTTGAAAACAAAACTTATTTAAAAAATTAATTTAAGACCCTAAAACGAGATATAAAAAGAAACATATGGAGTATTTGGATAAATTTATTAAAAAGCTTTTTCTTTTCCAGTACGCAGCTAGCTTCTTCATTTTCGACTTATGTAGGAAATTGATATTTAACAAAATTACCTTTACAACAAGTGGGGGATTTGGAGGATCTGGATCGTGTTCAGCTGTGCATCTCTTTCCAGCACGTATAGCTTCCAAATAGCTACGGAATAGCTATGGAAAATTTCCGTAGTTATAGCTGTTCCTAGCTATTCCTTAGCTAAATCTGCTGTAGAGGCTATACTACAAGAGATGATCCATACACGGGATTTGGATCCTCTCCCATTCCGCACTCTTTAAAAGCTCTTAACTGAAAAGGATTTGGGAATAGCTCGATCATTTATTTATATATAGACTCTTAGGCTGCGTTGATTTAAGGTATGTTGGGAGAATAAACTTTAGAATATGACATCTCTATGTTTGGTACTACAAGTTTTTTAAAACAGATTTCCTAGGCATTATTGCTCCTTGGGACAGTGACACTCTCACGGTTACTTAAATTTTAATTTTTTCTTATATATGATGATGATTGAATCTCGTGACATCAACATGGAAATTTATAATAAAGGACAAGGTTTATCTATCCTAATTAAGTGTAGGAAGTGTTAGAAAGAGAGATAAAAGGTAAAAAATAAAAGGATTAGTTGCATTTTTAGTCCCCTTATTATCATTAATCCGTGATTTTGGTTTCCCTATTTTTTTTTTTTGTGATTTTGGTCCCCTATTATTCTAAATTCGCGATTTTGGTCCATCTAACACATAGATTTTGAAAATAAGGGGACCAAGATTTTGAACTAAATCGCGAATTTGGAATAATAGGGGGACTAAAATCGCGAAAAAAAATGTAGGGGGACCAAAATCACGGATTGATGATAATAGGGGAACCAAAAGTGAAATTAAGCCAAAATAAAATAAAGAATTAAAGAAAGAGAAAATGGAAAATGTGATGATTGGTGTTATAAAAAAAAGAGATAGAAAAAAGTGAGTGCAAAAGAAAATGTATTAAAGTTAGGGTGAAAATATCAAAGTTCATACTTCTCATGTTCCATTTTATTTGACGTTTTAGCAAAAAAAATTTATCACAGTTTAATTGTCATTTTATAATACTAATACATTATTAAGTGATTTTTTTCAATTTCTCTCTTATCAATTAATTAATGTGTATTTCTTGAATGATGTGTTTTTAATATGAGAGATAAAAGATATAGTTGAGAATTAATTAGTTTATAATTTTTATAAAGCTTATAAAATATTAATGATATTCTTTAATTCTCGTGTCACAACCTTAAAAGTCAAGTAAAATGTGATTAAGGGAATATTGGTACTATTAAAATTAACCAAATAAATTTTAAAATGTATATCTAGTAATAATTGCTATTTCTCAAATATCATTATGAGAAAATAATATTATTTACGAAAATATAATTATACACTTGGAACAAAACGTCACCCCCTTAATGGCTCTTGCAATTGCCACCTGCTCCTTCTAGGCTTCTACCGGCCCACAGATAGCTGAATTCATATCCATCTGTCCCATACTGCATGCAGTTGAGGTTGTGGGTGGTCCCTTTTGTCTTTTTCTACAGAATTTATTAGAGAAATGTTGTTTATAGAATCATATAATATATAACATTTTATAGAATCATATAATATATAACATAGAGTGATAAAGATAGAAAAGTGAGAGAAATGTGAGATGTGATATATAATTTGATGGAAAGACAAAGAAAAATTGTGTTGCATGTATGTGTTATTATATGTTTCTTGTTGTATGAATTTAACATCTCAAATTTATTATATGGGAAATATACTTGTATTTCAATTTTACAAAACAAATCATATAATTAAGAGAGAAATTAAAAATAGAAAAAAGAAAAGTTCGAAACGTGATGGATAGTGTGATATAGAAAGATTGAGAGAAAAAAATATACTGTATAAATTGTTATATATAAATGATTTGTAAGAAAAAAAAAACTTGGTATATGGATGGTAAGGCAACCCAAACTCAATGGTACTCATACCAATTAGGCCATTTTTATTTCAGCACCCTATATTTTTTACTATTCACAAATCTTAAATGGGTCTCATCAATACACATCAGTAAATTCTTATTAAGCACTTATCTTCTCTAACCCAGCACCTCACTTTTTTACTATTTAGAAATTTAAATGGGTCCCACCAATACACACATCACCCATCTTTTATTTACAAATATTTTAATTAATAAATAATAAAATAATATTAATAAATAATAAAATAAAAAAATTAATTTTTTTAAAAAAATACCAGGGTTTAAACCACAGGAAAAGCTGAATAAAAAATTTATAAAAATTTACCAGGAGTTTAGAAATACAAAACAAAAAAAAATTAAAGCACTGGTACCCAACTGAACACCAATGCCCATGAAACACCTGGGTATGTCAACTCTATCGTTGAATTCTCATCAAGCATCACTACTTATAGAGCAATAAGCAGCCCCGTTAAAATTGCCCTTAATAACCCATAATGCATAGTATAATTATTTGTTATTTATATTGAGTATAAGTACAAGTAACCACCCATAAATTTTAATGGAAATGGGTAGTGTAGGGCTACTGCATAGTAACTAATTAATTCGTCCCATATATGGGTACATGCACACACACATAATCTTTTAATTAAATAATGATATATATATATAGAGAGACTTAAATATGTTTTTTATCCCTCTAAAATACACGCGTTTTTATTTTGGTCCCCCTAAAATTTTTTCTTTTTAAAATAGTCATCACCGTTAGATAAGTTAACAGAGTGTTGACATGTCCGCTAACCCCTATGCTGACCTATCCTTCTCACTCATATGTGGCAGCCACTGTGTAAATTAATTAGTTTTATAATTAATTTTATTAATTAAAAATGTTTGAAAAATAAATTCAAAATAACTAAAATTAGAAAATCATATTTGGATGACCCTCTATCCCAAAGAAAATCAATCTTCTTTCTTATTCATCCTTCTCCACCATTATTGTCGCTTCTGGAGCTTCAATCTGCCATTGTTGGCTTCCTCACGAGCTTCATTCCCGTAGCAGGTATTTCTTCTTCATTTCCGAAAGTGGTTGAACGAAACGTAGTGGAGCCATCTTGTGCGTTATTATTACCAGTAACAATAGTGGAACCCATCCCATCTCCAATGATCATCAAGTTCTTCGTTGACCTCTTAATGTCAACACTCTCTTTATAAACACCTGCTTTGACGTGAATAACAACTCCCCCCTTTTCCACTAAGCTTAGCAGTTGCAGCCACACCTTCTGATATGGTCTTATAATTCCCAGTGCCATCTTGAGCCACCACAATATCAGCTTTTTGTGTTGTCTGAAGAAGCTTTCTATCTGAAGAAGATAGCCAATCGGGGAAACCATATGAAAGAAGCAACTTTCGACCACCAACTTGTTTAGTTGTTGTTGATGATGACGCCAAAGCCATAGTCTTGCTGAGGGACAAGGAATTGCTAAGCAATTTGGAGAAATTGGTTAAGATGGATGGGAAGTAGTTTAAGTGAGAGGAAAGGTTGAAATCAATGAAACCATTGTGGCAAGTTTTATGGTTGGCAATGGATGCACTTTGACAAGTTAGCTTGTCATTTAGATTGTTTGAGCTGATTGAGGAAGTTGGTTACGTAATGAAGAAATACCTGCTACGGGAATGAAGCTCCTAAGGAAGCCAACAATGGCAGACTGAAGCTTTAGAAGCGACAACAATGGCGAAGAAAGATGAATAAGAAACAAGATTGATTTTCTTTGGGAGAGAGAGCCATCCAAATATGATTTTCTAATTTTAGTTATTTTAAATTTATTTTTCAAACATTTTTAATTAATAAAATTAATTATAAAACTAATTAATTTACACAATGGCTGCCACATATGAGTGAGAAAGACGGGTCAGCATAGGGGTTAACGAACATGTCAGCACTCTGTTAACTTATCTAACGGCAAGAACTATTTTGAAAAGAAAAAAATTTAGGGGAACCAAAATAAAAACGCATGTATTTTAGAAGGACCAAAAACATATTTAAGCCATATATATATATATACACACACGCACATGTATATATATGTATATAATATACATGCACATATACATACACACACACATATATATATATAATTATTTAATTAAAGTAACTCTCGTATATATCGATATTTAATTACTATGTAAACATTATATTGTGTTATGATTCATAATCTTATTACATTGTACTTTAATTTGATTAAACGATTATATTCGTCGTGTTTTATTATTTGGGTAATTTTTAATAATTTTTAATTGAGTTACGATTATTTTTAAATTAATGCTTTTTATTAATTTATTGATTTTAAATATATATTAAACCGATGTGTGATATGAGTATATATAGCTACCCAACAAGTAAAGAGATATGTATTAAAGTTACTATCCATATGGATATTAGTGCAAATATGATATTATTTTTTCAAAAGACGGGTATACGCACAAATGGGCAGAACCCTACCTAGGGATGACAATTTGCTACTGTATTTAATTAGGGATTCCCACCGGGACTATTCCATTAATTTGGGATCTCAAGGATAGAGATTTTTTCCATGTAGGGACAGGGACAAAAATTCCCTCGAAACAGATTCGAGGTCAAGGACAAGAATTATGCTCCCTATCCCACGAGGTCCCCACCCCGCCTATAATATATATAAAAAATAATATATGAACATATTTACAATATATATATATATAATATCTTAGTCATTTATTAAATAAATTAATGTATATTTTTCTACAATGTACATTTCAATAATTTCATAAATAAATAATAACAATTCTACGTTGATAAAAAAAAATAATGAAAATTCTAATGGGTGTTTTGTTAATTTTTCTTTTTTTTTTTTAAATTTCTTTAATATTAATTGGTTATCTCTGTAGGTATATGTGAGGAGTTGGGGAACGGAACGGGGGAAAATGTACCTCGTGACGGGACGAGGATAATGGAGAATTCTGGGGATGGGGAGTGGGGGGTCGTCACTCCCTGTCCCGTTCCGCGCGAGTGTCATCCCTAACTATAGCCAATAGATACATATTGGTATGCATCCCTGGTTGTTTTGGCTGCCTTTTACTTTGTCATTTGCAATTTCAAAATGAAGATAATGGTTGGTTGGTACATGGGTAGGAGTTCAAGACCATTTTGTGTAGTATAATGTTTAGTGGACACCCATGGGATGTCTACATCTAGAGAGATAGGAATAGAAAAGAAATAAAGTGATGGTTTGATAGATGTGATGAGTGATGTGATGTGATGTGATAAAAGAGAGAAATAGAAAGGTAAAGGGTATTAAGTGGGTGTATAAAACTAATAGGTGTTGACATATCATTGATGTTTTGTGTTATCGTAAACTTCTGTTTTGGTAGGTTTTGATAGTTTTTTATTATTTTAGTTTCAAGCTTTCGATAATGAATTAGAAAATTAGTAATTGTACAGTTTATATTTTCACACACCAATTTTCTCTCTATTTCTCTTTATCATTTATAATATCAATGATCACATATTTCATTTTCTTATATTTCTCTTATCGAATCGTTAGCAATAGGAAGCGCACGATTTAGTCAAGTAGTATAAAAGATATCATCTCCACGATTTAGTCAATTTTGTTTTTTTTATAAGCAAAGATGAATAATTAAGAAAAGAGTACAAGGGGTACTCCAACCCATAATACAAAATAATGTATTTCATGACTTAGATGGCCAAAAAAATAAAACCACCCCGAATAAACACCAAGCAACCACTTACATATATTTAACCAACACCTGGTAAAAATGACTAAAAGAAAGTATAGACAACAAAAGCCAAAATCAGTAAGCCCACCCAACACAAATGAAGTTACTATCCATCTCAAAAAGCCAACGAAATATTATTCTCAGGAGTCACACCATATCAGCACAATACAACTTAACAACAACCACCTTAATACCACTCCGACAATTCAACACAACCCACACCACCAGAAAACACATCTCAAGCAGAATAAAAATTCAAACAAGACCCAGGATCAAGAAGCCATAAGTTAAAAGGATAACTAAAATCATGATCCTTAGCACTTAATAATTTCCACGTTCGGATTTTGATCAATTCCACAATATCACCAGACTCAACAACTTTACTTAAAAACAACATTTCATTTTGAGCAAGCCACAAAGACCAAATGACCATCAGTCAAATCAAGGACCATCAAACCCTATTTTGGGTAGAACAAGATGGTAGTCTCACAAAGAGCGTAAAATTCAGCAGACAATCATCATGCAGAATCATGCAGAATAAAACTAAAACCAGTCCACTCCAAGCATAACATCCAAACTCGATAAGGAAATTAAGATACATTTAAAAAAGAGATGAGAAGTTGTTTCTATATCTTGCCCACACCATATACACCCCCCAGCAGAGGCATCAAGCACCTTCTGTTTAATTAAGTTTTGCTAAGTAGGAATCCTATTTAAAATAGTTTTCCAAACAAAACCCTAAACCTTAACAGGAGCTAATTTTGACCATAAGAATTTGTGCATCGGTATCTCAGTAAAAATAGACTCGTGAACAATCACTTTGTATGCAGACTTAACATAATATACTCCCTTCGAATCATGCTTCCAACTCCACCCATCTAACTTATCCTCACAAAGCTGAACTGACTATAGCTCCTCAGAAAGTCGCTCTAACATATCATATTCCAATTGGAATAGATCCCGACGCCAACACCACTTCTACACCAAACCCATCTCACTCCTACCAATCATATTATACAGGGTAGCATCCTTATTGTTAGAAACCAAAAACAATCTAGTAAAACGATCACACAAAGGCTCCCCACCACACCACACATCTTTCCAGAATAATTTTTGTTTGCCATTCCCCACCTCCTTGACACAACTCTGGGAGAACCAGTCTACAGAAATATTATCAATTGTTTCAATAAACCATAAATCTTTCCACCACCTAGACCCCTTTGTTTGCAAGCCTCTCTCACTTACACTCATCTCACCATATATTGGTTTAAGCACCCTATGCCACAACCTATCATTTTCCACTAACAACCTCCACCTCCACTTACCTAAAAGTGCTAGATTAAAACCTCTCAAATCACGAATACCCAAACCCCCATGCTTTTTCTCCCTACATACATCCTCCTAAGCAACCCAAGATATTTTCTTCTTCTCTAAAGTCCCACCCCAAAGAAAGTATATAAAAAGAGAGTTAAGGATAGAGATAATACCTTTTGGAGCCTTGAAGAATGAAAGGAAGAAGATCGAAATGAAATGAAGTACCGATCGCAATAGGACAATACGACCACCAAAAGACAACATCTTGTAATTCCAAATAGACAGACGTTTTTTCACCTTCTGGATAACCAGCAACCATGTCTTCTTCAATCTAGGATTTGCACCAATAGGTAGACCTAAGTAGGAGAAAGGAAGGAAGTCCACATTACAGTTTAGGAATTTAGCAGAAGTATTTAGCCACCCCCATCAACATTAATCCCAATGAGTTTGCTTTTATGAAAGATATATAAATTTAAAATCAATAAAGATATATAAAAGATTTAGATAAATTAAATGATAAAATAAAACCTAGTTATTAAATAAAATCTAAAAGGAAATCTAACTATTAAAAGGGATGAAATCAAATCTAAAAGTTTTCAAGAATTAGGATTCACCACAATGAGTACCAACATATATGTAAAGATTACCCTTTTTATTAAGTTATTTTATTTTGAAGGTGAAGTATCCTAAGGTAATTATTGGTTCCTTTCAGAATCACAATAACGTGTTTGATTAGACCAACTCCTACTTTCATGGTAATTGAATAACCTCAAACTCATTAAGTTATATGATAAATCAATGATCCCTCAAGTTATCAAACCTACTTTTGTGATTTAGAGTCAATTTTAGAGTTTCCAATATTAAGGTTTACATTTCAGTTCTTCCCCTAATATATAAAATCATGTGAATAAAGGGCCTAACAAATTCACAAGCATTATGATCATCTAAAATTTAATCAAAACCAGAATAAAATTAATAATAGAGAAGAAACCAAAACTTAATTGTCAATCGTAGATTGGACTATTAAATCAAAATCAATAAATCTCAATCTAAACATGTTAATCCAACATGACTACAAAGAATAGACTAGAAAAAAGAAATAATTCAAATCCCGCTCTCTGAAGTTTGTTGTTTTGTTGAATCTTGTATAAATCCATTGCCTTCTCCCAAAAGGTTGTCTTGAACTTTCTCTCTTGATCCTCACATAATATGGCTACTTCTTGATTTAATGGCAAAGAACTCCTTTAAATTGTGACCTCAACTAGCTTTTATAATTGGAGAATAAAAATTGGGCATGGTCAATAACCAATTAATAGCAATTAAAAGTCAAATTTAGCCCAAAATCCTATACCTACCAAATAATAGGCAAAAAGCAAATATCTGAAATAAAATGAATGAAAATGTATGCTTTAAATAATTTATATGCATGATTATGCACAATTTTAAAATGTTATTTTACCTAAAAATAATATGTAATAAATACACACATCACCAATGAAATATGTACAACCCAGTCGGGGTACTGTACATTAAATTTTATCCCATAATTTTATATTTTGTGTTATCTTTCATCTTATTGAGTCTAAGTTTGCCTAAATATATATAGATCATTGCATAATGTAATATATATATATATATGTGTGTGTGTGTGTGTATATTCACCAAAATATAAATATATATATGAGTCGGGATCCGTTGACACTAGGTGTCAAACTTCAAAACTTACACCAATTAATAACTTTTTTTAGAATGTGAAATTGATCAATCCAACCGTTAAATCATATTATATTACCTTCATGATCATGTATATCAAATTTCAGATAATTTGGACATTCTTGGGTCTGTTATCCAATAGTGGACTTTTACTTATATTTTAAAAACATATTATACGTTAAAACAAATTAGTTTGATGAAGTATCAAATAGTTTTCGATTTTTATGAAATTTTATAAGTTTGATCTACTATATAAGAACTTTCAATTCAACGGTTGGATTGATCAATTTCACATTCTAAACTTTAAGAGTCGAACTTTAAACCCTAACCGTTGACACAGGAGTCAAACTTTAAGAGTTACACCACTTAATAACTTTTCGTAAAATGTGAATTTGACAAATCCAATCGTTGAATCACATTATATTACCTTTATGATTATGTATATCAAAATTCAGATAATTTGGATATTCGTAGGTATGTTATCTAATAGTGGATTTTTACTTATATTTTAAAAATATATTATACGTTAAAATAAATTAGTTTGATGAAGTATCAATTAGTCTTCGAATTTTATGAATTTTTATAAGTTTGATCTACTTTATAAGAACTTTCAATTCAACGGTTGGATTGGTCAAATTACATTTTACAAAAAATTATTAAGTGGTATAACTCTTAAAGTTTGACACCTAGTGTCAACGGATCCTGACTCCACACACACACATATATATATAGAGAAGGAAATAAATTATGCACGATTTAATAAACACTTTGGACAAAAGTGATTTAAAATTAATTATAATTGGTCCTAATTCAGAACCAAACAAGCACTTTTTCATCATCTTAGTAATCTTAGCAATACGTTTATATGGCCTCTCAACACGTGTCATTATATGCTAACTTTTTTTCCGCTTATTTGTTGAGTACATATTATTGGTTGTATTTTCATCCATCAATTTTGCATTCTTTGAACAATTTTGATTTTTTTATACTCGATCATAATGAGTAAACTAACACTTTGGTCTCTAACTTGTCAGCGTCTTTCACTTTGATCCCTGAGATTAATTATAAAAACCCTTCGTTAGTCCCTCACTTTGACCTCCATCTTTCACTTAGGTCCAAACCACTAATGTCTGTTAAATCCTTGTTGAGGTGTCACTCAATAGGGACTAAAGTGCAAGATTCTTGATCACTTTATAAACTATGTTCTTCTTTTCTTAGTTTCTTCTCTGCTATCCCTCATTCATTTCCTGGACGTTATTGCTTTGTGAGACAGTCAGAGTAATTGTAGCTTCTTCCTTTATCATACAATCTACTTGATAATATTAATTATGATCACTCCACTTCGCACATCCATCTTTTCATTACTCTTGTTTCTGTTTATTTAATTCTTGTTCTAAAGAGATTTTTTAGTTAGTTCAAGAGCTTATTAAATTACTAGTCTCTTAAATGTTTCTTCACGTGTATTCTTTAGTTATTTTCTACATTTCTCACATGTGAGTATTTCCCCTTTGATACTCTCACATAATGGTATGCATTCCCTATAGACTGTGCTGCTGCTAATGGCCACTACGACTTGGTTCATGAGTTGCTTAGAATTGACAACAACCACCTCTTCAAGCACACATCCCTGCGTCGAATTCGTTGCCTTGAGCTTGTTTGGGATGATGAAGAAAAATTCAATGGTGTTGCAAAGTGTCGTTCTTAGGTGGCACAAAAGCTTCTTCTTAAGTGTGAATCCAAGAGAAGGAAGAACTCTCTCATCCGTGCTGGTTATGGTGGGTGGCTAATGTACACTGCTGCATCAGCTGGGGACTTGGGTTTTGTTCAACAACTTCTTGAGAGGAATCCTTTGTTGGTGTTTGGAGAAGGAGAGTATAATGTCACTGATATCTTTTATGTTGCTTCAAGGAGCAAGAATTGTGAGGTTTTCAACAAGATGTTATTTGATTACACATGAAGAAACATTTAAGAGACTAGTAATTTAATAAGCTCTTGAACAACCTAAAAAATCCCTTTAAAACAAGAATTAATTAAACATGATAAAGTTCACAGAAACAAAAGAAATGAAAAGATGGATGTGTTGAAGTGGAGTGATCATAATTAATAATATCAAGTAGATTGTATGATAAAGGAAGAAGCTACAATTACTCTCACTGTCTCACAGAGTAATAACGTCCAGGAAATGAATGAGGGATAACAGAGAAGAAATTAAGAAAAGAAGAACATAGTTTATAAAGTGATCAAGAATCTTGCACTTTAGTCCATGAGTTGTCAAAACTTTTGTACTTTAGTCCCTATTAAGTGTGACACCTCAACAAAGATTTAACAGACGTTAGTGGTTTGGACCTAAGTGAAAGACGGAGGTCAAAGTGAGGGAGTAACGAATGGTTTTTATAATCTCAGGGACCAAAGTGAAAGACGCTGACAAAGTTAGGGACCAAAGTGCTAGTTTACTCCAATCATAATACACTCCCTTATACATTCACTTTTTTTTTCCTATGTCTCTCTTTCTTTCTTATCACACCAATAATCACATCAATAACCACACCTCTTAATTATCTTCTTTCTCTTCATTAATTCTATTATCTTTATTTTATCTATACTTCTCACACCTAAATTTTTAGTGTGAAAATATATTTTTCCCTCTTTGAATTCAATATCAAATGAATATGCTTCTACATTAATGTACATCCAAATTTTGTATTCACTTTTCGTTTCACAATTTTTTTTCTTTATTTTGCTTATAAAAGTCTTGATTGCATATTAATTATTTTCTCTTTTATTAAGAAAAAGGCTTTATGTATTTTTTATGTTCCTTTTTTTTAATCTATATTATAATAAATCATAATACATTTATTTAATATTATGTAATAAATCAAATATTTATAATTATATTTTCTGCAACAATAATTCAATTATATCATATACTTACAAAATATGATTATTTAATAATTTTGTATTCAATAAATTTTTTGTATTTTTTACAAATAACATATATAATATGAACAGTTATTTTTTTCACCATGGAAAAAACGACATTATTATTCTAGTTAGCCTATATTCAACAATAACATAATAGCAGGTGTTTGATTGACATCTTTTATAGGTGGAAGCATGTTTAATTTTAGGTGGAAAGCATGTTGCCCCGTGAGTATTCGGTGAGCTTTGATAGAATAAACAAATTGTTAGCTAGTATAATATAAGATGAAAACTACACCCAAAAAAAAAAGGCTAAAGAAGAATTTTATATTCCAAATATCTTTGTATGTTTATATTTCTCTTTTGATATATGTTTATATTTCTCTTTTGATATGTTGGATTTGTCTAAAGTGGACCATGGTTTACGTGGTCCAAAATATAAAAATATAAAAAATTTAAATTTTTAACCATAAAATTTAAAACTCATTTTATTAATAATTGATATTAAACCATTTTTCAATTACTTTTATGAAGTATCGGTTGAAAAAATAAAAACACAAATTGATATTATTTTGTAATGTAAAAATCTTTCATTTTAACTTTAAATTGATAGATTCTCAACAAAACTAGCTGAAAAGTGTTAGCAACACACTTTTTTCAACATACTTATTGTGATTGGTTAAAAGTTACATGGATCCTATCACATTGGTAGTGGGACCTACATAATTTGGTGGGACTCATGTGAATTGTAACCAATCACATGGAGTGTGTTGAAAAGAGTGTGCTAGAGAGTGTGTTGCCAACACTCCTCAAACTAGCTTAAATTGTATTGTAAATCCTTACTTTCCCTAAATTAAACTCAAATATCATATAAAAATTATTTAATAAAAAATAAAATTATTTATTTATCTTTAATAACAAAAAAATTTAGACTAGGTGAACCAAATAAACTAAACTGATATGTTTTACTTAAAAAGTAAAAACATTCATGTGAAAGATTTCATTTTTTAACATATTTCCATAATACTGCATTATTTCTATTAAAGTCATAATTTGTACACTCTGTTTCTATAGGAAATGAAAAGCAATAGAAAAGTAATTAATACAAGTTTTTAACCATTTTGAAGTTAGAAAATTAGGAAAAGAAAAAAATAACGGGCCTATCTTTTTTTTCCCCTTCTAAATATTGCCAAGAAAATAGAGAAAGAAAGAAAAATTATATGTAATAACAAATTTATTTATTTATTCATGATTATATTAAAAGAATAAAAAAGTTATTTACTATAGATATATTTTTTTTCTTTTCAATATCCATCCAATTAAATGAGGGAAAAGAAATTTTCACACTTTTAATTTCTTTTTTCTCTCGGTCTAAACATTATATAAAATTATCTCATCTTTTCCTTATTTTTTCTATTAATTTTTCTGTCTTTTAATTTTTTATTCCCCAATAATTTCTTTCCATAGCTAAAACAAACAATAAAATCATATTATTGTTATTATAAGGTTGGATTAAACTTAGAATATTAATTAAATGGTAAATCAATTCTCTCTCTATATATTATAATTTTGAGACCTCATCTTGGAGAGTGAGACATTATTAGATTTTGGACATAGGCCTAACTCAACCCCAAAAGCTAGCTTATAGGGTGAGGACTGTCCAAGACTTATATACTTTTATTATGTCTTATCTCTAGGCAATGTGGGACTCTAACACACCCCTCATGCCCAGGGCTGGACATCTAGAGCGTGGACATCTATACGGGTGGTGGCCCAACGACAACGGATCTTCTAGGACATGCTCTAATACCATACTAAGGCTTATATACTTTTATTTGACCTTATCTTTGAGCAATGTGGGACTCTAAGAGACACTCATTCACTCTACTCTCCCTCTTAAGTATTGTTTGGTTTGAGGGATTTGGAGGGAAGGGAAGGAAAGGGAAGGGGAGGAGAGGGATTTTAAAAGGGTTGTTGTGTTTGGTTTATTTTTTTAGGAGGGGAAGGGAGGTGATGAGAGGGGGCCAAAATCCCTCGTAATATAATTTTGCCTCCTCTCCAAAAGTGGGGGGACTTGGAGGGAAGTGGAGGGATTTTAAAAGGGTTGTTGAGTTTGGTTTATTTTTTTTTAGGAGGGGATGGGAGGTAAGGAGAGGGGGCTAAAATCCCTCATAATAGCAATTTGCCTCCCCTCCAAAAGTGGGGGGATTTGGAGGGAAGTGGAGGGATTTTAAAAGGGTTGTTGAGTTTGGTTTATTTTTTTTAGGAGGGGATGAGAGGTGAGGAGAGGGGGCCAAAATCCCTCGTAATAGCATTTTGCCTCCCCTCCAAAAGTGGGGGGGGGGGGATTTGGAGGTGAGAGGAGGAGGTTTAAAATACAATAATCAAAATTACTTAAATATCTCTCCACTCAAATTAATAAAGTTGAATGTTATAAGAGTATAAGGATATAAAAGTAAATTGATTTTATTTTCCCTCCCCTCCCCTTGTGAACCAAACAAGAAAGGTCTCCCCTCACCTCCCCTCCTCGAACCAATAACAAGATAAAATATCATCTCACTTCACCTCCCTTTCCCTCCCCCCTCCCCTTCATTAAAATTCATCCCCTCCCTTCCCCTCGTTTGAACCAAACAGAGCACCAAACAGAGCCTTAATGATTTTTTACATTCTCTCTCTTTTACTCATGGTGAATTTCACTCACACATGTGAGAGTGAGATTCTCCTTCTCAATCATTAATACTAATTTTCTTTCTCTTCCTATTTGAATTTTTAAATGCTAATAAAGGTTAATCTTAAAATTTGAAATTATTAAGATTTAAAATCTTATTCTATTATTTTCTATTTCAATATTTTTTAATATATGAATGTTTATTTTTATCTTTATGATTTTAATTTTTTTATGATATCTTATTTTCTAATAATAATGTAAATTAGATTTAATAGTAAAATATAATAAATTATTAGAACTTTAAATTGAAAATTTGTTCAAAATTATTTATTATTTATTTTTTAAAATATTAATTTATTATAAATTTAATTTTAATTAAATAAAAATATATATTTATCCGCGTATTACGAGAGTTAATATATTAGTATAATTTAAATTTCAACTTTTACAAAGAATATATATGAGGAGGGTTCAACTTACACCGGTGTAAATTATACTAAGTATCCCCCTCTCTCTTTATATATATATATATATATATATATATATATATATATATATATATATATATATATCCTTAAGACTCTCTGTAAGGATCATTCCTAGCTAACACCTAATCCAAAGAATTTATATGCCAATACGACAATACGTCAATATCCTTTACCCGTAGCCATATCCGGGCCAGGCATCGATAGACTTCCTTCTATATGACATGCATTATGATACTATATTAAGTTGCAGGACTTATACTCTGTTTGTATAACATTTCACAGACACTTTGAAACTCGAAAGAATTAGTATATATGTTTTGGTTTGTTAATTGAAAAGTTCTAAACCATAATTTGAGTAAAATTTATATTTATGATTTATAATGTTTATATATCCAAACCATAATTTAGGAGTTTAAAATGTCAAACCAAACACTCCCTACCCTAAAATGTTTTTTCCTTTCATTGTCGAGGTCACAAGTTCTATACTTTTTTCCATTTGCAGCCAATATAATAAACCTTTAAACATGTAATTACGTACATGTAATTTTAGTATGTTAATCTAAAAAGTAATTAATATATATATATATATATATATTTTTTTTTTATCATTGAATATGTGTTGTTAGTTATTACATTATTTAATAAATTTAATAATATATAAAATATCAAATTAATTAACGTACGTATATAACAAAAAAACACTGTTAAATGATAAATTTTTTTTATATAAACGGTGTGCAAGAAAAATAAATTAAACTATTACTACTATATGTGGATGGTGGATGATGATGATAACAATGATTAAAAATCGGATTCATCATTGAAATATGGTTTGGTTGTTCCGTGGTTGAAAGGACAAATATGATATAATGTATTATTAAGTAATAAACGAATTGAACAAAATGATAAGAAGCTGAGTTAAGTCAATTGTTACACACACACACATATATATATAAGGTAAAATGAGCCACAAAAGAAAAATAACAGTAGTCCATATATACGAGTCTTTGTAACTTGATATTGGATTTATATTTGGTACAAAGCTAGTTTTGATTCTATTAGTTTTTACTTTTTCATATAAAATTAAATTAGAAAAATAGAAAATTGGTCACTTTTTAAAAAATATATTGATTATAAAAGGGCTTAAATATGTTTTTGGTCCCTTTAAAATACACTCATTTTTATTTTAGTCCCCTTAATTTTTTTAACTTTTCATCCCCTAAAATCATTCATTTTCAAAATAGTCCTTGTCGTCAGACTAGTTAACAGAGTGTTGTTGTGGCCGTTAACATGTTTGTTGACCTGACTTTCTCAAACTTATGTGGCATCCAATGTGTCAATAAATTAGTTTTGTAATTTATTTTTTTACATAATAACGATAAAAAAAATTCAAACAAAAAAATTAGAAAATAATTCATTCTCTGAGACACTTCTCTTTGTTGAATCTACCTTTCTTCTCGTCTTCTTACCCTCTGCTCTACTTGGTGAGCTTGCGGCGATGACATCTGCGGGGAACGTAGGGTGTGTGCGGAGGTCCCGATTAATTGAAGCTTGTGCTGGTGTTGTTGGAGAGTGGTGCTTTGTTTCGTGAACACGATATGAAAGCGTGCTATTTTTGCATAGGAATCATTTTCCTCCAAATTAAAACCTCTCCTATTTGAGCTTGCATTATAGCTTGATCACCTTCTTCCTTAATTTTGCCACTTCTTCTTTCAATTCATCCACTTCTTGTCTTGGACATTTTTCACCGCATACATTCTCATCCTCACACCAATGAAAATAATTACGGGTTTTAGGTGTCTGTAACAAATTGCATAACAAAATGAATAAGTTCTTTAGGAGTAATCAAAGGGACTAAAATGAAAATGAGGGAATATTAGAGAGACTAAAATGAAAATGAGTGTATATTAAGGGGACTAAAAAGTTAATTAAGGTTTGAAGTTCTTACATTCCAGAATCTGCAGCTCCAACATTGTTTTCAAGGATTAGATGTTGTCTTAAATGTTAGAAAAATCAATCCCTCCCCACACTTACATACAAATCGTTGGGAGAAACATGATGATGAGGAAGATTTCATTCTACAAAAAATTTCTGCAAACAAGTCTAGTCATTTCAAATATGAAACATTGGAATACAAGTTGAAGAACAAATACTTGTTACCAAGTACAATTTTGATTGAGGTAAGGAGTGACTGCCTAAGATTTTTGAGAATGGAGAACTATAGAGTTATTGAGAGTTGAAAGAATTGATATTAAAGTTCAAAATAGGCATAATGAAGTTAAAGAAGATGAGAAGAAGGTTGCCTCGATAGAGAGAGGTGTCTCAGAGAAAGAATTATTTTCTGATTTTTCGGTTTGGAAAAAACAATTTTCCATTTTGTATGTAATAAAATAAATTACAAAACTAAATTATTGACACATTGAATGTCACATAAGTCTGAGAAAGCCAGGTTAGTAAACATGTTAACGGTCACATCAGCACTCTGTTAACTGAGTCTAACGGTGAGGATGTACTATTTTGAAAAAGAATAATTTTAGGGTGACAAAAAGATAAAAAAAAACAACTATGCTTACTAAAATAAAAATGAGTATATCTTAGAATAATAAAATATTTAAAGATTGACCAATTATAAAGAGGGTATTGCTAGTGCATTTGCCAATGTGTATTACTCGATTTTGGAATTCAAATCTATCAACGTTTCCTTTATCTTTGTTTTTAACTTGTCTTCTCATCCCTCCATGCCATATATGTGTGTGTATTATTTACAAGGACACACCTAGTAGGAATGATTTTCAGAAGAACAATTAATTTTGTTCATACAATCATGTGTATTTGGTAAAGCATTTCATATAACTATATCTTTTTAAACAATTCCTAAAGACTTCTTATCTTTTATTTTTCTCCTATTTTTTAAGATTCCAAAATAAAAAAAAATTAATAGAAATACAATTGGGAGGATTTAGTACGTTGTGAAATTAATTAGAGTTTAAAGAGAAAATATAAATATGGGACTTTTTAATTTTAGATAAAATCTGATATTTTGATTGATGAGTTTTGAGTTAAAAAAAGATTTTAAATGATTTAATTAATTCAATTTGTGAATATGTTAAGTAAAAAGTGAGAATTTGAGAGTTTTAGATAGATGACAAATGATGAAGGGACCAAAATTTACTTAATCTTAAAAGTAAATGAATTTAATTTATTTGAAAAAAAAAACTTGAGGAACCAAAATCACACATACTTCAAACTAGAGGATAAAAAGTATAATTAAATCATCGATTTATAATTGATACACATTTAATTTTATAATTATAATATGGGGATGGATCAATTTATTGGATTAATTTATAATTTTTTTGTCAATTGATAATTAATTAGTTTAATTTATTCACCTTGGGTGAACTTTATTTTTACAAAACCTTTTGTCTTGGAATTAAATGGTCTTTGATCAGAGTCGGTTGAACTGTGTTGGTACAATTTTTTTTTTTTACAATAATATGACAATAAAGTTTTTATATATCGGTTTTTCTAACATGTGCAACCTTGCACAGGATAAGAAAACAAAAGTAGAAAGATTTTATTGGAAATTGCAACTTTTAATATTACCAATGCATTGAATATTGTGGTAGTTGCAATTTCCAATAAAACATTTCCTCTTTTGTTTTCTTATCATGTGCAAGGGTTGCACATATTAGAAAAACCCTTTATATATAACCCTATATAGATTATTCAAATGTAACAAAAAAAATAGATTATTCAAATTTAAGTGGTTTTAGTTTTTTTTTTTTCAAACAGTGCCTTTAGTTTGATACTCCCTCCGTCCCTATTTATAAGACCCCTTCTAGAAGAATTGGGTGTCCCTTAATATAAGACCTTTTGCAGATTTTTAGATGAGTTAATCATTTTTTTTCCATATTTGCCCTTCATTAATGTTTAACTCTTTTAATTTCCCATATATTGATTAGTGTGAATAGTTAATGAAGTTTTACCGACATGTTCAACTACACCAATAGAAATTGACTTTTAGAGTCTTCCACCATGTGACAATTAATGTTCCTAAAATATAGTGACATTTAATTAGGGGTACATTTGGAAATGTTATAATATTTTTTAAAAGACCAATGCATTGACCAACTTTTCTTAAACTGTGTGAAACGGTTGAAAGAGTCTTATAATAAGGGACCGAGGGTGTACATGGTTTGTTGCGCGATTGAAGGGGCACGGATTCCAAGGTTACAAATGAAACAGTTGAAAAATTAATTATAGCGAGTGCGGTTCTAATCAAAGAATTGAAGCTTCTGAAATTCCAAATTTGTATTTATTTATTATTTATATTTATTTTATTACTACTATATCATAAAATTAGGGGATGTGATGTGATTTGTTTTGATTTTAAATTAGTTTAATTCAACACCAGAGAACACTGCAGCTTCGTCCTTGTCCTTTGAAATAGGGGCCTAATATGTGAAACTGCAGGGTCTTGCTTTTAACAACCCCTTTTTGCTTTTCATACCCTCCCTCCAATTTTTTTGGATAATTTGAAATTCTCATCGAACCACTGCTTTCTTAAAATAAAACCTATTTTCCCTATTTCCCCTTCGCACTCTCCCATAACCCCCCATTTGAGCTTCAGAGTGCCACAAACCCTTTCACCGAGATTGTCAAGTTCAGTGCACTCTCATTTTTCAATCACTTTAAATAAGGTTTATGGTGTTTTAGAGTGTATTATGGTAGTGTTTTCTATTCCAGAAGCGGCAATCAGAACGAAATTTTTTTCCGCATTTTACATGATTTCGAAAATATGTTTCCAAAAATTTACGAAAACATGTTTTCAAAAGCAAGTTGAAAATGAATTCCCATTTTTTTTTTCTTCAGGAATTATATTTCCGGGAATTTCTGGATCTGGCAATTCCAGGAATTTCCGGAAACATAGTTTCGGAAAAAATTTAAAAGTGTTTTTTATTTTGTAATTAGGTTTTTTTATTTAAGGTTATTTATTGTCATTTGTTATTTAGGATTGTTATTTTATTTTGAATTCTAGCTTAGAATAAGAACAAATTATCTAAGTGTATGATTGTATTTGATCTAGGAAATAAATATTGACCATTTTATGTTATTTTCAATTTTCTTTAGTATGCGAATATCTAATACACGAGTTAAAGGAGTATTATGTCTCATGAATGCTCTAGGTTTATCAAGGGAGTACTCTATCAAGAGGATCATTTTTGGGATACCTATTATTCACCAAATTTGGTATTAAGAGCCTAATTTCAACACCATTTCCATATCTTGTCACGATTTTGGCTTTCATGTTCTTCCCAAATCCCAAGTTTTTTGCATTTTGAGGTCACCTTGATCATAAAGTAGAGATATAGTAATTCAACTGTTTTACATGAAAACACATTATTGAAAAAGTTCCCAATATGTTAAGGAGCATGATACCCCTTACTTTTGGATGTCATTTTATAAACCCAACCATATTATTGGATTTGACAAGCTCTAATTTACCAATTTGCAAAATTTCATTACCAATGGACCTCCCACCCACCACCATGAGTTTCACACCTGAAGTCCATGTGCACCATGAATCACCAACCTTCCTATATAGTGCATGACATCAATCTTAATTCATATTAACACGCTTTGAAACATCATTCAGATGTTACCTAACATATGTGTCATTTATAATCCACACTATCTTTAACTCCAATGCAAACATTGACCAATCCATGCCAGCATTAACTACTTCACATTAACATATTGAGTCATTGACCTAACATGTAACCCTTGATTTATCCAAATCAACTTTGAACAACTACATCAATGTTGATCTTTGACTTTAATTAGAGTTAACCACTAACTTTAACTTGAAGAGCACTTTTATTCTTCGGTTTTTGGACATCATAATCATGATTTATGCTTGTTTTTACAATTTGGAGCCTTTAGCAAGGGTTTTTGTGCTTCCCATCTCAATGTATCATTTTAAACTCCATTTTAGATTCATTTTCTCTAATTTTGAAACTTACCTAATATTTTTATTAATCATGGTTAAGCAATTTGTGTTAGTCTCAATACTTTTTCTTCCCTTTATCTTTTTTAATTTATTTCATTTAAATTTTCATCACTTTACCTTACCAAAAGAACATCTTCATTTCTCCTGTTATCTTTAAATTTATTTTGCTTTCCTTATTTGTCATAACATGTTATTGTCTTTTTCTCCACTTATTATTTGAGTTTGCATTGTATTTAGAGTAGTTGTTTTTATTATTATTATTATTATTATTATTACACTAGATTTAAAGTGGACATTTTTTTTTTCATTTTTTGTTATTATTGCATGATAATCCACACTTTATGAATTATAGTGATAAATTGAGTTTAGATGTGGTAATTAGATGAAAACATATTCTTACACCTTAGTTACCTAATTTATTACTGTGGAGAATTTTAATACCTATCACTTTGGTAACCTAGTTTATCAAAATCATTTTTTTTACACATTAAATGAATAAAAATAATAACTATAATAAAGAAACCAAAGAATAAACCTTTGATGGTTTGAACACTAACCATAATGGAATTATAGCACATGCTAGATAATATTAAAGGTTTAATAATTGTCAAGGCAAGAGTTATTGTCATAAAATTCCATAAATCAAGATATATAAGAAGTCTTTGATCAGAAGGACAAAATAAGAGATCCTAATATTTGATGATCACCTAAAAGAGCCACGTTTTTTAATCTAGCCATCCTAACATTTAGGCCCTCTTATATATGTTCTTGGGATAAGCCAATTTTTGCCAACTAACTAAATAAGCACCTTGGTCTTGCATCCATTTCCACATGAGATTTTTAATTATCGAGTCCAATTTCATATAAATAGCATCGGGAATCCAATACACATACATGAAATACATTAGCAAGAAAAATAGAAAAAATTAGGCCAAAACTAACCTACTAGGCTTATTAAGAATGAGTCTTTTCCACAAGGTAAGTCTAGTAGCCACTTTCTCAAACAAGAAATAAAAATGTTTATTTTTCACATGGTCAACTAGCATTAAAAAACCAAGATACTTTCCCAGATTGGTTGTGGTGTTAACCACAAATATCCTTATGATCTTTTCCTTCTTACTGTTAGGCAAATGATGAGAACAACTAGTTTTTAAATTCTCAAAATTAATTTTAAAGACAGGAGCTTTACAAAACTTATCAAGAAAGAGCAAAAAGATTTTACACTTGAGAAGAAAAAGCCTTAGTAAAGACAAGACATCGTCCACAAAGATAAAATGAGAAGGGCTTGAACCTATCTTTAGATAGCTTAATAGGATGAAAATTACTAGCCATAACATCTTCCTAGCTAGATTGCTAAAGCAAGTTTTTTCTATACACAGGATAAACAAGTAAGGTGTAGGGATGTTCGTGGAACGAGTTTTGTTTTTCCCTTACCCGACCCTAATTTTTAATCAGGTCAATTCTATAGGCCTTAACTAGTCCATAGACCTAAAGAGAACCGATGTTGTACGAGTCTAGTTGAGACTGAGTTTAATTAGGACAAGATCAGGTTGATCAGATATATAAGCTAAATAAAATCATAAAATGATCATATAACAATGGTCAAAATAAAAGTGGTCCACACAATTAGTTAATATATTGTATATAATAAAATTCCTCTATGATTAGTAAATATATTGTATACATTAGTAATTTTTTTTACTTTGTTTAAAGTTTGGGACATTAGAGTCAGACTCGACCCGAAAAGGTCGGGTTGGGACGGGTTAGAGGGACAGATCGAATCTTGAACACCCCTAGTAGGGTGATAGGGGATCACCTTGTCTCAACCCTCTACGAGGCAAAAAGAGGAGGAAACTTGATGCCATTCCACAACATAGTAAGGGTGGAAAAAATAACACAAAACATGATAAGATTGATTGTCTATTTTGAGAAACCAAAATCTTCAAGAGTCTCCTTGAAAAGAAAACCCAATCACCCTTATCATATATCAAGGTCAATTTTGAAAATAATGTTTCCTTTCTTCTTTTTACTATTATGAGTAGAGAAAAAAAACTTCTTGAAGAATAACAACATAATGTTGTCATGGTTTTATCTAATAGGGATAAAAATTACTATGTTCTTTAAATGAGGTCCCATTTCATTAACTTACATCTTAATGATAAGCTTGTATAGAACATTACATAGATTGATTGACTTGAATTCCATAAAGGAGGTAGGATGGTCCACCTTAGGGATCAAGGCAGTCATAGTCTCTAAAATGATAGGATTGAAAGTACCAAAGCAAAAGGCCTCCTAAATAAAATGCCAAATTAAAATCATCACCAATAATATTCCAATATTGCTTGAAAAAGATAACTTAGAAGCCATAGGGACTAGACGCTTAAAAAGGCGTCATGGAGTTTAAGGAAATAGAGACCTCCTATTTAGTGATTGGCTTAGTAAGGATCAAACCTGACTCCTCGCTCAAGCAAGGAAAATTAGAATAAGCAATAGTCTTAGGGAAAACATTTTCACAAATACAGAGAAAGAGATTTGCAAAAGTTTAAGGCTTCCTTTTTCAGGATTCCTTTATCTATGCACCAAATACCATTAGGCAAAGTTAAACCATGAATTTAATTATGTCATCTTTGGTTAACATGTTGAGAAATAAATAAGGTCATGTTCTTATCCTCTAATTTAACCCATTGCTCCCAGGAGATATAAAATCGATGAATCTTTTCTTGAGCAACGATTAGATTATACTTTGTTTGAAGCTCATGCTAAAGATTAAGTAAAGATAGAGAATCCATCGCTTACATGCATAGTTGAATTCCTCAAATGCAGGGTTTTAGTGTCTTTTTCTTGTAAAAGATACACTCAAAAGCATTAGTATTAAAAGGAACTATAAGTCCTTTCTGGCTTGATTTAGACCTTCAAGGGTATCATTATTATATTTCTTCTATGAATTTGAATCCACCCTCACATAGTCAGGTTGAGTAATCCAAGCTACCTCAAATTTAGAAGGTATATATCCCTTAATAATAGAAGCACCACCATATCTCATACGTATGGGTATGTGATTTGAATGAAGGTGACAAAGGTTCTCCACATAGGCCCAGTTTGGATACAACTTCTGCAGAAGAACTTCTAGAGGAAAAAAATAGAATGAATCAATGAGATAAGATGAGTTTAACTTCTCCATAAGTTGAAATTAGTTACTTATGGAGAAGTTAAATGGGAGAGCTTATGGAGAAGGTACGAAGACTGGTTTTTACTTATGTAGAAGTTAAATTCATTTGGACTCTTTGATTTATTCTCTTTTTTTTTTCCTCTAGAAGTTCTTCTCTATAAGTTGTATCCAAATTGGGCCATAGACTTCTAGAAAAGCTACCCACTAATCGTTATCTACCACTCCTCAATCAAGTTTTTCAGAAGCAATTAATATGGTGCCTTTGATAGACTCGACCAAATAAATCTGTTGTTGCTCCCCTCCCCCTCCCCCTCTCCAACCCCTTCCCCGTCCCCGTCCCCCTTCCCCCTTTCCCCATCCCCCTTTAATTTCCTCTTCCCCGCCCCCTTCTCCCCTTTCTCTGCCCCTCCCCCCTTCCCGCCCCATTCTCCCCCCTTTGTCCGTATTTTAGGAAGAAAAAAATTTCCGGACAAGGTTGTTCGGGAATCAAATTACGGACAACCTTGTCCACAAACCATTTTTTTTTAAAAAAATGGCTTACGGACAAAGCTGTCTGGGAACTCTTCCCGGAAAACTTTGTCCGTAAGTCTTTTTTATAAAAAATGTCTTTCGGATTGTCCGGGATTTGTTACGGACACCTGTATCCGTAAGTCATTTATTTTTTAAAAAAATGGCTCACGAACAAGGTTGTCCGGGAACTATTCCCAAACAGCCTTGTCCGTAACTCAATTAACTAAAAGATAGTTTTAGGTTTTATAATTTTTCAAAAATATGGGGGGGGGTGAAAATAGAAAAAAAACCTGATGAGAAAAGCAATTACCCAAGGTAAAAGAGGATCACCCTTAGATGGGCCTACATATAAATCATGACTATCCTTCTTTAAACACATAATAAGAATATCTTTTATTATCATAACTTCCGTTGACCCACTCCGAAGAGCACAATCCAGGGGGATGTTGAGGAGTGTGATCTATGGACATCTTACTACACATGGATAAATAAACAACTTGTTTTGCATTTTCCAAAAACTTAAGAAATGTCCAACTTCTTGTGCTTTATGATTAGTCTATTTTATAAAAGTCTATATATTAATCTCATAAATTAATCACATTTTTATAATATATACTTTCTAAATAATAAAATAATCCTAAAGAATATTTATAAAAATATAAGTTCTTCTTTTCATATGATTTTATATTTATATTAATAAATATAAGTTCTAATAAAATTTTTTACTATTATTTCTTAATTTTATAACTTTTATCTAATACTTCCTCAGTTTCTATTTATAAGCCACAATATAGAAGTTTTTGTTGTTTCTTTTTATAAGTCACTTTGTAATTTTAAGATAATATTTATTACTATTTTCCTTATTTACCTTTATTAATTTTTATGTCTTTCCAACTATAAATTGATAGTGAAGTTAAATAATGATATTAAATAAGAATAAAACTAGAAAATTATACTATTTTTTAAAACCCTAATAAAATTAATCAATTTTAACACTTTTATTGGTCTGTCTAGTTTGATTAACTGCATCTTATGAATAGGGACAGAATGGGTATTTATTATATCTTTAAAAAATTGAAAATTAATTCAATCCATTTTAAATTATATCGAATTTAAAAAATAATTAAAAATAAAACTACAATAATTTAATCTAATGGTCTTTAACCTTTTAACCTTAAAACCAATCCAATCCCATTCCAAGCAAACACCCAAAATTTTCACGGGATAATTTAGGATAAAAATGAGAATGAGAACAAGTGTTCGTTTGATTTACAGTTAAGTAAAATTAATTCTAGAAATCAATGATTGAGATAAATGATACACATTTTACGAGACATGTTAGATGGAAGTGATTTAAAATCAATTATGAAAAGATGAATTTACATTGTAGAGTAGTAACGGTAAAACAAATATGTTACTCCCTCCGTCCCTTATTATAAGACCATTTCAACCGTTTCACATAATTTAAGAAAAGTTGGTTGATACATTGATTTTTGAAAAAAATTATAGCATTCCAAATACATGTATTTAAAGGTCATTGTATTTTAGGGACAATAATTATCACATGGTGGAAGACTCCAAAAATCTAATTCTAATAATGTAGTTGAACATGTGGATAATACTCCATTAAGTCATTAACTATTTACATTAATTAATATATGGAGAATTAAAAAGAATTAAACATGAATGAAAGACAAATATATGAGAAAGAGACACTCAATTCTTTTATACTCTCTCGGTCCCTTATTATAAGACCATTTCAACTGTTTCACACAGTTTAAGAAAAGTTAGTTAATGTATTGATCTTTTAAAAAAATAATAACATTCCAAATATACCCCTATTTAAAAGTCACTATATTTTAGAGACATTAATTGTGACATAGTATAAGACTCCAAAAGTCACTTTCCAATGGTGTAGTTGGGCATCTAGGTAAAAGTTCATTAATTATTCACACTTATCAATATATGAGAAATAAAAGGAGTTGAATATTAATGAAGGACAAGTATGGAAAAAATTATTGTTTTACCTAAAAAATTACAATGGTATTATATTAAGGGACACTCAATTTTTCTAGAAGGCATCTTATAGATAGGTAAAGATGGAGCAGCTGGGAGCACGCGATTGGTATTAAGTTGGTAGCATTGATTAAACAACAAATGCCTTATTACTGCGATTCCCTAAAAATGAACGAAAATAGTGGATGCAGAACACAGACACATACGGGCCCTGAGTGAGGGCCACGCTCCATCTAATATAGTATATGACTTATTTTATGTTAGCAATCTATTTGGCTACTCAATAAGATTGAGATGAGCATGAGCTTAAACAAACCTCAATTACGAATTCAGAACTAGCAATAGCACAAGAGGAGGAGGGGGTCACCATGGCTACTCAATCACCTTCTCCTCCTATTCCTACTGGTCAAAATACAGGTTTCTCTCTTTTCTGTCCGTAATTACTAACTAACTAGTCTTATTTTCTTTTCTGATGGTAACCAAGATTGTTGCTGATCTGAAGATTAATTATTTAGCGCACACTCACTCACCACTTTTGACAATTTCGAAATCAGCTGCCACCTTATCTAAGCTTCTCTAAACATTAGGCTAATCTTTACGCTCATCATTTTGAATAATCGCTGATCGACGGACGAATTAAATTAAGGCAAAAAAGAAAAAAAGTTATTTAACTATGAAATACAGATTTTAATTTTCTAAGAAATGTTTAACCTATATGATATGATTAGGCTGATGCTCTGGTTTGTTCTTTAAAACGTATGATTTCTGTATGAAACACACCCTATTTTTCTTATACTGCGTTCCTATTGAATATGGAATGCTTGAAAGGATTTGTTTGCAGAATGTTTTGGTATAAGAAGTTGTAGGTTTTATTATTTTGGGTATTGATAAAATTGATTCATTGGCTCTCTTTGTTGAGGTGTAGGTGCTGAAATTGTGCAACCTACAAATGTGGATCAGCACAATTCCGGAGAAGGGCTTGTTAAACAGAGCTCATCCACATCAGTCTTTGTGAACTCAGAACCAATGCGGGAGGAACAAGTTCAGAATGCGGTGAAATTTTTGTCACACCCGAAAGTTAGAGGCTCTCCTGTCATATACAGGCGATCCTTCTTGGAGAAGAAGGGCCTCACAAAGGAGGAGATAGATGAAGCCTTTCGGCGTGTGCCTGTAAGCTTGTTGTTTGATCAGTTACTTAATTTTCTACATAGCTCCGCCACTTGTATTTAGACAAATACAACCTGCTAATTTATTATCACTTTCTTGTGTGCTTATCTGTTGTAATGCTTGCCTTCACTCCAAATCACAGGATTCACCTTCAAGTGTGCAGACAACTGGTGTAAATCAAGGTGAAGTGTCTAATGTTGAAGTCAAAGTGGCAGTTTGGTCTTCTTTGTTTTCCATTTTACTTTTGGACTGAGTTAAACCTCTAGTTAATTATCCATTTAATTAGTCTGGTCAAATAGAACTGGAATTCCTCTCCATTCATACATAGCTTACTGTAATACTCACAGATGGACAATTGAAGCCATCATCAGATATTCAGCAGCAAGGCCAATCACAGGCTTTGCAACCCGTCGTATCTCCTTCTGGTGGTGTTACTACTTCATTGGGAACATTATCACACCAGAGTTTTCGCTGGTCACATGCCCTTGTCACAGTAGGATTATTGGTTGTTTCAGGTGCTGGAACAGCTATGCTAATTAAGGTATTTGCCACTAAACTCTTTGGATGGTGCTATCTAAACTGGTATTTTGATTGATGGGGTGTATATTGTTGTGCCATGTTCAGTTTGGCACATCTATCTTTCCTTGTATACCTCACTTGATTTCTTGCTTTATGCATAAGTTTGTATAACATTGTAGTTTGAGCTTACTTAACTTCAGAAGCATGCTCCATATTTCAGAAATCTGTTATTCCATGGTTAAAATCTTGGATACGCAATATTGTCTTAGAAGAAGAATGTGACCAATTAAAGAGAACGGTCTCAAAACCAACATTGGCAGAAGAAGCTGCAGAGGCTGCAAAAGCCGCTGCAGCTGCAGCAGTAGATATGGCTAAAGCTAGCCACGAAATACTGAGTTCAAAAAGTGAAGGTGGTTTTATAGAACTTCAATTTGCAAGCTATAAAATATCTTATATTTGTATTGATACTCCTGATTTCCTTTGACATCTTTTGTTGCTGAATAATGACTTCAGTTGTTGCTTCATCTGGTTTTATGCTTTTGCAGAGAAAAGATACTTTGTGGAAGTTGTGAGCCTTTTAGATAAGCAAGTGCAAGAAATGAAGTTAATGACTAACTCGATAAGAAGATTGGAAGGTAACTAAGAATTTCCATGTAATTTATTGTACTAAGATGAACAATTTCCAATGCTATGAATATTTTCTAAAGGTTTGGGTTTATGTTTTTGCAATAGCACAATGCTTGTGGTTGTGTCATTAGTGAACTTTTGTATTAATACCCTGCTAGAGTGCAACAAGGCCTGCATATACTTATGTTTTGGCTTATGCATGGTGAACAAGAACACCGACACAAGATATGATTTTTGACTCTTCTAACTGGGTTTCATGTCATGACTGTGTCAGAAGCTCACTTATAGCCCTGCATTCTACTTCCATACGAACTTTTGAGGCCTCCTGAAAACATTTAGGGGCCGTTTACTTTCTGAAAACATTTCCTGTTCCCATTTCCTTTTTTAAAGCTTAAATTACAAAAAATATCTTTTTTTTTTTCATTTTATTCCATGTCTAAAAGTTTTGTACATAAAACAGGGAAACCAATACAAAGTTGTTTTCACTGTTTCTTGTACAAAACATTGAAAACAGGAAACAAAATGAAAACCAAGTGATATTTTTGTAACCAAAACTGAAAGTATTTTGGTAATTAAAACTAAAAATCAGGAAATGAAAACATATAATGTTTTCTGAAAGTAAACTGCCCCTTAGTGGCTTTGCGTGTCAGCTAATCTAGCACACTGCACACTTTTGATAGAATATTTTTTGTAATACTAAATTTTTTAAGTTTTTCTTTAAAAGCTTCTTCTGGACGCTCCATCTCAAAGCAAGAAGATCCCTATGTCACTCAAACAAGTTCAAAGGTCAGATAAATATTCAGCTTCTTTAATGAAATTTTGGCACATTTTTTTTTAATCCCCATTTGGGTTGTTCAAAATAAATTTTGATTTTTGACAACTGCAACTTTTGAAATAGATACAGCAATTGGTTGTAAATGGAAAGGCAGACTACCAGTTTCCCTCAGGTTGTTTTACATTAATTAAATATTAATTAAATTATTGTAATTTCTGAATTATTACCTATGATTAGAATGTCATGTGCAGTGAAATCTTCATCCCCTCCTGCTTCTGTTGAACCATCTAGTGCTCCTCATCCAAAGTCATATATGGAGGTAAATCATTGTCTTTCTGTTTTTATTCCCCCTGCCACCCCTCGTCATGAGGCAATATCTAAGTGCTTGTTATTTCCATGTGTCATTAAAGATTACTATTCGATTAATCAAAGGATGGCATTTATGCACATTAAATACTTTATGCTTTAGTTATGGATTGTAATTTTTATTTGGTGAAGTAGATATTTTTAATTTTGCCTATTTTTTCTTTGATTTATGTTTCTGAAAATGCCCAAGTCAACACTGCTAAATAGCTGAATATAATTGAGATTCTTAACTAGTAAAATCAAACTGTGATTTTATTATGTTTGTACTGATTGCAACAAGCTTGAGTGCCAGTTGCTCAGTTGATGCTTAATTTACTCTATCCGCTTTACATATTGATTGGTTAGAGTGTTTTAGAAATAATTCAATATAAGATCCCAAGACATCCTCTATTTTGTTTAACTGAGATCATATTATCTGATGTTTGAATTATTTCCTTCCATTATTTTTTGCAGATAATGGCCATGATCCAAAGAGGGGAGAAGCCTTCTAACATCAGAGTAAACCTTTATGCATTTTATTCTTGATTACTGTAGTTGCACACCTAAAATCATACACCTTATCTGTGCACCGTTGATTTAAATTATTAAATATTGATTGAAGTGAAATGTGATGTGAGGGGAGGTGCTACTGTGATTTAGAAGATTGTGGTGTGCAAATAAGATTACTCTTTTCTATTAGGTTTACCAATTTTGTGTGGTCAGTATTGCTTCCATGACACAGGCTTTTAAACTTTTAATGCAGGATATTGATGATTCACCTCCCAACCCTTATCAGCAACCATCAAATCCTCGCTTAGCACCTAGAGTCAAGGTGTATTTTAAAACTCTTGCTTTGCATTTCCTTTTTTTTTTAATTTTTAATAAGCTGTGCAAGTATAAAATTTTTAACTTAATTTTTTTTTTTTTTATGTGTTTCTGTGAATAAACTCATCTGCAAAATTAGTATTCCTATATCTTTGCAGTCTGATTAATGACCATCTTTTTTTAACATAATATGACTTACATTTGGACCATCAAGGAAAAGACAGTTGATTTAGGGACAAATTTCATTCCTAGTTAATGTTTTGTCAATATCTTAAAACATGGAATTACAGTGCAGGTAATCGAATTCTATTCTATAGCAATTAAGTATTTAACAATTATCGTCTGCTGTTTGAAAACGTGAAGAAATGAATCATTTGTATGTTACATGTTAGGACCCGGTCTAAAATGGAGGTTATCATGTTTTGAATCTGAAAGATATAACAAGGACTGAGTTACATTGAGGTGTCTTCTAATTATCGAGTTACATAAATATGTGTATATATACATTGAGTAACACACACACACACACACACACACATATATAAACATTGTGCGTGTGTTTGTTGAAAGGTAATTGATGCATAATTGTTAACACTCCTTTCCCGGTAATTTTATTCCATGTGAATCTGATTATATGCTTCAACATCTCATGGCTAGCCTTGGGAAGTTAGTCAGGTGCAAAGCACCTCTACCCAAGTCTTTCATTCTCAAGTAAATGGCAAGGAACAAGATAATGGTGACAACCCAGTGCCTTGGTTACAAACAAAAAATGTCAGAATCAAAGAGATAGATAATGAAATTGAGTTTAATGGAGCACCTGCTGCACTCAATCAGAAGCCAGTCCAACGTATGTGGGTTCCCCCTCAACCTCCCCCCGTAGCTATGCCTGAGGCTGCAGAAGCAATCAGACGCCCAAAGCCAGTGGTACAGAAGGAATCGATGCCAGATGATCAATCAGTAGCTCAGTCTTCAGACATCTCTGATGGAGTGGAGGGGATCTCAAAACAATTCAAATCTGAAGGTACAATTGAAGGCAGTAAGATCAACCCACTTCTCAGCTCTAGTGAGATCCAAGATTATGAAGTCAATAATGAAGAGCAGTGAAATCAGATTTTTGTACTTAATTATCTTTATCCATTATAACAATACATTAAGTTGCAAATAGAACTTGAAATAGTCTCAAGTATAGGATACGCATGATTTAGTTTTAGTCTTATTTCATAGTCTTGTACTCTGTTATATAAAGGTTGAGTCCTATGGGAGTGAAAGCACAAGTTCCAAATGATAGTAGTTACTGTGTTTGCTACCTAAAGTATCATTTCATTTTATAGATGCAGGCACTTTAGATCTCTAGAGCCATTCTGCTTTACTACAAATTATTTCTCTTTTTACCATTCTCGTGTTATTTGACTGTGGTATCTCGATACTAATCCTTCGGACACTGTCCGTGATTTCAAGACTTTTTTTACAGTTGTCTTGTGCCTTAACAAGTTGGAAAATGAAGAAAGGAGGAAAGCGGGAGGTTTATAAGAAATCCTTACCTTCTTTGTATTTGTGTATAATTCTCTCCTATGGTTTACAAAGTCCTCCCTCTCCTTCCTCTCCCTTCTACTAACCTTTCATTTTCCCTTTCCTCTAAACTCTTGAACACACCTTTTGGTCTGTTATTATTATCATTATTTTTTGTAGAATGGGAGGTTTGAACCTATGATTTCTTACAAATTATCCAAATTTCTCATCACTAGATTGACTCTAGTAGCTTATTTTGGTCTTTTATTAAAGAATGCCTTATTTAGTTACCGTGATGCTTACCTCTTATCGGTCACCTTTCATCATTCTAACAGTGATGGTCATTTTGATTGTTGAATCCCTGTCTTATTGAGACATTTTATGGTGATTCAATCCATTAAGCTGAGAATATTAGTAAGGTGCAATTTCATGTAAACTATAAAGTTGTCTAAGAGTGTGTATGATAAGCTATTTCAGCTAGGTGAAAACTGAAATTAGTACTTGAAACCATTTCAACTATGTTTGGTAAGGTAGTTTTTTTGTGTAGCTACTAGCTTTTCTTAAAAAGTTACTTGAGATAGCTTTTTTAAAAAAGCTCTCATTTTCAGCTACTAGCTGAAAATTAATTATAAGTTTATTCCTCAACCAACCCTACTTATGATTATTTAGTAATTAATGATATTCATGTATGTCATTTTACCATTTTCAGCTAATTTTACCAAACATCTTCAATCAAATCAGTTAGTTTTTGAGCTTTCAGTTAGCTTTTCAGCTAGTTTTACCAAACACACACTAACCCTATAATACATGTCACCATCTGATTTTTGGATGAGCGCTCACCTATCATTTAAGTTAAACAATAAAATGTACTACCTCCGTTCCAAAACTCTTGTTGTTTTAGCGTATTCCTAAGTTTCAAAACTCTTGTTGTTTCAGATATCCAAGAAAAAATAATTATTTTTTCCAATTATATCCTTATTTAATTATTTACATCAACTATCAACTAATCTTATTTTCTCTCTCTTAACTACACAAGTCTTTGTTATACAAACACTTTTTTTATATTTTCAAGTTATTTTAATGACTTAATAAGCTTGCAACCATATACCCACTAACCCTCTCTTTAGCATTTTGCATCCATTATTAAATGAGGGTATTTTAGTAAAGATGTTATTAAATCAAGATATCAATCATTTCTTTGGTCTATGCGCATAACCTTAAACAATAAGAGTTTTGAAACGAGAGTTTAGAACAAGAGTCTGTTGCACACATTTCGTAATCTTCATATAATGAGCCATACTGAAGCATGTGGACATGAGATGTAGATGATCTTTTAATCAAATCAAGACTTGCAATGTGTTATAGCAATCTAAAAATTGTAGTGAGTTTGTGGAGGTGCCTATGCGTATTTATGTGACACAACCAAGGAAAAATACTATAATGAGGCTACCTTTATGTGATGGTGATGGAATGTAGGAAAAATACTATAAAGGTCATGTAAGATGGGTGAAGGAGTAAATCCTTAATTTGGTTCATAAAAAATTTGAGATCGGTCACATTAGCCTTTGAAAGATAGAAATTACATTTTCGTCCCCGAAAGATGGAAAAGTCATTTAATTTAGTCCTTTTTAGGGACTAAATTGACATTTTAAAAAATCTTTCAAAAACTAAAGTGAATGACTTTTTATCTTTCAGGGACTAAATTAAATCATTTTTCATCTTTTAGGGATGAAAAATGTAATTTCATTCTTTCAAGGACTAATATGACTGATACCAAATCTTTTAGGGATCAAAATGTGAGTTTACTCAACGAAGTTATGACATTAAATTAAAAAATGTAATTCGGGCTTTTCAGGTGGCCCATAGGTCGTGCTGACAGGACATTTGGATCAATCATGAGAGATGGTGTTGCTTTTAGAACCCTTTTTTCTATTTGCACTCCCACCACCTTCGCTCTACCCCACCCACACCTACAAGTTCCCAGTGCTTGGCTAAATTAGCCAAATGGTTAGGAGTGAGCTTGAGTTGTCTTAAGTTCAAATATATTAATACCAAAATATAAATTGATAAAAAGAGATAATGCAACGACAACAAAATCCTTTCTTTACTAGGTAAGGTTTGCTACATGAATCAGATGACGACACTACTTTGCAAAATTCTTCGAGCTGGATGTGTGATGTAGATTTAATTAGTTGGGGGATGTGGCCAATTCTTTCCAACTGTTAGCATAAACCGCTATAAAAATTTAGAATAGTCATCATTAATTGTATACCCAAAATGGGGTGTAGAATAAAGAAATAGAAAAATAAAAAAAAAAGGAAAAGAAAGATAGAGTGATGTGTGAGATAAATGATTAATGTAAAAAGAAGAGAATTAGAGAAAGATAGAAAAATAAAATAAAATGAAGAATGAGTTGTAAGATAAATGAAATGTATGAAAATCAAAATTGTGTTGATAGTGTTCCTTTTGTGAAAACTTCTCCAATTATATGTAGTCCTAGAAATGATTTCGAATTGTATAAATGCATTCCCTAGAAGTTGATATATGAAAAGGTTTTTGGTTAATGGAGTATTCAAAAGTTACAATGATAACACACACTAAGGATGAGCCCACCTTCATAGATGTTATATGGTATAGTTTCACCACTGAATGAATCAACACCTATTTTTCTTCACTAGAAACTAGCTAGAGTAGTGCGTCACAGCCAAATAATAATAGTTAATCAGAATTTTGCCCAGTTAATTTTTATATTCAAATTCATAAGTGATTATCTAAGTGATTATTAGATAAGACAAAATTATTAGTTTTTTAAGAAATAAAATAAAATGAAAAGTACCATTTGCCCTTTTAAATATTGCCCATTCCTGTAAAAAAAATGAAAAAAAAATCTAACTGTTTAGAACCTTTTCCTTTAAAATTTAATAGCTGAACCTTTTGTTGGTGGAACTACAACAGAAGTGTTATTGATCATTGAATCAGATAAATGTGTCATCCACAATCCGTGAGGATCTCAGTATAAAATTGGATCCAGCTCATAGTGAGAATCTTCTTAAAAAAAAATAGAAAAGAAAAAATACCTCGCGAACTTGATCTAACTTTGTAGAAGAATCTTTCTATAACACTAACATTCTGGTGTACAGAGCATACTCCTCTATGATATATCATACCATTTAGATGAAGAAAAATGTTTTACGCAAAAAAAACTGTTGCCTCTTCTCCTAATGATTTTGTTTGTCACACCACAGTTCCATTCAATTGCTTTTTTTTTTTTTTCTTTCATCTTTATTCTTGGCTAAATAACATGGCATTCTTTTGTAAACACGTTACATATTTAAGTTATTTTTTATTTTCTCGATCAAAAGTGTTTGCGACACACTCTTTAACAGATTTTTTTCAATATACTCATTGTGATTGATTAAAATTCACATGGCCCCACCACATTGGTAGTGGAACCCACATAATTTGGTAGAACCCATATAAATTTTAACCAATCATATAAAATGTATTGGAAAGAGTGTATTGCTAGCACTTTTCTTTATTGATTTCTTTATGTAAAATGACTTACCTGAAGGCTTTATAAAATGACTTGCCTGAAGGCTTAGAAAATACAATAATGGAGCACTATTTTTATCCTAAAAATTTGAGGTTAGTGATGGAAAATGGTGTTTTATTTTCAGTTGTCACCCTTGGCCATTTTATGGTGCCTTTTCTCTATCTCTTTTTTTTTTTTTGTCAAAAATCATCATATTAAAGTTTCGTTTCATCCAACTTATTTTTGACTTATAAGTTGCTTTAAAGCTAAAACTCAAAATGAGAGCTTTTAAAATTAAAGTAAAAGTTATTTGATGATTTAAATTTTTTTAACTTAAAAATTACTTTTAAATTAAAAGTTATTTGATAGTTTTATTATAAATTAAAGGCTCAGAATTCGGATTTTAAATAATTGATGTGATGAACTAGAATTTCAATACTGTAAACTTACAAGATTTTTTAAAAAAAGAAGAGATGTTGATTAAACTAAATAGCAAGCAGTAGTTTACATTATCCATCAAAAGTTCTCTCCGGAAAAAAATAAAAACAAAAAGACATCAACATGCAGGGGACATTCTTCCATCCCAAATAAAATCACCAACAGTTAAGGCTAATCTAGTATGACTAACAACCACAGTATTTTGTGATGCATGGATATTCGAAGTGAATTGGTGATAGCGATCTAAGGCGCACAACACGGGATCGCATTATTGGGACAGAGAACGACGTGCAAGATTCAAGAAACGCTGAATAATTGGATAAAAAATAAATATGAAACGTTAATAAAATCATTTATGAGGATCGAATAGGGTTCACCCAAAATAAGCTCCGCATTTCTTTAAAATAAGCAATAAAATTTAGCTTTTTAAAAAGTTACTTCTCTTCACATAAAATAAGCTCCTTTTTTCTTTTAGGAGCTTTTGAAAAATGTTGTTTGGCTTAGCTTTTTCTTAAAAGGAGAAGAAAAGCTGGAAATAAGCTACGCCAAACATGCACTAAACCTAGAAGGCAATCAAACAATACTTACATAAGGGATTATAATTTTAAGAGAATGATTCTGCAATGCTTAAGCAGATAAACACTAAAACTAAGTCATGCTCGCTCAAATACATAAATCATACCAGATAAATCAAGAACCAACAAAAATAAATAAACTCCTAAACTCCACTTCAATCAATAACTTGTCAAATACATCATTCTGCTTTCTGTCAAAAGAATATTGAATTTTTCGCTATTATTTAGTCGTTTGTTCTTCTTTTTTATTTTTTTCCTGGACCTAATTGGTTGTACTGCAAGAGTGTTGAAATTCATGGTATAGAGATAAAAGGAAATAGATTAGAGATCGAAAATGAAATTCTATATTAATAATAGAATGGAAAGATTGATTTTACAATAGGAACATGGGCTTATATAACCAATATGATCAACTAATTCCTAACTAATATCCTAACCAACTAACTAATTTCTAACTAACAATTTTATTTCTAATAGCCCCCCGCAAGCTGGAAGTGCTAGCACTTCAAGCTTGGGATGAACAAAACAATATAGTCAAATACAAATGAAAAATTACAATGAAAATGGTATAACAAATACCATGAAATGGGCACTATAGGCCTCTAAAATCAATGCCAAATTTAGGCAAAGGCTTAACCATATTGTAGAAGCTCAAATCTTCAATCTTCAAAGCTTAATACCACCATAAGGTAGAAGCTCAAATCTTCAATGCTTAACCACCACAATAAGGCAGAAACTACACGCTTAACAATCAAGAGCATAAGCTAACCATAATGCTTAATCACTCAAGAAAGAAGCAAAATAAAATTTCAACGCTTAACCATCCACCATGGACATAAGCAAATATCAATCTTTACCAAAAACTCATAATGAGAAATGTCGGAAACACATCGGCGAAAACAAGAAAGGCACACAGGCCACTAAACCAACAACAAAACAATAACCGAGACTAGAGACTATCATCCTCCAGTAACAGTATGAAATTAAAACCACTTATAACATCCCAAAGTCATAAAGACTTGGTAGCAGCAGATGCAAGAATTCGATGACCAACAGATACTGGTTATAGGAGAAGAACATTCAATATCTCGAAACTCTTTAGCAATCCCCCTGGTCTAAAAATCTCAGATAACACAACTTCCATCATTGCATCCAGAAGCAAGAAAGGTATCCTTCATCCCACAATAAAGAAAAAATATCATCAAATCCATATTCAAAGATAGCGATGATAGCGAACTAAAGCGGATCTTCAAAGAAAGCGAGAATAACATCTTTTTGTTGATAGTGGCCCCAATGTGGAGCTTGTGGTGGAGATCCAAGATTTTCTCCAAATCGGCTTCTACGCAATTCCTCCATCTGCACAATTGGCCATATGCCCCTTTTTGGGGAATTTCTCAAAAATATATTGAATTTGCAGCAGATAACAGAAGATGAATATTTTGATGAAGAAAAAAGAAAAGAAAGAAAATTAAAGAAAAAAAGATGCAGATGACAAATGCTCAAGGTGGGTGCCATTTCTCTGATACCATGTTGAAATTCATGGTATAGAGAGAAAAGGAAATAGATTAGAGATGGAAAATGAAATTCTATATTGATAATACAATGGAAAGATTGATTTTACAATAGGAACATGGGCTTATATAGCCAATATTATCAACTAATTCCTAACTAATATCCTAACCAACTAACTAATTTCTAACTAACAATTTTATTTCTAACAAAGAGTATGCACGCAACTGAAGGGTGGTTAAACTTTGAAGGTGAGCACACTCAGCCTCACCAACATAGAGCAGATAGGGAATGAGACGTCAGTAGAGCCATAGTGAAGAGGAGGAAAATACAGAACGAGGTGACCGTGAAAGAAAGGGAGGTGGTAGGTGATCGGAAAAAGGAGGAGATGAAGGGGATGGAAAAGGTGACAGGAAAAGGAAAGAAGGGGAAGGAAGTGGTGGTGCGGAAGAAGGAATGAGAGGGAAAGAAAAACTCTCACAATGAAGAGGGGGATAACCCACCTAGAGTGGGTAGGAGAACCCCCCACACATTGGGGAGGAAGACCCCCAAGGGGGAAAGTGACAGTGACTCCTTTGTTTTTCCTTCTTACTATGCTAGGTCTCTTCTCAACATTCACGTCCCTTCTCTCTCTTCTAAGCAATAATGAATTTTCCTAGTAGATGAAGAAAATGGTGTTTTATTTTCAGTTATCAATCATTGTGGTTTTATCATTTTATCATCCAAAAATCCTTTTTTTTTTCAAATCTGATTCAAATCTATCCAATTTAAATTGAATTAGATCGATTTTCAATTTTTTGAATAGACAATAAATATTAGATAAAACGATATAAATATGAAATAATAATAAAAACATTAAATATAGATATTGGACATGAAAACATTTAATTCAACACAAATAACAAAATAATCTTAACTATTTTAAAATGAATACAATAAAAAACCATAATAACATGTTACAACATAATAAATGATATTTTTAAATAATTAATTACTTATTTAATTATATTGTGTCTTATTTTGTGATTTTATTAACGATATTTTATTTTATTTAGCCCATTCAACCCATAATGGGTACAAGTATCTAAATACCAATCTCCTCACTGTTAAGTGTTAATTACAAATGGATAGTAAAAAAATCCATCAACTTTCACTGTGGGTACCTGTTTGTCCTAGGATTTAGTCTAAACAAATGTATCTCAGAGCAATCTAGGACGAGATACGAGTTCTCTTAATTATGTGGGTTCTACCTAGTGTGAAATCTATAGAAGGAGCGGAGAAGGAGAAAGAACGATTAGAAACTGGCCCCTGAACGGGCCTTAAAATGCATTAAAATGAAAGTTCAACGTACAGAAGCAGTAACTGAATGTAAACAATTACAACTCCATTAATCCTAAGCTATAAAGCATAGAAAATGTAAACGAAAGCAAATAAAATAAGGTGGTCTGCGCGATCCCTACTTCCTCTCAGCGTCCTGGGTGTCTTTGATCTCTGAGGTGGATGCTACGGCTTTCAGGGTGCTAGTGAGTGTTCAGGTTGCGGACCTTTGCTTCTTTTTCTTTCCCCTATTTATAGTTGTCCCTGGTAACCGCCTCTAGGCTGCCATAACTTCCCCTCAACCCTTTGCGTAACTCCCATGAACCCACGTTCTCTGCATGCACTTGGGTGGATTTGTCTCTGATAATTGTCGTTGATGACGTGGAAAACGTCCAAGGCAATCTGAATAGAAAATGGGATATGACCTTTCTCTAACTGATGGAGAAGGATTCCTTCGAACCAAAGTAAGGAAGACGTCTCAAACTACCATAAAGCATTCTCTTCTTCGAACCATGATCTGCCTCGATTTTGCTTAGACCTCCTCCTGCTTCGCTCTCTGTTCCAAGGGCCTTCGAACCTCTCAAGACTATTCATTGGTCTTCGAAGCCATACACCTGCCAGCCAACTTGACTTTCTTGACCACCGTCCACCTTGGTCAAAGAGATTTAAGACCTCCTCTGATTGGCTTGTTGGAATGGTGCTCTTAATTGCTTTCATGGCTTCCAACCCTATAAAAGGGGCAACTTCATTTTGCTTCACCATTCTTCCCTTCAGCCATGGAGAGATACCTGATATTGGTTATCCTGTACGACCTGATCCTCCCTGATATTTTGAAGATGGAGCGAGATCCTTCGAAATCAGCTCATTTCCCCTACTATGACCAGACCATTCCTTGCCTCATGCATTATCAGCCAACTCTAGTGGCTAGGCAATTTGGACTTTGCCAAGACATTCCAATCCCTTTTTTTCAAAGGGCAAGACATTGCTCCCTGCACATCAGTTGATGAGGTAATGCAAAGGATCGGAGAGTTTGAGTCCACCAAACCTACCTATGTGCCTACTGACTTCACCCCATCGAACTACTGCATTACTGCTTATGATCATTGGTGGCGTAGCTCTTACAAGGAGATAACATGCTCCCAAGAAGAATGCTTCAGTCGCATCATCACCACTATGACATATCCAGAGGCTGAGGGAAGAAAAAGAAAAGGTCTTCAAAATAACCTTATTACTTTTACCTTTTTCTTATCTTTCTGAATGATTTCCTGATTTCTTCTTCGATCTTTACAGTTTCTAAGGATGCTGGTGAAGCTTCTAAGTCTAAGAAGCCAAAGGCTCCCAAATGGGACAAGGTAAGAAAGAAAACATTTGCTATATTTACCTTCCCTTGTACTTCTGTTACTCTGACCTTTATATGCTTCGAACCTCTGCAGAAGGCTCAACCCAAGAAGAAGCCTGCCTCGAAGCCTCCTGCCAAAAAAGGTGCAACCGCTTCGAGAAAAAGGAAGACTCTTGTCGCTGCTTCATCAGAACTCAAGCTGATGCAACCCAATCTCAAAACCCTTCTGTTGGGGCTCAGCGTGAGGGCCCTTCGAGCACGAAGCAGACTGAAGAGGAGGTTGCTACTTCTGATTCTGAGGAAACTCCTTCTGAGTTGGAGAAAACCTTGGGTGATGAAACCACTGAGCATGAGTCCTCAATGAATCCTAAGGCTACTGAGGTTTATACCTTCGGATCATTCTTCAACTCTTCTTTTGTTTCAAGTCCCTCGCCCAACTTTCTAATTTGTAGGGGCTTGGTCGAAGAAAAAGAATCAAGCACATGGCCCCCAATATTCACCATTCTTGGAAAGCCAACAGGGTGGTAAGATAAAATTTACCTTCAACTTCTTTTGCTCTAAACCAACCCGTCTTGATTCGAGCCTTCTTTTTCAGGTACTCTATTCAAATACCACTAATCAAGAAAGCACTATAGGTTCGAGTTCCTCAAGCCTTGACTCCTTTCTAAATTATCTTCCCCTTGCTATTCAATATCCTGGGTCGAACAGGATCATAAGATTTCATGTTGCAGGGGATCAAGCTACAATTGAGCAGCCTGAGGTCAATTCCCCTGTTCGTCCTGATGAACCTATCCATGAAAAGGAGCAAGAGGGAAACAAAGAAACCTCTGATCAAATTCAAGGTGAGGGAACTTCCAAGGCTCGATCTGATGATGATGATGATGTGATTATTGAGCCACCTGAGCGTGAGGCTGCCCCTGGGAAGGAGGTTGTACATTCTGAAGGTGATATTCCTGTGACCCAAACAGCCGAAGTTGTTCGAGAAGCTCAATTGGATGAGCCTTCAAAGGTTCAACCATCTTCTGATAACCAAAAGGATGATGATTCGACCCAGGGTAAGGCTCAAGAAGACGAGAACGAGCAAGTTTCCCAAGATGATGTGCCTTCAACTCCTTCTTTCACTGCTCCAGAAGATGACAATGAAGGTCATGGCCAAACACCTCCTGATGACACTCTTGTGCAAGTACCTTCAAAGGAGCCTGAGGTTCAACAGATTGCTCCCCCTTCGTGCAGAAAGAACCTCGAGCTCAATCACCACCACTAGCCCCTGCATCTGCTGCTGACTTGGAGGCTCTCAGTAAGCAGCTCGAGGATGACCCATTCTCGATCATAAATAGGTTGCTCGCAGGGTCACTTCCTACTGTTGTGGCGAGTCGAAGTGCTACGACTTCAGAATCAAGCACCCATCAACTGATCCAGGCTTTGGTGGGTAGGCTTCGACACTTGGTCTTTTCACAAGACTTGGTGGAGGTTCTGAGTGATGACATCGACAAACAGATTCGAGAGGTATTGGCCGATTTGAAAAGAGTACCTGAAGGTATACCTCCTGAGTTGGATGAGGCCCTTGGAGTCTTCCGTGCATGGTATGACACTCTAACTCTTACTCTGAATCAGATCCATGCAAATGAGACTCAACAGGATGAGATTCTGGGCCAAGAAGGAGTCTTAAAGAACCGACTCTTGGAACAAAACAACTAGTTCAAACCTGCTTCTGAGACCTTGGAACAAGGGGAAATCCAAATGGGAGTCTTGGATGGAGAAATCGAAGAGCTGCAAAGGCAACTGGCCTTGAAAAGTGATGAAAGAAACATCCTTGCCACAGTCGTGGATTAGGGCAAGAAACGCCATGACCAACTAAAGGAGGCTGTGAAGATTGATTCTGTAACCCTTATCTCTTGCTTCAGGAACATTGAGAAAGCAAAGAATGAACATGCCATCTTAGAAGCAACATTGGCAAAGATTAAGGAGGAGTACGTCGAAGTCAAGGCCAAAGATTTGTTTTAAGATATTTACATTTAGGCCTTTTTCTTAGAATTTTATTTGTAATAGCCACGTTTGGCTTTAAACCTATTTATTTCAAACGAATGTTTACTTCATGCATGATGGGTTTGTATCTTTTTAAATGTTTGCCATTTATGGCTCGAATCACGCAATCAAAAGTAACATCCCGAATAGTATAGGTGTTGCTTGATAATACTCTTTCCACTTTGAATGGTCCCTCCCAAATTGGGGTCCACTTACCAAATCTTGGTGATTTCATACCCAAAGGTAATTGGACTTTCCATACTAAATCTCCTTTTTGGAAAGTCTTATTACTAACCCTTCGATTATAGAATCGAGCCACTCTTTCTTTCTGCTTGACTATGTTTTCCAATGCAACAAGTCTTTCTTCATCTAAAGTGTCTAGCTCATCGAACATTAGGCTCAGATAATCTTCTGTAGGCAATTCATGTTGCCTCTAGATTCGAAGGGACTGAAGGTTGATTTCGAAAGGTAAAACGGCCTCGTGGCCATATACCAATTTATATGGGGAAGCTGCAATGGCATCTCTTGGGGAATTTCTGTAAGCCCACAACACTTGACTAAGTGTTTCATGCCAATTTCGCGGCTTCTGCCCTATATGCTTTTTAATCAAACCTATTAAAATTTTATTAATGGCCTCAACTTGGCCATTGGCTTGGCATAATATGGGGTCGAAGTGAGAAGTTTAATCTTCCTTGACTCTGCATATTGTGTTACCTTCCTCCCTGTGAACATAGTCCCTTAATCTGTGGTTATGGTCTCAGGGATACCAAATCTATGAACTATATGTTCTTCTACAAAGTCAATCACCTCTTTCTGTCCTACGTCTTTCAAGGGAATGACCTCGACCCACTTAGTAAAATAATCTACCCCTACTAAGATGAACTTATGCCCTTTCGAAGGAGGGTGAATCATACCTATAAGGTCGAGGGCCCACCCTCGAAATGGCCAAGGCTTGATAATGGAGTGCAGCTCTGCTGCAGGGGTATGATGTATGTGCCCATGCTTCTGACATTCTTCATAACCCTTGGCATAATCATGGCAATCCTTTAGCATAGATGGCCAAAAGTAACAATACCTTAGCAGAGTCCACTTCATCTTTTCCCCTGCTTGGTGAGGTTCACAAATTCCTTCATGAACTTCGGCCAATGCTAGGTATGCTTCTGCTTCTCCTAAACATCTTAGTAGATGCCCCCCATTTGACTTCTTGTATAACTCATCTCCCAGAATCGTATAGTTCAAAGCTCTGAACTTAACTTTTCTATCAGTTGGTTTCGATGGGTCCCTTAAGTAATCAACTAAGGGTTTCCTCCAGTCTGAGGGTGCCAGGGCATTTATGTTTAAAACCATTTTCTCCTCTATAATTAAGAGAGGTTTGGTTTCGATCAAACTTTTGAACAACTCTGATTTAACCTTGTAACCAGAGGCTATTTGAGCTAATTCGTTTGCCACTTCATTTTCTATTCGAGGCACGAGTTCTAACGTTACTTCCTCGAAATAGCCCATCAAACTTTTAGCCTTGGCAAAATATTTTGCCAATTTCGAACTACAGCACTTGTAAACTCCTTTCAACTGATTGATAACCAATTGGGAGTCACCTTTTACATGAATGTGAGTGGCTTCGAAACTTATCAAGAGTTCAAGGCCAGGAACTAACGCTTCATACTCTATCTCATTGTTTGAGCATTCTCCCCTAATTTTAAACATTACTTTGGTTATAATTTCATTGGGAGATACAATCAGCATACCAATGTCGTTCCCTTTATCATGTTTGGAACCATAAAAGAACAGTTTCCAAGGTTTAATCCCAATGAAATTAACCTCTTTAACTTGAACCGTAGGTTGTTTGGCTAAAAAATTAGCAAGGACTTACCCCTTTACTGCCTTCAAAGGCATATACTTTAACGAAAATTCAGTTAATGCCAGAGCCCATTTTCCAATCCTGCCATGAAGTATTGGCTTGATTAACATGTATTTAATTACATCAAAGTGCGAACTTACAAAAACCTCACAAGGTTTCAAGTAATACTTAAGCTTTATACACGAGAAATACAAGCATAAACACAACTTTTCTAGAGCTGAATATCTTTTTTCTACATCACTTAGGCTCCTACTTAAGTAGTAAATTACTCTTTCGAAGCCATTTTCATCCTCTTGGGCCAACATACTACCCAGAGTTTCTTCAGATGCAGAAATATATAATCTTAGTGGCTTCCCACGTATCGGTGGAGTCATCACTGGTGGATTGGCTAAGTACTTCTTAATTGATTCGAAAGCCATCTGATGTTCTTCACTCCACTCGAACTTCTCTTCTTTCTTTAGCTTGATCAATGGGGAAAATACTCTTGTTTTTCCTGACAGGTTCGAGATGAACCTCCTTAGGTAATTGATTTTCCCCAATAGGCACTGCAGTTGCTTCTTGTTTTCTGGGGGTCTTGTATCAATAATAGCTTGTGCTTTGTTTTTATCCACTTCAATTCCTTGTTGTTACACTAAGAATCCCAAAAAGTTTCCCGTAGAGACTCCAAAGGCACATTTTAAAGGATTCATTTTCAGCCTGTGTGCTCTCATTCTTCCAAATGAACATCTTAAGTGTTCCAAGTGTTGTGTTTTGGTCTTCGACTTGACCATGACATCATCTATGTAGACCTGGTGGTTCGAATGAATTTGGCCTTGAGGAGTCTTTCTGTTTCTTCTTTGATCTTCGAGACCACCTCAGGAGCAAACCTTCTAGGGGGATGCTTCACTGGCTTCTTTCCAGGCAAGATGGGCAATCTATGCTCGACCAATTCTCGATCCAGACCCGACATCTCATCGTAGTCCCAGGCAAAACAGTCTTTGTATTGTTTTAACAGTTCGATCAGCTCTTGCCCGATTGTTGAATCTACCTTTGTACTAATGAAGGTAGGTCTTTTGTCTTCTATCGTTCCCAGGTTCACTTCTTCGAGCTGGTCTTGTGCCTCGAACCTTGGTATCTCCTCTTGGTCGTATCCTGCACTTGATGCTTCATCATCATTATATATGCAATCCAGTCGATTTGTATCCTCATTCGAATCATCCTCTCTAACTCGAGTGGACTTGTGCTGGTCTTCGTTCTCTTTCAATATATTCTCAACTGGCTTCGAAGAGGATCCAGACTTTGATTCGGCCACGTAGGCCGTTATTCTATCCATTAATGCTTATATGCTTCCCATGAGGCACCAAGCACTTCCAGGGCCGTATCTAGATCGGCCTCCCTCTTCAATGTAAAACCCTTGATGGGGTCTAACCTTACTGAGTAAGGGACCTTTGCTGAGTGTATGGCTGACTTGGAATCCAATTCATAGGGACTGATATGGGCCAGGTTCTTGTCGAAATCCATTTCCACCAAACCTTACTCAGCAGTGTAGATACCTTGGTCGGCTTTGACCACTATTGGGTTACCTTCTTGATCCCATAGGAACAACTTCTGATGCACGGTTGATGGGACAACTCCTATCCCATGAATCCATTCCCTTCCCAGCATGTTGAAGCTGGATTTGGTCTGGATTACCACAAAAATAGTAGTCCTTACTTGGCCACCCACTACAAGATCAAGAGCTACAACACCTTATGATCTTGATGATTTCCCAGCAAAATCAGTGATTACTATGTTGTGTGGGAGTAAGTCTCTGTCGGTCTTCACAAGCTTATTGAAGGTTGTCCTTGGCAGTAAGTTGATGGCTGCTCCACCATTAATAATAACCCTATTAATAGGATTACCTTCAACCACTGCCTTGATGTATAATGGCTTCATGTGAGCCATGTCTCCGGGAGCTGGCTTCGTTATGCTGACCACTTCATTCTTGGACTCTTCTTCTGTCTGATTCAGCATGACAGCACTTTGAAGGCTGAAATCTTCAAAGTCTTCTTCATTTCCTAACCTCTGTACCTGCTGGGCAAACTTAGCTGGTAAGATTGAAATAATACCACAGATTTCTTGGATCGAATCAGGGAACCCTGATTCGAATTCCTCAGATAAGAGGTCATCTTCCTCCATATCTTTTACCTTAACAGCATTAATTTGCTCGCGCAGGTCTTGCTAAGACTTTTATGAAGAAACCTCAAACCTTCTCTTGGGCCTTTTGGGTTTCCTTACACACTCTGCCTAGATTTGTTCCATTTGAGCCCTGTACATCCCCTGGGCCCTACGTCATTAAGTTCTTGTCATCGAACCTTTGGTCTTGGAATATTGGCTGAAGTGGTACCAACAATCACGAGGAGGCTCCATCTCTTTGGAAGGTCTCACCATTATCTCCTTACCCTTAGCAGAGTCTGAAGTCCCTGTCTTCTGTGCCATAGGTTGCCACCTTGCTTGGGTCTTTGGCTTTGTAGGCACTTGCCTCACCCATTGGTTCGAAGGTGTCTTGGCAGGGGGAACGAAGGTGTGGTCCTGAACAAGCATACCTCTTCCCATTTCTTTCAGAGCCTTGTACTTTTTCTGACTCTCTTCATATTTCTGGGGGCCTAACCTTTCCTTCAATTGATGCTTCTAGTTCGAAGCTTCCTCGAAGGTCTTGGCTGAATCAGCATCGAAAATTGCGCTGCATCTTGGGCATAACATTACATTCCTATCTTCATTTTGCTTCCCAGTCAGATATTCCAGGATGCTCTCATTAGCAGAAGGATAGATATCCTTCACTTCCTTCTCAAATTCATCAATAGCCATGTCAGTGGCCTTGGCGTCAACTGGTTCCACTTCGACCATGTTGATTTCGAAGGGCTTAGTATAATGGACGCCGTTGTCAAACGGGTTGGCGTCTACTTTCATTGTGCTCTTCATTTTCTCCTCAAACTTGAGTGTCCCTTCTGATATTTCCTTCTGAATCAAGTCCTTGAAACGAACACAATGATTGGTTAGATGACCATAAACATTATGATATTTGCAATATTTTCTTCCCTTTCTCTGTTCGAGTGAAGGGACTTTATGATCATCACTTAAGATGATCTGTTTATCTTTTAGCAAAATATCAAAGATTTGATCAGCCTTAGTAACATCGAAACCATATGATGGTTTCTTAAATTTCTCATTATTAGAAGAGTTAGAGTCCTCTTTTGCTGGTCTCAGCAGAGAGCAAACATAGGATGGCCCAGGTTTTAATTCAGCCACATTGACCTCATTCTCTTCATTATCACTGTTCGAATCACTACCATTCTTAATAGCCTCCAAATAGGCTATTTTATCTCTCTTGCCTACCCTATCGAACTTTTTATACTTGGCCTTCTCTGCCTTGATCCGTTCTATTTGCCTAACTCTATATGCTAGTTGGGCCATATCTCTAACTGAGAGGTTGATTAGTTTCTTTCTAACATAAAATTCAAGTCCCCCAGTGGCTATCTAAACCAACTCATGTTCTGGAATGGGAGTGAAACACCTAACCTTAAATTGTATGAACCTATTCAGATAATCTTCTATGGTGTCATTGGGTGTCCTCTTGATACCTATAAGATCTACTAGGCTCACTTTGCTCTCGCCCCTAAAGAACTGTTCATGAAATGTTCTTTTTAACTGGACCCAATTTTGGATCGAATTTGGGGGAAGGGTTGTGAACCAAGTGAATGCATTCTTGGTTAATGAACTGGGAAAGTACTTCATTTTCAGCAGTTCATCATTGGCTAGATCTCCACACTCTATCTAGTATCTAGCCACATGTTCCACAATTGACTCCCCTATTTCTCCAGTAAATTTGGAGAATTTTGGAACCTTTAATCCCCTGGGTAACTCTGCCCGTAAGACATCTTGGGGAAAGGCTGAAACAAAATAAGGCTGATTTGCATAGCCTACATTGAAACCATGCCTGTTCAATACTTGTTCCACTATATTGGCAACATTATGTTGCCTCCCAAGGTTCATCTGCCTTACCCTCTCAACCACTAAGTCAGGGTCTTGGTTTCAAGCCACAATTACTGGAGGCACTCTTGCTGGCCCATTTAAGCCCAGTTCAACTTGAGGCTCCCTCCTGATGGCCTCTTGTCTTTCGAAGCCTACCATTTGTCTCGCTAACAACTGGTAGTTTTGGTTTGTGGTTGCTACCAGAGGGTTATTATCGTGGCCATTTGGTGGGTTAGCATGTTAACCATGTCGTGGTTACTTTCATCCATTTGCTGTCTCATGGACTGTAAGGCCACATTCGTGAAGACACTTGGTCCTAGTTGGTTGGGCCACATCTCTGGTGAGTTCCTGTTGTTCCTTAGAGGAACATGAACTGCCATTGGGTTGGCGTAAACACTTTGAGGCATACCTAAAGTAGCCACGATATTCTGGGTTTGAAAACCAGGGGGAGGTCCCTCGGCCCTGAGGGGCTCGTATGCTCTCACTTGGCTAACCACTGGTTCCTTAGGTTGGGGAAGTGTACTTGTGGGTACTTCATCCTCCCTGTATCTCCCAACTCCACTCGGGGAGTTTTGACCGCCATTGTGGCTGCCATGGGAAGCCTCATTGGTTGAGGAATTTCCAGAAGAATTTCCAGAACCATTCTTGTTCTTGGTTGTCATGGTTTTCCTACCACTCCTTAGATTCATGCAACACTACGAAGAAAGGGTCCCATCGGGCGTGCCAATTTGTTTGTCGTAGGACTTAGTCCAAACAAATGTATCTCAGAGCAATATGGGACGAGATACGAGTCCTCTTAATTATGTGGCTTCTACCCAGTGTGAAATCTATAGAAAGAGCGGAGAACGAGAAAGAACGATTAGAAACTGGCCCCTGAACGGGCCTTAAAGTGCATTAAAATGAAAGTTCAACGTACAGAAGCAGTAACTAAATGTAAACAATTACAACTCCATTAATCCTAAGCTATAAAGCATAGAAAATGTAAACGAAAGCAAATAAAAGAAGGTGGTATGTGTGATCCCTACTTCCTCTCAACGTGCTGGGTGCCTTTGATCTCTGAGGTGGATGTTACGGCTTTCAGGGTGCTAGTGAGTGTTCAGGTTGCGGACCTTTGCTTATTCTTTTTTTCCCCTATTTATAGTTGTCCCTGGTAACCGCCTCTGGGCTACCATAACTTCCCCTCAACCCTCTGCGTAACTCCCATGAACCCACGTTCTCTGCATGCACTTGGGTGGATTTGTCTCTGATAATTGTCGTTGATGACGTGGAAAACGTCTAAGGCAATCTGAATAGAAAAGGGGATATGACCTTTCTCGAACTGATGGAGAAGGATTCCTTCGAACCAAAGTAAAGAATACATCTCGAACTACCATAAAGCATTTTCTTCTTCGAACCATGATCTGCCTCGATCTTGCTTAGACCTCCTCCTGCTTCGCTCTCTGTTCCAAGGGCCTTCGAACCTCTCAAGACTATTCATTGGTCTTCGAAGTCATACATCTGCCAGCCAACTTGACTTTCTTGACCACCGTCCACCTTGGTCAAAGAGATTTAAGACCTCCTCTGATTGGCTTGTTGGAATGGTGCTCTTAATTGCTTTCATTACTTCCAACCCTATAAAAGGGGCAACTTCATTTTGCTTCACCATTCTTCCCTTCAGCCATGGAGAGATCCCTGATATTGGCTGCCCTGTACGACCTGATCCTTCCATTACCTTTGGATTTCAGGTCGACAGGGTGTCCAACATTAGTGGTCACTTCAAACGTGGACCTTGACCTCAGGTCGAACAGTGCAGCCAACGACCAATGCCTTAGCTTCATGCAAGGTATGGTATTGCTTCCACCTCCTTGGTGCCAAGCTTGGTCTCAGGTCAATGGGTTACCTCGAGGCCCAACGCCTAGTCTTCTGATCCTTGGAAGAAGAGGAAGAAGAGGAGGAGGAAGAAGAAGAGGAGGCTGAGGAAGGAGATGGGGGTGAGGGACTTTGGTTCTTGGATTATTTGGAAGATCCAAGGCTGAGAACCCGTCCTCCCTCAAGGCTTGAAGCGTCGTGCTACTCCCCCTCCGAAGACATGACACTGACACCAAGGTTCGAGGAACTACTTCCCAAATTCGAAGTCCTCGTTCGAAGATCAACGTCCCTGCAAAAATGTAATAGGAAAAGAAAGTTAGGTTCGAATAGCGAACCTTTGCATTTTAATTCGATCCTATTGTAATTTTGTTAGAATTTTTTAATAAATATTTCTTTTGGTTGACTGTTAACCACCTCAAATTGAAAATAAGTTAATTCTTAGATAATTCTAGCGATACTTTGATTTGAAAATCTTCTTCCTTTTGCAACAAATTTACCTAGACATATTTCCTTTGGTAACTTCTTGTCTTCGATCTATAATATTAGTGGCTTCTGAGAAGTTCATAGTTAGTGGCGGCAATAGAAAAAGAAATAATGTTTTGTCCAGAAAAGACGAGAGAAAGGAAGAGGGTGTTAGTTGAGAGATTCGTATATATGATATATATGCTGTACCATACCAGATCATATGTACGTTTCCGTTGCTGATTGAGATTGTTGATTAAAAGTAGAGAATAACAAAGGCAAAGGGGCGTGAACTTGTCTGCCATTTTAATAGAAGAAAGTGCATACTCACAAGTTGTTGCGCACTTGTAATTCAACATATTGGCCGGCCTATATATTCACATTTGGCAAAAATAACCCTTCTTGTAATTAACTTGATTCAAACGTATAGCCTTTTCCATACTAATTAATGGTGTATTATACCGAGTGAAGAAAATAAATACATAAAAAGTTAGGATAAGATTACTATCTCTCTTGCTAGAATTTTCAGATTGGGAATGATAACTTTTGGAGAACTTATTTGATTTCTTCTGACATTTTTCATTTTCAATGGTGTTTATTTGTTTTCATTTCATTTAATTAATAGAATGAACCAAAAGGATAAAAATAATAATTATGACAAGAAAGAATTATGTTAAGCACACTTCATCATAATAAAATTTTCCAATAAAAAAATAATTTAATTTTTGAAAGTTCTAAGGCTTAAGTATGAAATACACACATTCACTTATTTTGTATTAATTTTTTTATATAAAAATAAAGGTGGTGAAAATCTAACTCAAAATCACTTGTTCATATATATATATATATATATATATAAGGGTTATTTTAGGTAGATCATTTTGAATTTGAATACACCATGATGAACCCTAAATTTATTATTATAAAAATAAATTTGATTTTATATAATATATATATAATTAAACTTTTAATGTTAAATTTATTCTATAATGAAAATTTTTTTAGAGTCCAAATGCTATTCCCTTGATCATAAAGATATCATGTTATGAATATATAAATTTCCAAAGAAGTCTCATAAATAATTTTTTATATTTTATATCTATCACCCTCTCACTAAAATTTGAAAAACAAAAATTTAATGGTGTGAGGGAAAAAAAAATCTTTGAAAAGAGCGAGATCACAAAGAGGGCATACAATATATGGCATAATATTAACAAACTTATTAATTAATGTCATTCTGCATTGTAAGGCAACATCTGGATTGCTGGAAGGGTATATTTCTTCCTTTTTTATTCTTTTTAAAGTTCTAATTTCTAAGAAATCCAGAGCACCTCTTCAAAAAATGTGATGAGATTTTAACACAGGAACACTACAGTATAGTGGGATAATCCCAAAGCACAAAAAAAATCTATGCCAAAAAATATAGAAACCATAAAAAATCTCAAATACCGAGAATGCTTGATATAATTGCTAGATATATATACCTGGATCCTTAATAGATAAAAGATTAATAAATCAAAATAATATGGCTTGGAATTTGAACTGGCCCGAACCATCAGGGAATGGAAATAGATGACACACAAGATAGAAAAGTAGGGAAAATAATCCACTCTCCAGGAACTGGAGGTCGAGTTGGAACATAGCTGTTAATATGGATTGAGTTGGGTGACTCATTTGGTTTAATTTGATTACCAATAGGTTGAATTGATAAAACTAAGGTTTACATTTTTTTACGGGTTAAAGGAGGTCAATTCATTTAATTCGTGGACCAAAGTGAATTTGAGCTGAGTTGAAGTGGATTGACTCACTTTTTAATTTTTATTTTTATATTTTTAAATCATTTTTATAATTTTTTTATATTTTTTATATTTTTTATATAATTTTTAAATTAAGTGAGTCAAACTAACTATTTAACCCACCAACGTGTTGTGAGTTTAGTCATTTGGTATTTTTTCATCTCATTAAAAAGTGAGTCAATCTTCCTCGGCTCACTTTTAACCTAATTTGAGTCTATCTACATAAGCTGGATTGACTCACTTTAACAACCTAAATTGGGGAGAGCGTTTAGGATTACTGGAGAGGATGTTGATCGGGAAATTGAGAAATGTTGTTTGTACAACAATAACATGTTGTACATAGAGATATAAAGATAAATGAGAGAAAAGAGAGAGAAATGTGGGATGTGATAGAGAGATATAAAAAAAAATATGTTGTATAAGTTGTTGTATGTTTTTTATTGTACGAAAATGTTACCCGCGGAAAATTAGTTTCCGTAATTTCATGTGTGTGAGTCCGTCGGATTAGAAAAGGATAAGTACAGCTACATCTACATGCGAGTGTTAAGTACTAATGGGCTTTCACAGTGTCCTGATTTGATAAATAATCTAATCCTCACAAATGAAGGTTGATGTGAAAATGACCTTGTACTTAGCCAGCCAGAAGATACCTCAAAGTATCACTATCTTCTCATTCATTCACTTGATGGAGAAAAAGAAAAAGAATATATAATATATATATTCAGGAAAGGTTTGATTCAGTGGTTGACTAATCCTCTTTAACCACCCCCTATGGTGCCTTGCATTTTCCAAATTTCCAACTCTATCTTTTTCTCCATCTTTCGTTACCCTGTCTCATTTAGGCCTTTCAAGGAAGGAGGACAAAAATACCTTGACAATTTGCCACCTTGTTTTGTGGTTGTTTGTCTCTTCCAAACATTTTGTCTCTGATTGCTCCATGTTTCGCCTTCTTCAAACTTTCACTGTTCCCACTTCCCAATTAGAAAGTGATTATGTTATGTACACAAGACTTAATATATAGGTGTTTCAATATTAAATTTTATGCAAGAAATAAAAAAATAACGCGAACATTACGTCAAACTTTTTGATATATATATAATTAACCTCACCGTAATAGCAATTGTTCAGACAAAAACCCCTTCCTATGGTGTAGTGCGTTCTTCATGCCGCTTCTTCCAAAAAAAGCAAAAGAAAAATGCCGGCCATACCGTGTTTGTCTTTTTCACTTTCACTTTAATGCGTTTTCCAATGCCTCTTGCACTATAGGACTGGACTGCCATGGAGAAGTTCAAAAAGGACAAAGCAGGGACACCGCATAACAATGAAAATTAGACGATATATAAGAAGATTATGCTATGTTAATATTGTCTATGTTGGCTTAAACTGGAGGCCAGGGGAAACAAACCACATTGCCTTTTCTCTATATTTTTTTCTTATTAAAGTATCATAATTTAATTAACAAGAGTATGAAATTAAATTTTTTACATAAATTTTTTTAGTTTTTTTCAATATATGAAATTTAGGGTGATGAAAAGATGCCTCAATTCAAAGCAGGAAATAAAAAACACTTACTTACAAAGTTACTTACACTTATCCTTTTACTATGTACACCCAATCAATGTCGGAGTAATGTGAAACTTTTCCCTTAATTACTCTTTATTTTTCAAATTCTTTCACAGTATCAAGTACAATTGGGGCCGGCTCAAATTCGAAGTATTGTTAGAAATTATAGAAGGGAGTACGAGAATGGTTTTAGAGCCACATCTCCTTGTTTAGCTCCTATTTTGCATATATAATTATCTTGCTGCAAGTATACGTGGCCTTAGATTGCCTCTAGGTTTTTTTTTTTAAAAAAAAATATAAAAATTAGGGTGAATGGATGGTGACTTAGTCTAAAACATGAAAATCTTAAGCTCATAAAACACTTATAAACGATCAATTCCTTGAAATCTAAGGGATTAGATTGTCTCCAGGTTTACAATAATATTGTGAAGGTATATATACATGTCAACGTTAATATTGTTTTCTTTTTCTTACAAATATATAGAAGGATCAAAATCCATTTTCTAAATTAGGATGGTCAAAACCGTACGGAATAATTACAAATTGTGATTTTCAAATTATTCTGTGGTTAAATTTGGCTGAAGAGCTGGAGATGATCAAGATCCAATGTGGAATGCATGTTATCACATATTCATTCTTTTTTTTTTTCATTATTTTTCTTCTAAAATAATAATGAAATTTCTTTCTATACGAGTAGGAATTCTTCTTCCTGAATTTTGAAAAGCTTCAAAATTCACATTAATGATTAAGATTCATATAGGTATGGGTATATACGAAGCTACTAAGCGAAGACAAGTCCACAGCTGAACGTGATTTCTAGAAGGTAAACTTTTCCAAGTCTTTCCCTTGTTTTTCTTTGGTCAGAAAGGGTGGAATTAGGTTCAGATAATGATTAGTGTTGCTATATATTATATATAAGACAAATAACACTTTCGATCGAGTCCTTATTTTCTTGAATCTTGAATATAATTAATCTAGAAACACTTCATCAGCATTTGTTTCAATAACCTTGATATCCCTCATTAATTCTTTTGGGATATTGGATTTACATCGATTTTATATTTTTAAATCGTTGAATACTTCATATTTGTGAGGTTGTTACTTGTACCATAAGTATTTTTCTTTGAAAAAAAAATATAAAGAGAAGATCTAAATGCTTACAACACGTACGACCTGGTTAAATAAAAATTATAATGACGTGGGACCTCCGTTCTTTTATTTGTCATTTGAGAATCTCAAATTTATTTTTAAATAAATATCGTTTTCAGATAAAAAGACAATAATAAATATTAACTTTTAATTTTACCCCTTATATTTATTTTAAATATTTTTTATTGTTATGAAATTAATGCTAAGAACACACATATATACATGAGTGAAGAGTAGAGAGAAAGATAAAAGAAGAAGAGACTAAGAATTGGTAGTGTCTTATTCCATTCACATAAAAGGTATTTATATAGGTGAAAAGAGTTAATAATGGAAACTAAGTACTCCCTCCATTTCATATTGATAGTCGTTTTAGGAAAATAAATTTTTTTCATAATATGAGTCATTTTCTAGTTTCTATGTGAGTATTAATGGTAGTTTTCCATTTTTACCCTCCCACTTTTATGGGAAAAGAAACTTAAAAAACTGTGCACCACACTACTCATTAATATATTTAGGTAAAATGAAAAAAAGTGTGTAGTAAATTAATAAGGGTAATTTAGTAAGATTACTATGTCTTTTAAGTCATTTATTATTGTTCTTAATTTGTGTGTAGAAACTTTAAACGACTGTCAAAATGGAATGGAGGGAGTAACTTACAATTATATAATATCTTCTCAAGATCATTCCTTCTATTAAAGGAAATAGATAAAGTCATCATATCATAATTGTTCACAACACTCATAAAACTATATCATAAATATTCTACAAGTTCAAAGTCTTGATAAATGTATTCTTTATGTTTCCAACAAAAATTTATGATATAGTGGTAAAACAAAATTGAAAAAGGAATTTATTTCATTGTAAAAAGAGAAATATTAAATGGATTAATGAGAGAATTAAGAGGGCATATTTGATAAAAAAATGAACTAAAAAAACATAGTTATTGCATTCCTTAATTTTTGTGCAAAAACCTTAAATGACAGATAAAAGGAAACAAAAGGAGTAGAAACTTATTCCAAGAGTAAAATGGTAATTAAATTGATTTTGTTGGAAAAGTTTATTTTTTATTTTAAAATGATAATGATATAGATGGTTGTCTACCTTTTTTTTTCTTTAAATTTTCATTCCTTTTATTTTTGGCCATATTTATGAATAATAAATTAGTAATATACCAATAAGAAAAGGCCTATTTGATATCGTGTTACCTAAGACAAGAATCAATTTTATTAGAAGTAAAAATAAATCTCTATATAACCATCAATATATTACGGAGTTTATGTTAAATCAGTCGATTTTATTAGAAGTAAAAACAAATCGCTATATGACAACCAACATGTTATGGGATTAATGGTAACTCAATTATTAAATCGGGTTTATTAGAAGAAAAAACAAATCGCTATATAACAATCGACATATTACAGGATTTACGCTAATTCGGTCGATTTTATTAGAAGTAAAAACAAATCGTTATATGACAATCAACATGTTATGAGATTTATGCTAACTCAATTATCGAATCGATTTTATTAGAAGAAAAAACAAATCACTATATAACAATCAATATGTTACAGGATTTACGCTATATAACTCAGTTATCGAATCGATTTTATAAGATGAAAGTAAAAAATAAATCGCTATATATCAATCAACATGTTAAGGAAATCACACTAACTCAATTATAAATAAATTTTATCAGAAATAAAAACAAATCGCTATATAACAATCAGCAAGTTACAGGATTTACACTAACTCGATTATCAAATTGATTTTATAAGAAGATCGAAAAAATAAATCGCTATGTAATAATCAACACTTTAAGGGATTTATGCTAACTCAATTATCGAATCAATTTTATTAGAAGAAAAAACAAATCGCTATATAACAATCAACATGTTACAAGATTTACGCTAACTCAGTTATTGAAACGATTTTATAAGACGAAGTAAAAAACAAATAGCTATATAACAAAAAAAATATATAAACACCTAAAAAGCTTGAGCACCAAAATAGCTAGACTTCACCACTCCCAACAAAGTTACTAAACGATATATGTTGTTGATTCAAAATCAAAATTTACAATGTACAAGGATGAAGATTTTTCATTTATAGTATGTGTGATTTAGCGTTTAAAATGTAACAAACTCACATTTCCACCGACGGAAATAATTGCATTTAGAAATTTAAATTTGAGTTTAAACTTGAGTTTTATCAGTTTCAACGTCAAACCAAACACACACTTATATATCCATCGGTCCACGGTCTCATTTATCCCATTTGTCTTTCCCAATACTATTCTACTATTACTTTAACTTTAGCATAATCTTCTAATCCAAGTTTATGCCGCGTGAAACTCGCAGGAAAGTGCAAAAATTACTGTGTCAACTTATACGCTGCATAATTAGCACACCAGAGGGAGGCGCCGCAGGCACACGCATCATCCTTCCTTCCTTATCCCAAGTTTCGTCTCCAAAGCTGGAATCACCAGCTGAGCTGACCTCCCAACATGGTTTATCATATTATATTACTATATTATACACATTGTACACTTTATTAAGAAAAGTAAGCCACATATATATATTTTGCCATAGCAATTAATTTATACAAACATACCAATTCAAATACATACTAACCCCACCATAAGCTTCTCAAAAACTCATAACATAAATAAGTTTGATAGGGAAAAAAAACACCCTTGAAATTTTCACACAATTTACAGGGGGAAAACATGTCATCCGCTTTAATTACAATATATTCGGTCCAAAAGAAGATTGAAACAAACAAAAAAACCAAAGAAAATCACTAGGTACTAGGTAGAACTAATAAAGCATGAGATATAAATAAATTGATTAAAAATAAAAGCAAAAAAAAATTAATAATAATGTTTAATTATGGTTGAAAATCAAAATGGCTTCAAATTCCGATTAAGCCCATTGACATTGGCAAAAAGTCCCACCAATTCCGGCCTGTAAGGCAAGAACGACTTCCTCTTCGTCTGCTCTCCATGATCCTTTCCCAATCCAACGGTTCTGTTCTTGCCGTCACTCTCCACCGACGCGCCTCCACCGCCGGAGCCAGGCTTCGCCGCCACTTTATTAGCCGGAATCTGAAACACAACAGGTTGTTGCTTATCCTTTCCCTCGCTATGGCTCCTGAGAAGCAAGTTCCGAAGCCTCCACCGCTTCGACCCGGAGCCAGTAGAGTTGCTCTTCTTGCGTTCCCTACTCACCGAATTAGGAGTCCACACACAGTACGTCCCTTCCGCCACACCTTCAAGATCAACACTCTCGTCGGTGGAAGACGAACACGACGCCGTTTCACCTTCCTCGAACATTAACTTCCTCAGCGGAAGACGACGCCGTCTCGTCGTCGCCTCGTTGTTTTTATTCTGAACGGAAGCAACGGCGTCGTTTAAAGGAGCAGGAGCATTAAAGAGCAAACTACGGTCGAAGATTGGGTACATGGGCCTGATCTGGCCGTTATAGAAAATGTCATCAGCGGAAACAGGAGAAGTGTTTGGGCCTGTGGAAGCGAACGCGAACTCGAATTCGCTGTCGTCATCATCGTCGTTTTCATTTGGCTCATCGTCGTTTTGAGCGTTGTCGTTTTCCCAAGGCTGGTAAAGCGCGTCGTCGTCGGTGACGGAGTGAGGGTCCCGGCGAAGTTCCTCGATGACTCTGGCGGCGATCTCGGCGAGAGTCTCCGAAGAGTAGCTGCTGAAACTGGGAGAAGGCGACACCTCATGATGATGAGAAGAAGCTTCTCCCTCCATCTGTATCGTTTCTACCTCAATCATGGACCTCGTTTCTTTTTCCACTTTCGAAATGCGATTCCGTTCCTTTTTCTTTCACAGCAATTGAGAAAAAGAAAGAAAGAGAGTATGGTTGAAAAATATGAAGGAAAGTGTGTGGAGAGGTTGTGGTGTTGGATATATAGGATGTGATTGTAATGAGTTGTGGTGGTGATGTAGACAAGATTTTTTTTTCTCTCTATATATAATTTTGTATATGTATAAAAAGAGAGAAAAATGAGAAATTGACCAATTGGGTAAGGTTGTGGTGAGGTTAAGGTTGGTAAGTGTGAGCCCAATAAATCGGCTACTTCCGGCGCTCAAACTCGAACCTAGAAAGTTAAAAACGAAAGAAGGCTTTTTTTTTTTTTTTTGAGGTGATGTGAATGAATTTTCGCTTGCTTAGTTGACACGTATCATGGGTTCTGAAATTGACACGTGGGAAGTGAAACAGTTTTCACGCGCTGTAGTATGACACGTATAAGCAGGTAGGTTGTTTCTCGTCATTACCTATATTTATGTGTTTCTAGAACGGTGGATTAAAGTGAAAATGGATGGGTCGTGGATGATGGAAATGGAAGAGGTAGGGTGTTCATCAATATTTCATTTTATTTATATTTATTTATTTATTTGAAATGAATGATGTCAAATAATGGGGTTGTAGCTGGTTGATGATGATTGATTAAGCATTGAGCAAAGAACAACCATGTACACATGGACCCACTTAATTTCACTTCATTGCAATTGATTATTAATTGTAACAAGAAATTAAAATGCTTGGAGGAGTTGAGATACACACACAGGTGGTGGTGGAAGGGATAAGGTGTGTGTAGGTAAGGTATGGTACTCTAATGGCTAAGGGTAGAAGGGCGGTGAGGGATATGATCTAAAGCTGGTACCATTATATATTCCTTCTTCAAATCGCGAAGCAAAAAGGCAATGACGTTCACGGATTTTGAGCTGCAAAGGGAGCACACTAAGACGTGTGATCAACTACATTGTTCGCTTTGGTTTTAGTCACTTTTTTGCTGCCACATAATGCAATTGATAATGACGATGAACGTATGTGGAAGGTAAAGCATCACGACAACTAGCCTGAAAGAAGAAAGAAATTGCAACGTAAACCACGATCACAATCCACAATAAATGTTTGCTATTTGTGTAAAAGGACAATTGTAGTTGTGCTCCCTTGACAAGTTTTTGGGCTTTCTGGTTCAACAATATTGTTGATTTTTTTTTTTTTTTGAGCAATTATGTGTACGTGGAAATTTGTAGTTCATCGGCTGATAAGTGAGATCACTGTGTAGCTTTGAGAGTACATTTTATTTAACGTTAAAATATGATAAATTTATGTCTCTCTACATTTTTGTATCTGTCTTTTTAGGATCTCAAATTTATTTATAAATAAGTGTCCGTTTTCAATACCAAGACAATAACAAATGTTATTTTTTTAATTTTACCATTTTTTTAATCAGGTTCTTTTTTTATTTTAAATACTACATTTAACTTGGTCCTATTTATAATAAACATATGACTAAATCATTAAGTCTAAGGAAATGCTTTGAAACCAGATAATTGTAATTAATGATGTCTTGGTTTTAATCTTACTATTTCAAAAATATCTTAATTAATATTAAATAATTAAAATAGTGGCAAAATTTATCCTAATTAAAGTCATCATATAAAGTAGTAACTCAAGCTCTAATAGTTGGTAACTGAAAATAGCGTAATACACCCACTATCATGGAAAAAGGTAATCGTAGTGGACAATAAAGTAAGAGCATAAAAGTAATTTCATAATAAATGCAATTCAAAATAGTATTATGTTTCTTATATTTAAGATCAAACAAAAACACATTTTCATCTCTTATAAATAGGACCAAAGGTAGAATTTATTACTCCCTTCGTTTCTTTTTAATAGTCATTTTAGAGTATAAAATTTGTTTCTATATAAGTGTCGTTTTCACATACCAAGGCAACAATAAATGCTAATTTTCCAATTTTACCCATTCCAAATTTATTAAATGGTGGAGTATTTATTGCATATGACTAGAAATGGTGGAGAACTTTAAATGCTTTAATGAGAGAGAGAGAGAAATGATATATGTGTAAATAAAGGAGCTAAAAAGACACACTTAATGCATTTCTTAATCCATGTGTAAAAACCTTAAACGACAGATAAAAAGAAACGGAGGGAGTATAAAGCTATATCATAAATATTTTAAAAATTCAAAATTTTATTAAAGATTTTGCTAACGAGTGCCCTTAGGCATTGATTGCATTTGCAGTATTAAATATTGTACATTCCAATAAAAACTTACTAATTATGGATCCTTAATCAATGTCCTTAGGGCACTCTTAACATTTCCCTTTTAATAAATGTATTTTTTATGTTTCCAATAAAAAATTATGGTAACAGCCAGGTAAAACAAATATTAACATGTTTGTTATGTTAATTTTTTTTAATCACATGTACTTCATTAGTTTCTTTTTATCTGTTGTTTAAAGTTTTTCACAAGGATTAAGGAATGCAATAACTATGTTTTTTTTTTTTTTTTTCAAATATGCCCTTTCTCTTTCTATCATTACTACATTTAATATATCTCTTTTTTCAATGAAATTAATCCCTTTTTCAAATTTATTTTACCTCTTACCATGATTTTTTATTGGAAACATAAAGAATACATTAACATCAAGACTTTGAACTTGCAGAACATTTTTTATATAGCTTTATAATAACGATTTTTCTAACATGTGCAATATTACACAAGATAATAAAATAAAAGTGAAAAGTTTTTATTGGAAATTACAACCATCACAACACCCAATACATTGGTAATATTAATATTTGTACTTTCCAATAAAACATTTCCATTTTTGTTTAGTTATCATGTGCAATATTGCACAGTTAGAAAAATCGCTATATCAAATATTTAAAATAAAAAATCAGATTAAGAAAATGGTAAACTTTAAAAAATAGCATTTATTAATATCCTGGTATATGAAAATGTCACTTATTTAGAAACAAATTAAATTTAAGACTCTAAAACGAGAGATAAAAAGAAACAAAGAGAGTATCTCCGTATATAATTGCAGTGTTAATCACCGTTAAGAGTTTTTTCTTATTCTAATTAAGAGTGTATCTAATGGGATGTAACTCTATAATTCTTCCCATAATCTAATCTATTACTGTATCTAATTAGTGTTTTTATTTTGTAAGCAAGCCTACTTTAAAATCTCATTAAACCCCAAATGATCTAGTATTTTCTCCCTCTATTTGTGATAACCATCAAACATTTAGTCACTGCCATTTAATTTCAAATAAATATTAATTTGGGCATATAAACTTGTTGAACAAGTAACACAAAGTCAGCTAATTTTGTAGGATAATTAATAGAGACGCGAGTGAGATTTCCCTACACAATAATACAAGTTGACATGTTTCTGGAATAAAATTTGAAGTTAAATTATATTTGAATAATCAATAGGAAAGCAAATATCTTGATTTTGGCATGTGGGGATGGAGGACGAGGTTGACATATACAAAAACTGCGTTCACATATAGTTTCAGAATAATCATTCCAAAACAATTAATATTAATCTCTGGGTTCAAGGCCTAATTATTTAACGTGTAAGAGAAAAAACAAGGAAAGTGGCTACTTAACCCAAAAGAATACAAAAGAATACAAAAAGACCATATGAAGTTGGATAGGAGAGCTATAGGTTGAGGTGGATAGCACTGCTTTATGTGGGGTTACTGTGCTGTGATGCTAACCACCCACATGGCTATTTTGTCAGATGTTGAAGTGGCATAATCCGGTAATTGGTTGACAACCTCTCTATATGACTCTCTTTGGTGTCATTTAATTTTGTCATGCCAAGGTGGTCTCAACCATGTACTCTCAGCTAGCATCTAAACAATTTAGGTATGTATTATGATTATGGGGATTAATGAATATGTTAGAGAAAAGGCATGGGAGAATTGAATTGGTAAAAGTTGAGATGAATGAATCTGGAGCTTTCTTAACAAGTTGCTCAAAATAATTAAATCCTAGATTTAGAGGATAATAATACGGAAACGCAAGACCTATTACTTATTATGATTGATCATTCATTATATTTTTGTTGCTTTAGTTAATTAATTACATGATGACATGGCATACATTACACTTTGTAAATAAGCAAAGGAAACGGAGAATGCCAATAAACAAATAGCGTGATATATGTTTTATCATACCCTCCATCATTCAAAATAAACAAACATATCACTATTGTAAGGGTTAGGGGGCCAAGGAAAAAAACAGCTAACTTCTAACACCCTAAATGCAATTTTTTTTTCCTTTTTTTGTGTTAATGATTTTTTATAAATAGAGAAGAAGTGTGTGAAGATGAATCAAATTATATTAAATTAAGTTACACAAAATGTACACCATTAAATAGATTTTTAATAAATAATTATATTTTAAAATTGACTGTTTAGATTAAAAATTACTATATCATATTGATCAAGGACGGATCTAGGAATGATACGAAGGGGGGGCCGAATTTTTTTTTTTAATAATAGATATTAAATATTAATCAAATTCATCATATCTTTTATTTAAGTTATATATATAGTACATTTATGTTATAAAAATTAAATGTATCGCACTCATTTTATTTAATTTTTTTAAATAATTACATATATATTAATAATATTTTATTTTTTGTATGTAATATGTAGTATAGTAGAATGGGGGGGGACCAAGACCCATGTTTGCCCCCTGAATCCGTCCCTGATATTGATTATATCTATATAATTTTATATTAATTCACAATTATTTAATACATCTATGAGATATATTAAGATTAATATTGTATATACTTTTAAAATATATTAAAATAAGAATTATTTGATTATTTATTTATTAATGTTAAAATTTAAAAAAATTAACATAAATAACCAATATAATAAATAAATATAATTCAATAATTAAATAATAAATTAAAATGATATTCTATCTAAAATTATCAATGATGTAATCACACATGTAACCTTGGTGTAATCTAATCCCTCGTATATATTATATATTATATATATAAAATTAAACCATGGCATAGAGCAGCCACTTGTATATGGGTGGGTATGGATTAGTGAGTAGAGTGATGACAACAGGTTGGAAGAGATCGAAGACCACAAGCTTTTCTTTTGGGTCCAGCTACAAGGGTTTGTTACAAAGGATCAACCCATTTAATTGGGTTTCTTCGTGACCACCTCTTCATAAATAACCATTGGTCCATGCTTGCTATGTTGATTGATTGATCTGCATAATGTCGCTGTCTCTTCAACAAATAAAAACTCTTTATCAATTTTTTTTGTACAAAGAAACCTCGTCTATATTTTTTGGTCTAAAAACTCTTGTCGTTGAATCATCGTTTTTTTTTTTTTTTCTTGTCATTGAATCATAGTTTAAACTACCATAGTGCAGGGAAGGGCATTGCTTTTCCCATAAGTTTTTTTTTTGCTATTCCCACCCCTCATTTTTTTGAAAAATTATAAAATTTAAAATTGTCTTTCAATTAATTGGCTTATGGACAAGGCTATCCGGGAATAGATCCCAGACAAACTTGTTTGTAAGTTATTTTTTAAAAAAATTAAATGACTTACGGATACTTGTGTTTGTAATAAATCTCGAACAATTCGTAAGTTATTTTCTTAAAAAAAATGGCTTACGGATACAGTTGTCCGAGATTGGTTCCCGGACAGCTGTGTCTGTAAACCATTTTTTTTAAAGAATAACTTACGGACAAGGTTGTTCGTAATTGATTCTCGGACAACCTTGTCCGAAAAATTTTCAATAATAACCCGAGTTTCTGTTGAAGCTGAGAGGGGGAGAAATCGGGGAAGGGGAGCGGGAGGAGCGGGGAATATTAGGGTGAGCGAGGGGGAAAGGTAAAGGGATATCATGGGAAGAAAAAATTGTAGAGGTGGGAATAATAAAAATGGGGGTGAGAAAAGTAAGGGCCTGCAAGGAGAGACTGAGACCCAATAACAATCAACTGGGCCTAATTCCCAATAAGGCCCAGTTATAAACATCTTAATTATGTTTTGTCTTTTTATAATATTACGAAACAAGCAACTCAAAAATAAACTTCTATTTTAATTTTTTAAAATTATTTATTTGTTTTTATTAATTTTTTTATTTAGAGTATATATGAACTAAAACTAAATGAAATTTATTAAATTTTAACAAATATATTTTTGTGATTTCAATTTATTGACAAAAAAAATACACCTATTACACAAGTTAGCTGTTTTTTTTTTAAAAAATAGATGGTCATTATAAAAAGCTGAAAATATTAATAAATTAGTGCAGGAAATATTAAATAAATAATTATAACTCAACGCTTCATTTTATAAAATATATCTAAAGTTTAGAAGAATCATTTTCTTATTTTTCTTATATACCAATTTATTAAAATTAAAATATAATGTATAATATAACACAACTATGCGTGTATGATTCAGTGTATGATTCAATTAGACTTAAAAGACTAAATTTCAATCCATTAGTATATATGAGTGATTTTTCTTCTTGCATACATGCATGCGCGCGCGCACACACACGTTATGTCTTAAGGTTTTAAATCTTAAGACTTCACCACAAGTCTTGATAGAAACAATGAACTCTTAAAAAATATCTAAACACTGAACATTTGTCTCAAATAGCCACATGTTTCTTCAAAAAGGTTTATAAGCCATTAGAAGGGGGTAATTATACGGTGGACCATTTGAGTTTGGGTCCACGGTAGACTTTTACCATAAATAGTATAAATATAATATTAAAAAATGTATTAATGTATATTATAAAATTAAAATTACTTTTTATAGTAAAAAAGTTAATGGTCTATGGTGGACCCAAACTCAAAGGGTTCACCTTATAATTACCCATTAAAAGGCTTTAGTCACTCTTTTGAAGAGTAAACCTCATAAGGCTATTGAAGGATGTGTATATATGTAGAAACTGCAAGTGTTAAAAACCTTTACTTTAATCAAGTCAAACTGGTATAGAACCTCGATAAGCACACCTTAAACAAGTAAAGCAAGACAAAAATGGTCTTCACATGTTATAATAAGAAGAAAAACATAAAATTGGGAATATCAAAATCAAAAGGAAAGTACAAAAGGCTTTATAAAAGAACTATTTCTCATATGTTTAAAGCAGAAAGTAAACCCAATGACTCTCATTATTAATTGAAAGTCTCAGTTAGAATTTAAAGAGAAGCTTCCCTATAAATAGAAGATGGGGAACAACATTTAAGGAGATCTTTAAACATCATCAACTACGAATTTACTTTGTCTCTAAGTTGTTCATTCTCTTGTACAAACATTTCCATATTTTGTACTTTGTAAAATTTTAGTTTTCTCTTAGAAAAGAACTCTTTGTAAAAGAGAGACACTTTCTTTTTATACACTTTGTGAGTTTAAAGCCTGAAGAGGTTAGGTGAGCAAAAAATACTTCTAACTTGTACAAGTTAATGAAAAATCTGATCCAAGTTAGCAAGGACTGGATGTACCTCATTGTGGTAGCAAGTGAATCAAAATATATATTTTCTATGATCTTCTCTCCTTTAACTTATAATTGATTAATTGATTTATTTAATTTGCACAAGTAATTTGCAGATTCAAACGAAATTTTACAGAGAAAAGAAGAGTGAAAACAAAGATTTGAAACTTGAAAAAAAATTAAAGTAAAAGCAGTAAAGAACTGAAAGTAAATTGCAGAAATTTAAATGCAGAATTTAAACAAAGGAAAGAAAAAAGTCGTAGAAACTTAAATGTAGGAAGTAAACAAAGGGAAGAGAAGTTGCAGAAAGTTAAAGGTAAGAAGTAATTAAAGAAAAGAAAACTGCAGAATTGTAAATTACATCAATGAAAAGTTGGTATGGATACACATACTGGACAATCTCCTTAGTAACCACTTAGTCGTTTCTGATTTTAGACGTTGGGTGTTTTCAGAGAGTTTCAGTAAAATGAAATCCAACCCTTATTACATCATAATTCTGCCTATTTATAGACTTCTATTCTAACGGCCAACTAACAGAATTTTGACACGTTTACAAGCCTAATTGACGTGTCAAATTTCTAAGTATGACACGTATTAAAAGCAACAACGGTCTTCTACTTGCCAAGTAACTGATAGCCTGAGATCTTGACACTTGTCTCTGAATGATAACTTCCATTAACTGCTTCATTTGAAATTTGAATAATCTTCGAATTGGCTTTCAACATCTGATGAGTCTTCAAATCCCTTTCAGACTTCAGACTTTATGAATTTGTCTAAGTTATGGGCCTTCTTTATGTTTTTAACAAGTCTTCGATTTCCATCTGAATCTCGAACTGCGTTGGGACACTTAGCCAAAATTTTGACCAATTTATTCCTTATATCTTCACGTCCTGTATTTCTGATTGGTCAAGATATTGGTGGACTTGACCACCGACCACACGTGGGTTTGACCTTCAAACTGATTGGACAACTTCGTATGCACATTAATGGCACCGTCCAAATTCTTTAGTATAAATACTCTTGGGCTTTGACATTCTTCTTCATTCCTTTCTCTGCTCAATATGAAGAAGTTTCTTCCTTTGGCTATTGCGTTCAACCTAACCTTTCTTGATTTCATTTTTTATAAGGTTGACAAAATAGCCAAAGCTATAAGCTTCTTGAATCCTTTATAAGGACTTTCTTGGGTTAAACGTACTAGCCAAATTTTATTTCTTTTAGTCTTCACTCCATCTTTCTCACTTCTAAATTGAACCGCAGGGCCATTCTATCATATCTGCAAGATGCCCTTGCCCGGGTGGTTCAATCAAAGCTTGTGGGAGAGAAGGAGGAAAAAGAGGGTCAAATGAAGGACATGGAGGCAAAAGTCAAGTTCCCTGAAGACCCAGGAAGACATGGGTCAAGTTCTCTGAAGATTTAGAATAGTTTTTTGTTTTCATGTACTTTTATGTTCTTTATGTATTTTTATTCGAACTCTGTTATGTATTCAAATTCCATTTGTGCATGAATAAAAAGACTTGTGTTTTCTTTATCTCTCTATTCTTCAGATTCTGTAAAAATTATATAACTCCTTTTCCTTTTCTTCGTCTTCAAAGAACATTTCGAATTCGAATAGGCATTTAATCAAGCATATGTATTCATTTCGAATACATATAAAACAATGCCTTAAATTTTGAGTTCAGAAGACAAACTTCACTAAGTTATAATGTATTTTGATTCATAATATTCTTTTCAAATCTTTCATTGTATACTTCGAATTTCGAAGATCTTAATCTATAATAACTTGGTAAAATTTGTAAATTTCACCCCAACACATGTGATATTCCAATATATATATATATACATATATATATATATATCACTAAGTATTTTAAGGTGGTATTTATTTTTTACCCTTTCTAATTTATATCTTTTCATTCATAGTTTGAAAAAGTAATTATAATTTATTTTCTGGTTTTCAAAATTCTATAGAGAAAATTATGAAATGTATGTTGTATTTTTATAATTTGAAAGCTTGGTTTAAAAATATAAAATTGATGTAAATTTACTTCTGAAAAAATTTTCTGATATAATCTGATTAGTTATTGGTTATATAAGTATTCTGGAAAGTTTTATTAAAATATAAACTCGTTTAATCTTTTAGAAGCATATTTTCTAGTGTCAGTTTTCATTATTTTGCTTCTACATATATAACTGCAGAAATATTTTATCAGTCTTCTGAACCTTATTTAAGTTGTTTCTGCATTGAATACACTATTTGGAAGAATAAAATTTAGTGATATTAATCATTGTGATAATGCTTGCATTTAAAAATATAGTTTGGATCAACTCAATTGGCATATTTCACTAACTACTATCTTTTAGAAGTAACTTATGATAGCCAATGTTTTTCTTGAGTAAAGATCAGAAAGTTTCTCAAAGTATTTGTAGGTTGGACCAAAAGTTTTCAAGGGTCACAATTCAACGCCTCTTCCTGTGACTCTCTGAACTACTTCACTCCACTCATGTCGAAACCACCTAAGGTGAGATTCTACTATCTTTTCTACAATTGGAGATACCCAAATTTCTCTCTAATAACCATGTTTCTAATCTTATTTTTCCATGTGTACTTGCTCATCCATATTAATATTCTCATTTATGCCATACTCAATTTATTTTTTATGGCTTATAATACCTAGCACTTTGTCCTATATAGCATGGCAAGTCTTATAATTATGTGATAAAAATTCTTTTGAACTTGAGTGGTACTTTATTGTCTTGGATTACACACAAGACATTCATTCATTTCATTCACCTTGTTTGGATTCTATGGTTAAAATCTCCCTCGATCTCCCAATCATTTTTATATGATTGCTTTAAGAAACTTAAAATTTGTAGTATTGAATGTTTTCTAATTTTTACTTTTGAGCTATGATTTGTGAATCTCTTTCTAAATTTACATTCCATGTTCTTTATTTTACTCTTATGCAAAACCAAGTGTTTCTAATGCTTGTCTCTGTATTTATAACTTTCGATTTTATTTTTCTCTCGGCTATTCAACTAAACACTTATATACTTTCCATAAGTCTGTATACAAGGTTTTTCTTTCGCCCCTTTTCCAACTAAAAATGGACTTCGATTCCCTATCCCACCTATCATAGAGTCATTGAATGCTACATGAAGAACATAAGCCAAATGAAGGAACGAGAAGTAATCAGTCTCTTGCTTTCCTTCCCCGCTGTCACTTCACCGAAAAGAAGTTCCTTCTAATTAGATAAGGGGAGAAGATAAAGACTTTTATGGCGGGCTTTCTCTCGTAAAGCCAAAGACGCCTCAAGACAAGGGGAAGCCTTTCTTTCTGTTTGCTAGGAATGGTGATCTAGCAGACCTTACTCAGCTTAGAATGTCTTAGGGGTCTAGGTCTCAGCGGTCTGCATCGATTAAAAGAATAAGAATATATTTACTATGTTGAGTGGTTGCACTTAGTGAAGTAGAAAGTTTATCTGTCATCGCACTTTCCCTAGAAGCTCCTCTTCCTGTTCTATGTCTTTTTTTCGAGAATCTATCCCCCCGGAAGTGACATAAAAGAATATCTCCATTAAAGGAAGATTAGACAATGGGGATCTTTCCAACCCGTAATCGCAACGACCCAATTGCAAGAGCGGAGCTCTACCAACTGAGTTATATCCCCCCGAGCCAAGTGGAACATGCATGAAGGACGTTGAGTCTCAAAATCAATTATGCAAGACTCATTACCCTTAGTTTTAATGAGTAACAAATTTGGTCATTATAATCTGACTAAGAAATAGATTGTACTTAGACAGTTGTTCTTTGTATTGCAGAAAACTACTGATATCTTGAACCTGCTAAAAGAAATGCAACCTACTGAAGAAAGAATCTTGCTGAAAGCGTCTTCCTCTTGAAAAGCTAAGACTTGCTGAAGTATGACAACCTTCTAAAGGGATTGAACTCTCTAAAGAGAAACCCTCCAAAATGAAGCAACTCTCTGAAGTTGACCAACCTGCTGAAATGAGGAACTCTCTTAAGAGTCTGGATCTGCTGAAGATCATCCAACCTTCTGAAGTCTAAGCTATCCTGCTGCTTTTCGAAGACTTGATGAGTCCACCTGAAAACGTATGAAAAGACCCAAGTCTCTGCAAAGCCTTTTGGTTAGCTGAACCGGTTGCAAGGCGAAACAAAGGCTTTCTGGCACAGTTTTCATTTCCTGGCACAAAAGAAGAAACCTGTTGCAGAAAAGCAAACAGAGGTCAGAGTTAGAGTCAGCGCTGCTGCACACCTATCCCTACCCTGTCTCTGAGACACGTTATCAGAAGCATGAACCTCAATGGAAATAAAGCTATTAGACAACGGGACTCTGAAGATTTCTAACCGGTCTACAAATTCCGTTTCTCTATACTAATGAGACTCATGCATAGAAGAAAGAGAGAGAAAAGAACATCAACTTGCTGAAATGCTAGAAAATCTCTCAAGCAAATTCAAGAGCCAAACTGTTGTGTGTCAGAACTGAATCATTACTACACACATACACTGCTCAAGTCGGAAGCTATCAGAAGATTGTCTCACAATGGCTATAATGTTATTTTCTCAACGGTAACCAAGCAATCTTCATCGATCAAATTTCAAGTCTCTATATATATAGCTTCATGAAAGACTTTGAGTGTGGCGAACCGTTGGCGAAGCCCAAGAGAGAGTGGTCATGCTCTTCAAGAAAATCTATCATGCCAACACTCTGCTGAAATTACTTTGAATTTCCTTGTACTTAGAATTTCATCCCTGTATCCTGAGTTTTACTCAGTTATCCCTTTGTACAAGTTCATTTGAGTTTAAGTTTCTCAGAAGCTTAAACAAACACTTATTGTAAACACTGTAAAGTGTTTGAGAGCCTGAAGAGGCTTGGAGGAACAAAGAATACTTGGTTTATCCTGGAGAGGCTGTGTCCAAAGAATACTTAGTTTAGCCTGGAGAGGCTGTGTCCAAAGAATACTTAGTTTATCCTGGAGAGGTCGTGTCCAAAGAATAATTGTTGTTTAGCCTGTAGAGGCTGTGTTCAAATAATACTTGTAATCTTACGGGATTAGTGAAAATTCAGTGGTGTGTTTGCCCTGGGACTGGACGAAGCTCACTGAGTTGATGGGTGAACCAACATAAATTTCTGTGGCTAAGTTTTCTCTACCTTTATCCTTTTACATTCAGTTTTTAACTAACCAAGGAGGGTTTTGAAAAGTGCGTTTATAAATCCACGCAGAAAAACAATCTTTTCATCACGCGAAAATATTTCAAAATCAATTTTATTCAACCTGCTGAGTTGCATCAACAAGTTGCTAAAGCTTCCAATTTCGGAAGGTTGCTCAAATATTTTCACAAATAGTTTGCTTGTTTTAAAGGTTTTCAGAAAATCTGTAAAGAATTATAAAATACTATTCAACCCCCTTCTAGTGTTTCATGTGGTTCTAACATGAAGGAGTCAAGTCAGTCTTCTATTCTTTTCCTTGGCGCAACTGGGCCATCCTAGACTTGAACCAGAGACCTCGCCCTTAGTGGTGGTATACAATCGGTTTACGTACTAATGGGGTCAGCGCAACTGCTAGTGCTAAGGTCTTTATCGGAAGGGTGGAGATCACGCAACCTGATCTCTTCAACAATGACATGGTGGTTATTCATGGCCTTCAAGGTTTCATCGCTCCGTTTTCTTGCGACGTGGAGAGGATGACCTTGCTCTCGTTCCTGTTCCATTTAGATCATCATTCTGGTCAACATATCCAGACTTCCGGCTTGGTGCAGCCTGCTATCATGCGCCTTTGATATGACTTTGGGCCTTTATAATGTACCCCATGCAATTCCCATTAGCATCCCTTATATATAAAGAATAGCAAGCCACTACCAAAAATCATTTGCAAAAGAATGCACCATGGCACCGTCTTTTACATATGCTCGGTAAGCATGTCCAGAATCGTGATAAAAGGATTAGGGTTCAAAGTTTACCTCTTGATGCACACTAAAGAGGTAAATACTATAAAATTTAGATGGGTGTCAATTAATAATTAATAATTAATAACAAAGTTTTATGTTTATTAGAGAGATCCAATCTTTACTGTCTTATTCTATTTGGAACATGACTTTCAATTATATTTATAGAGAGGCTAATAGAAGTGTCGACCTTCTTACTGATTTAGGCACCTAGGAGATTTTGCTTTTTCTATTTTAAATTCTCCTCTTTACCCTTTTGTTGTTATCCTCTGCAAAGATGCATGTGGGATAGTTTTTCCCACACTAAGGAGGTGTTTGTTTCAAGTTATGTAAATATATTTCTGGGAACACATATGGAGGGAATGTGCATTCTCATGTTTGTTACAAGGTTAAACATATTTAATCCTGGGAAAACATTTTCCAAAAAAAAAAAAAGAATATTAACTTCTATGTTTCCATGGTAACTTTCATGTTTCCATAGTTTCTATTCCTAAGGAAAGGGTTGGGAATAATATATTTCCATGTCATTTTTATGTGAAAATCCCAAGATGATCTTTTATTCTCCCATTGTACTTTATATAGTAGGGTATTTTGGGAATCAAATTATAAACTAAATAAACATTTTAATTTGGGTAAAATATGTTTCTGGTCCCTGTAAAATTAGCGAGTTTTGCTTTTAGTCTTTATAATTTTTCCAATTTTTTTTGTTTGCAATTAGTCCATTCCTTTAAATGGCGTGTGTCACATGCTGATGTAACATATTTTCTCTCCCTTATGCTGATGTGACATTTTTTTGTTTCCTCTCTCCCTCTTTCCCCCACCCCCTGTAACCCACCCAATCGTCCCCTTCCCTCACTCCTCCTCTTACCTTCGACCATCTCCAGATCCACCCTTTAAGATTGTCTTCACTGCTATCAGAAATTTATCTATTTGGCATCTATAATAACAAGTATTCCTCCTCCCTTCGTGTTTCAAAAAACCACCAAGATGATAAAGGCATAAAACACATGAATATAATACACTCAAAATTGAATGAAAAGAAACCTCCCTACAAAACAGAGACAAAGGGATGCTCACACGTGGGGGTGACATTTTTCAACTTAAGCTTCAGGAACACTTCAGTGGAACTATTGTGGACAAAAGAAAAACTCACAAAAACTTTATGTTGTTTAAAGTAATTTTCCGTGCATGTGAGGAATAACCTCCATGAAATAAACAATAATTAATGACAACTTTAGAATGGTTTTTATGCCTATCCGTACAATATACGAGGAAGTCAAATTATACAGGATTAAGTTGAGGCAAGAAAATGAACAACCCCATAAAATATAATACAAAACAAACCAACCCAAAGACAAAGATCCAAACCAAAATCACAAGCTTTTGATTAACAACTCGAAAAACACATCCTTTGTTACTGAAAAGGAAGAGCCCAGATTTGTGGACGAACTAGTGAATGAAAAAAGAAGAATACCCAACAAAGGGCACAATATACAATCTAACAAAAAGAAGAATACCCTTGCAGGCTTGTTGGATCTCTTGTCAGGGTTGTTGTTCGAGGAGGATGTAGATGCCTTAATTACAGGTTTTGATGATGCCAATAAGAGTGAAATAAATGAGAAAGGCAATGGCAAAGAAAAGAACTAAATTCAATTCAAGCATCAAAGAATAAATAGAAGATCAAGATCAATATCAAGTCAACACAAAGGTTTATTAGTTTAAGCTTGATTGAGTTAGATATAATATGTCAAAAGAGTTCTTATCAATTGCAAGTAACTTGGCACTAAAAAAGAAATTAAAGAAAATATTTTTATAAAGTAAAAATCAGTTCAAAGATTAAAAATTTTGAACTGGTAATCGATTACCAATATGTGTAATCGATTACCAGATATTCCAGAATTTAAATTTCAAAAATTTTGATCTGTGTAATCGATTACCAATTCTTGTAATCGATTACCAGAGTGCAGGAAATTCAAATTTTGAATTTCAGGCACAACTGTTCGCAAAACTGAACTGTGTAATCGATTACCAAACCCTTGTAATCGATTACCAGTGTTCTATTTTTGAAAATCATGAAGAGACATGACTTTTAATCAAGGATTACAATGTTTCATCTTCATCCTTATATATATATGTCTCAGATTCAAATTTTAACAAGATTTTCTCATGTGAAATAATTATATTTTGAAATCACTTTGAATCATCTTGTGCCAAACACTTGCAAATCATTAAGATCTCTTATAGGCTTTCAACTTGTAATATCCACTCTAAAGGAGAGTCCATTTATTTTCATCGATTCTATCTCTACTTGTATGTTGGGTTAAAGAGAGGCTGTCTCTCTTGTTGTTTGGATTGATTCTCAACACTAGGAAGGGTTCTAAGGTGTTGGAGAATTGATTGTTTGTAAAAGACTTTACAAAATAGTGGAAATCTCAAGTGGATACTTGGGGACTGGACGTAGGCAAGTGATTGGCCGAACCAGTATAAATCATGTTTGCAATTTCTCTTCCCTTAACTCTTGTTTACTTATTGCATTTACAATTTCATTTTATTAAGAGTAAAACATTCATTCTTCATCTTTGAGAAGGGCTTTTTAAGCATAATTAGGGAAAGATAATTCATTAAAAGAAAAGAATAGATAATATCGAATAACTTAATTCACCCCCCTCTTAAGTTAGTGAGGCCACTTGTCTAACAAGTGGTATCAGAGCTTGTATCTTGTTTAAGGATTAGAAACCTCAAGATCAACTATGACCTCATCCAACTCTCTTTTTGGTGAAGGAAACTCCTTTAATAGACCACATGTGTTCAATGGAGAAGGATTTCACTATTGGAAATCTAGGATGCAAATCTTTATAGAATCAATTGATCTAAACATTTGGGATGCTATAGAAAATGGACCTTTTGTTCCTTCAATGCAACTAGGAGATGAAATTAAGACAACACCTAGGGATCAATGGAGTGAGGAGGATAAAAGAAAAATACAATATAACCTAAAGGCCAAAAACATAATCACATCTGCATTAGGCATTGATGAATATTTTAGAGTCTCCAATTGTAAGAGTGCCAAGGAGATGTGGGATGCTTTGGAAGTGACTCATGAGGGAACTAGTGATGTCAAAAGATCTAGAATAAACACCCTCACACATGAATATGAACTATTTAGAATGAATCAAAATGAAAGTATACAAGAAATGCAAAAGAGATTCACTCATATTGTTAATCATCTTGCATCATTAGGAAAAAGTTTTCCAAATGAAGATTTAATTAACAAAGTTCTAAGGTGTTTGAATAGGCAATGGCAACCAAAGGTGACCGCGATTACAGAATCAAAAGATCTTACAACTATGTCTCTTCATTCACTCTTTGGGAAACTTCAAGAACATGAGTTAGAGTTGACAAGACTAAATCAAAATGAAGAAAATGATAGAAGTAAGAAAAGTATTGCTCTCAAAGCTTCATCATCAACGGTCCATGAAGAAGAAAATATTATCGAAGATGAGGACTTGGACGATGACGAAGAATTCAGTCTTTTTGTTAAAAGGTTCAACAAGTTTCTAAGAAACAGAGGAAATAGAAGAAGACCTACACCCAACATAAAGAAGAAAGGAGAAGACTCTCAATCAATCCAAAAATGCTTCGAATGCAACCAACCAGGGCATCTCAGACTAGAATGTCCAATTTACAAGAAAAGAATGGAAAAATCAAACAAGAAGACATTCAAAGACAAGAAAACAAAGAAAGCTTACATCACATGGGATGACAATGACATAAGTTCCAGTGACTCAGAAAATGAAACTGTCAACCTAGGACTTATGGCCAAAGACTACGAAAGTGAAGAAGAGGTAACATCTTCTAACAATGATACATCCATCTCATTTGATGAATTACAAGAAGCATTTAATGATTTACATAAAGAATCATTTAAATTAGCAAAACTAGTTTCATCATATAAGAAAACCACTACAAAGCTTGAGGAAGAAATTTCTAAATTAAATAGAGAACTAGATAATCTAAGAAATGAATTTAAATTAGTAAACTCTAAAAATGAAAATTTGAGTTCTATCATTAATTTAGAAAACAACAAAGAAATTCATCCATGCACATCATGTCTAAAGCATAAAGAGGAAATTAATAAATTAAACACTACTCTTGCAAAATTCACCTTTGGTAAAAATAATTTAGATGTTATTTTAGGAAATCAAAGGTGTGTATTTGACAAAGCAGGATTAGGATACAATCCTCAAAATCAACAAAAGAGTTATAAAAATTTCTTTGTAAATGCTTAATCCACCAGTTCTCCATTCTTAACATGTTTTTATTGTGGAAAGAAGGGTCATAATGCATCAAACTGTTATTTTAGAAAGAATTCTACATATCTCAAAAATATGATGTGGATCCCAAAAGGATCTTTAATTAGCACTAACTCTAAGGACCCAAAGAAAGTTTGGGTACCTAAATTAAACAATGTTGTGACTTGTAGGATTCCATGAAACATACTTGGTACATCGACAGTGGATGCTCCAAGTACATGACCGGGGATATCTCAAAGCTTATGGACATCACTCCAAAGAACAGTGGACATGTTACCTATGGAGATAACAACAAGGGTAAAATCTTGGGAATTGGAAAAATAGGTACAAATCATTCAACCTACATAGAAAATGTCTTACTTGTTGATGGCCTTAAGCATAACTTACTTAGTGTTAGTCAATTATGTGATAAAGGATTCTTAGTATCATTTGATTCACAATGTTGCTTTATTGAATCTAAACATGACAAAAACATTAAGTATATAGGATATAGAATAAATAATGTATATAAGATAAAATTAGATAATACTACAAATCATAACCAGTGCCTTATTAGTAAAAATGATGAATCTTGGTTGTGGCATAAAAGAATTGCTCATATAAACATGGATCATTTAAATAAATTGGTTTCAAAAGACTTAGTTATTCGTTTACCTAAAATAAAATTTGAAAAAGACAAACTTTGTGATGCTTGTCAAAAAGGTAAACAAGTAAGAGTCTCTTTTAAATCTAAGAACATAGTATCAACCACTAGGCCTTTACAGCTTTTACATATGGATCTCTTTGGTCCATCTAGAACTATGAGTTTTGGTGGTAGTTATTATGCTCTTGTAATAGTAGATGATTTTTCTAGATTTACATGGACTTTATTTCTTGCAAATAAGAGTGATGCATTTCATACCTTTAGAAAATTTGCAAAAATGATTCAAAATAAGAAAAATATTAAAATAGCTTCCATTAGGAGTGATCATGGAGGGGAGTTTGTAAATAAAAACTTTGATATGTTTTGTGATGAAAATGGCATAGAACATAATTTTTCTGCCCCTAGAACTCCACAACAAAATGGAGTAGTTGAAAGGAAAAATAGATCACTAGAAGAACTAGCAAGAACAGTGCTTAATGATTCTAATATTCCAAAATATTTTTGGGCAGAAGCAGTAAGTACTGCTTGTTACACAATGAATAGGGCTCTAATTAGACCAATCTTAAAGAAAACACCCTATGAATTATTCAATGGTAGAAAACCAAATATCTCTCATCTTCATATTTTTGGATGCAAATGTTTTATTCTAAATAATGTAAAAGAAGATTTAGGTAAATTTGATGCTAAATCAGATGAAGGGATATTTCTTGGATACTCATTGAATAGTAAAACATATAGAGTATATAACAAGAGAACTATGACAATAGAACAATCTATACATGTAGCTTTTGATGAGTCTAGCACATCTTATCCTAGAAAAGAAATAATTGATGATATTGTAGAAAATCTAGAAAATACCCACATAAATGAAGAAGTTCACAAAGATAAAGATATAGAAAATTTAGAAAATCCTATAATAGAAGAAAACCAAACAAACTTGGATCTTCCAAAAGAGTGGAGAACTCTAAAAGATCATCCTATAGATAACATCATAGGAGATTTATCAAAAGGGGGTAACAACTAGACATTCTCTTAAAGACATATGCAATAATATGGCTTTTGTTTCTAAAATTGAAGTTAAAAATATAGATGAAGCCTTAAAAGATGAACATTGGATTATTGCTATGCAAGAAGAATTAAACCAATTTGAAAGAAACCAAGTTTGGGATCTAGTTGATAGACCAAGTAATCATCCTATTATAGGAATGAAATGGGTTTTTAGAAACAAGTTAGATGAACATGGTATAGTTGTGAGAAACAAAGCTAGGTTAGTGGCCAAAGGATATAATCAAGAAGAAGGAATAGATTACGAAGAAACCTATGTACCTGTAGCTAGATTAGAAGCTATAAGAATGTTGCTTGCATATGCTTCCATAATGGATTTCAAATTATATCAAATGGATGTTAAAAGTGCATTTCTCAATGGTTTTATTAAAAAAGAAGTGTATGTAGAACAACCTCCTGGTTTTGAAAATGAAAAATTGCCTAATCATGTTTTTAAATTAAAAAAGGCCCTATATGGATTGAAACAAGCACCTAGGGCTTGGTATGAAAGATTAAGCAAACTTCTTTTAGAAAAAGAATTTTCAAGAGGGAAGGTTGATACAACACTTTTTATTAAAAGAAAAATGCATGACATTTTGTTAGTTCAAATATATGTTGATGATATAATTTTTGGTGCTACTAATGAAAATTTGTGCAAGGATTTTTCTAATGACATGCAAAGTGAGTTTGAAATGTCTATGATGGGGGAGTTAAATTTCTTCCTTGGGTTGCAAATTAAGCAAACCAAAAATGGTATCTTCATCAACCAAAGCAAGTATTGCAAAGAACTTCTCAAGAAATTTGGAATGGAAAACGCTAAACATATGGCTACACCTATGAGCACTGCTTGCTACTTGGATAAAGACGAAAATGGGAAGTTTGTAGATATAAAGCAATATCGAGGTATGATTGGATCCCTTCTTTATTTATCAGCAAGTAGACCTGATATTATGTTTAGTGTATGCTTGTGTGCTAGATATCAATCTAACCCTAAAGAATCCCATTTGAGTGCTGTAAAAAGAATTGTGCGATATTTGTTTGGAACTGTTAACTTAGGTTTATGGTATCCTAAAAATATGCCTTTTAGTCCAGTAGGATATTCTGATTCAGATTTTGCGGGATGCAAAACTGATAGAAAAAGTACCAGTGGTACTTGTCATTTTATTGGGTCTGCATTAGTATCATGGCATAGTAAAAAGCAAAACAGTGTTGCATTATCCACTGCGGAAGCAGAGTATATTGTTGCTGGTAGTTGTTGTGCTCAAATTCTTTGGATGAAACAACAATTATCAGACTATGGGTTAAATGTAGATCATATACCAATTCGTTGTGATAATACAAGTGCCATTAACCTATCTAAGAACCCTGTCCTACATTCTAGAACCAAACATATAGAAATTAGACATCATTTTCTTAGAGATCATGTACAAAAAGGTGATTGTATTTTAGAATTTATAGAGTCTAAGCAACAACTTGCCGATATTTTTACCAAGCCTTTACCTAAGGACAATTTCTTTACAATTAGGAGAGAATTAGGTATTCTAGACGTTTCCAATATAGATTCATAGAAGTTTCTAGGAATAAAATTGGTTTAGAACTCAAAATATGAATTCTGGCTACTGTGTAATCGATTACCACTGAAAAGTAATCGATTACCAGAGAGGTTTTTACAGTGTAATCGATTACCATATTCGTAATCGATTACCAGGAAGATTGTAACAGTGTAATCAATTACCATATACCCGTAATCGATTACCGGGTCAGTTTTTCCTCAATCTGGAAACGTGGTAATCGATTACCACTAACCGTAATCGATTACCAGACAATGATTTCTATAAAAACACTCCTTCTCTTTCTCTCTCTTCACGACTACTTTCTCTCTGCTGTGCGAAGCCCTAACCGCTCCTCCCTTCCAATCCTCATAACTTCCTCATTTCTCCACCAAATCAGGCACTGCTTCTTGCAAATTGCTCCTCTCTTCATCCTCTACAAAACCCACCAAATAATTTCATGTTTCAACCTCCTCCATGGCTGAACCTTCAAAGAGACCTCGCCGCTTCGCCGCTACCACACCACGTCGCGGCAACTCCGACGAACCTCCGACAGTTCCCACTCCCTCTCCGTTGCTTGCTTTCTTTTCCACCAACCGGAAACGTACTAGGTACACTTCATTTTTTTCGAATCGTCGTATCATTGACCCTAAGTTTCTACACCTAGAATTCTTTTAAGATGAAAGCTTTGACTGTTTTGAGACATTTAGGAACTTTGGTTTGTTGGAATTTATGTCTTTGAAAGCCCCACTTTACCCGGATTTAGTAAAGATGTTTTATAGTAATATGGAGATTAGGGATGGAATTATCTATAGTGAAGTTAAACGCATTCCCATAGTGATTGATCATTCTCTGTTTTATTCCGTAACCCATCTTGGTAGTGAAGGTGAAAATTTTGAAGGAACTATAGTAGATGAGTGGAAATTAGATTATAGTACTGACATTGCCCGTAGGATGGTAAGTCATGAGCATGCTGACTTAGACCACCGTTTTCTTGCTGGCTCATTTACGTTTGATAGTCGTATCATGCACTACATCATTGCTCGCATTTTGCTTCCCCGTGCTACTAACCTGACTCAGGCCACTGAGGAAGACCTTATAATTATGTGGGCCTTACTGACTGGACGGCGAATAAACTGGGCTCATTTGATTCGTCACCGTATGTCCAAAGCCTTGGTTGCCAATGTTCATCTTCCCTATGCCCATTTAATCACTCTGTTCTTGACTCACTTCAATGTTCCTTTGGCAAATGAGAACATGCTTCCCATCAAGAGAACCAATGTTATTGGTGCTAATGCAGTTCACTCCTTTGGGTATCAAAAGACACTTGATGGTGATTGGGTCAGAAAACGGGATGTCGTGCACGCTGATGATCGCACTCCCTCACCACCACGTCAGGATGCTTCTACTACTCTTCTTACTGATATTCTGGATGAAATTCGTAACTTCAGGCTGCATTTTGACGAGCGCATTGACGCTTTAGAGACTCGCCTTACCCGGTTAGAGGATGGTCCTGGTGGTGATCCTGCTGCACCATAGTTTCTTTCCTGTTTTGTTTCCTTGCCGTGTATTTGGCATTATTTTTTACATTTCTTTTTAGTATTGTTTTTCGCTACTTTGGTTTGGATACTTTAGACCACTTTAGTTTCGTTACTTTAGATAGTACTTGCCTTACTATGCTTACTCTGTTTAGTATACTCTACTTAGTTTGGTATATTCTGTTTAGTATACTTTGTGGTATGGCTGTTTGGCATATTGATAATTCTTTAACTTTTGATTCATAACTGTTCTTGGATGCCTAATATTGTTTTTGCTGATGCCAAAGGGGGAGAGATTAGGGAAAATGAATGACATTTTGGAAATAAATGACATTTGCAAAATTCTTTATTTGACAAGATTTTGTTGATCACAAATTTTTTGGCAATTAAAGTTGATCTTGTATAATTTCTTCCCAAAGAATTCAAGAACTCTAAAAAGATAAACATAAAGGGGGAGAATAAGGGGAATGGTCGTTATTAACTTGCAAATATTCTTGTTTTTCATTCTTCCCTTAAAATGATGGTTGTCATCATCAAAAAGGGGGAGATTGTAGATGCCTTAATTACAGGTTTTGATGATGCCAATAAGAATGAAAGAAATGAGAAAGGCAATGGCAAATAAAAGAACTAAATTCAATTCAAGCATCAAAGAATAAATAGAAGATTAAGATCAATATCAAGTCAACACAAAGGTTTATTAGTTTAAGCTTGATTGAGTTAGATATAATATGTCAAAAGAGTTCTTATCAATTGCAAGTAACTTGACACTGAAAAAGAAATTAAAGAAAATATTTTTATAAAGTAAAAATCAGTTCAAAGATTAAAATTTTTGAACTGGTAATCGATTACCAACATGTGTAATCGATTACCAGATGTTCCAGAATTTAAATTTCAAAAATTTTGATATGTGTAATCGATTACCAATTCTTGTAATCGATTACCAGAGTGCAGGAAATTCAAATTTTGAATTTCAGGCACAACTGTTCGCAAAACTGAACTGTGTAATCGATTACCAAACCCTTGAAATCGATTACCAGTGTTCTGTTTTTGAAAATCTTGAAGAGACATGACTTTTAATCAAGGATTACAATGTTTCATCTTCATCCTTATATATATATATGTCTCATATTCGAATTTTAACCAGATTTTCTCATGTGAAATAATTATATTTTGAAATCACTTTGAATCATCTTGTGCCAAACACTTGCAAATCATTAAGATCTCTTATAGGCTTTCAACTTGTAATATCCACTCTAAAGGAGAGTCCATTTATTTTCATCGATTCTATCTCTACTTGTATGTTGGGTTAAAGAGAGGGTGTCTCTCTTGTTGTTTGGATTGATTCTCAACACTAGGAAGGGTTCCAAGGTGTTGGAGAATTGATTGTTTGTAAAAGACTTTACAAAATAGTGGAAATCTCAAGTGGATACTTGGGGACTGGACGTAGGCAAGTGGATTGGCCGAACCAGTATAAATCGTGTTTGCAATTTCTCTTCCCTTAACTCTTGTTTACTTATTGCATTTACAATTTCGTTTTATTAAGAGTAAAACATTCATTCTTCATCTTTGAAAAGGGCTTTTTAAGCATAATTAGGGAAAGATAATTCATTAAAAGAAAAGAATAGATAATATCGAATAACTTAATTCACTCCCCCTCTTAAGTTAGTGAAGCCACTTGTCTAACAGAGGAGTGTTAGGTGGTGGATGGCGGTGGAATGGGAGAGGAAGAGGAAGAAGAGAGGAAGCGATGCCATGGAGAGGATAAGGAGGGTGGATCTAGCTGGAGGGGAGAAGAGGGAGGGGGAAGGGGTGGGGAAACGATTGGGTGGGTCACAGGGGTTGGATTAAATGGGTGGGGGAGAGTAGGGAGTGGGAAAACAATGAGAGGTTTTGTGGCGGTCTAAGAATAATTTTCTAGCGGTTTAAGACTGCCAGAAACATAATAATGGACACCTAAGAGAGAGAAAACATGTCACATCATCATCTGACACATGTCATTTGAAGGGAATGACTAGTTGCAAACAAAAATTTTTTTGGGAGGACGCTTTAATAAAAATAAATATAGGGACTAAAAGTAAAACGCGCTAATTTTACAAGAAGCAAAAATATATTTTACTCTTTAATTTTTTTAACAATTCAAAAAATGATTTTTAAAAATCTCGAATGGCAACCAATTACATATAATTCTAATCATACATTGGAATAGTATACCTTAGAATGACATTGTTGGGAATTAATATCATTTGTGGGAATGAATTTATATAACTTGAAACAAACGTCACATAATTCTTTAATTAGTTTTCTTAGCCTTTTTAGCCCAATTGATTATAATAAAAATGATTTTTTTAACTTGTGTAACATTGCACATGATAATAAATCCAAAAGTGAAAAGATTTTATTGAAAAATATAACTATCACAATATTCAATGCATTACTAATATTAAATGTTACATTCTTCAAGAAAATATTTACACTTTTAATTTATAATCTTGTACAGCATTACACATGTTAAAAAAACCGTAATAAAATATATGTAAACCATATAATTAATAAAAATTAGAGTGCATGAACCATACCAACCCCTTTATTATGCCCATACACCCATGCAAAGTAAATTATATGGATCTTTTTATCCTTTGAGGCAAGTGTGATATAAGTATTTCCTTTCTCAGATATCACACCTTCTTTATAAGTAAATGTTATGAAATGATTCATCTTCATATAATAAATTTATGTTTTTATTTTTAAAATTTAGATAAAAATTGTATTTTTCATTTTTAATAAATATTTTTACACTTTTATATTAAATTAAATTATTAATTTTCTCTTTAATTATTTAATTAATTAAAATTTTTTATTCCTTAACTTATTTAATTAATACCTACATTTACTCAATTAACATTTACTACAATGAGATATTATAAATTACAATTAAAATAATGTTCTATAAATTAAAATTATTTTTTTAAAGATTTTTTCAACACTAAAAATTTGAACACCTAACTTTTTTTATTACTAGAAAATAAATCTTGTATTAATTAAATTAAAATAATTTTTTTTAATATTTTATATTTATCTATATTTATAAGTAATTGTGTAATACATGAAATATTTATTAATGAAATAAAAATTATCATTTTTGTGTGTGTGTGTGAGTGAAGACTATGATCGATAGTGAGACTAATCTGTTTTGAGCTTTAGAGATTGTCGTAGTAGTGGGGTTTACCTCTCTCAAAAAAAACTTTTTTCCATACATACGACTAATTATCGAATGAACGCTATCTACCAACTGTTTTTAGCTTGGTTGATAAAAAAGAAATTAGATTGATTCAATTTGAACTTGTAATTTTAACACGTTCTTAAGTAGGTTAAGGTTCTATATGTTAGATCGATTCATTTAAAACTGCATTAATTAAATTCGGTTTATCTTGGCATATGAAATAAATTCAATAGGACTAAGTTAACCTAAATAATCAATCTATCACCTTAATTAAAAAAAAAAAAAGTTGAAAATCTTCAACATGAATGAAGGTCAGTTTTATTAGTTCTTGAATGTTCATGCGTAGATTTATTTATTAATACTCAATTATTTTTTTTATTTTTAAATTTTAATATTCCGTATATAAAAACCCATCCAAATAAAATATCAACGGATAGAAATACAACCAAATCTAAAACATATTTCCACATGTAACTAATGAAGTTTAATTCATTGAAATTAGTAAACATGTTGATTCGATATTTAATAAAGTCATTTTGTGACTCTATTTTAGTCATTTTGTAACCCTGCCACGTGTCTGGATAAATCATTCTCTGCCCTTTTGTTTTGGTTTTTGGCGAAAACAGAGGGAAGAAAAGAAAACCACCTTCCACTAGACAATAGCGGATAAGAGGAAAACAACGATCGATCACCAACCCAAAAGAAAAGGACTAAGCACAGCTATCAAAGCAAAGCATAATTCGGTGATTGGAATCCACAGGAACGTTTGCATTCCACTTGGTGAATGGTGATGTGAAGGTTGACCTGAACGATTGACCAAATAAGATCAATTTCTCTTTTATTTTTATTTTTTAACTAAAGAATGGTGAAAAAACTTTGAGCTCACGAACATGGCATGGGAGGGAAAGACTGAAAGGGGGAAGGTGAATCTACAGGCAAAAAATTCTGAAGGCAAAAAGTTTCAGGTTTTTCTGAGGAAGACAAAAGAAAAAGATTTCTAAAAGCAGATAAAGATCTCGTTAAGTTGAGGGTTATCTGATATATTAAAAAATTCATGATAGACAATAAAAACATTTAAAAATTTAGTGATGTGAAATAGTAAAATTTTACATAATGGGAAAGATCATCAGAATAAATTTCCGCCTGGTTGGGTGAATTTTAGAAAGGTATATATATTTTTTTTATTAAAATTTAGGGTGAAAAAATGGTTAGAAAGGTATATCTTTATCACGTAACTTTATTTTTCCCATATTTTTAGAATAATGTATTTCATTGTTATAATTTTTTAACATATTTTTAATTAAAAAATATTTTTATAAAAAGTACAAATAAACAAACAGATAATGACTTATATATTACGTAAAATATTATAATAGTTTAACTAATCACCCGTGATCTAGCTAGTAGTAAATAATTAAACTGCTAACAAATTTACCCCGTATAACAATAAGAAATGATTTATTTTACACTATCCTAAAAATCAAACCTACAACATTACATAATATATTAAATAATGATAAATTAATAAAACTGATTAACAAACTTAAATTAAGTCAAATATTTTGGTGAATAAACATAAAATGACTAAATAATATATTTTATGAAATAAAAAATAATAATAAGATAAATAAAAATCTGAATTTTTTATAGTTCGATATCAAATAAAATATATTATTTAAATAAAAAATAAAAATAATTCAAACCATGTTTTCTGACAAATGCTCATTGAATTTTATTTAGTTCAATCATTAAGACCAATCAATATTTTGTTTTTTTTAGTTATAAACATATCAAACTTCTATAACTATTACAGACACCTTGGAGAGTTGGAGTATAGACAAAGAAAGAGGAGAGAAGGCAGTAATAGAGGACAAAGTTGATGAATACTTTAATACTATAAGAAGAAAGCTATAGCTTTAGAGAAGTAATGAGGGGATATGCAATGAATGGTGTTATTGTTATGAATTAGGATTCAACTATCAATTTTCTAACCAAAGCGCCTTTCGATCCCATTTTTTTATCCATGATTTCGTGTCAAAAAGAACCTAAACAAAATTGATATTCACAATTTTATGGTTAGAACATGAGAGCCTGTCAATGTGTCCATGATATGATAACCTCTCCTTATTCACAGAGGACATCATTCCCATTAGCAACCAGAAAGAAAAAGCAACGATTCCTTCTGCTATTCCACATCAACATCACAAAAAAAACAGAAAAGCGAGTCAAATGCTTCAAAAGCAGTTGCTGTATCCTCCCTGTAAGAGCTTTGTGTCAACTCCATTAATCACCTCTTCTCTTCTTGTTATCACTATCAATTAGTAAAACTCATATGAAGGAAATCGCTCTATCTGTGTGGCTGCAATTCTTTGACCTTTTTTGCAGAAAGCTTGAAGGTGTTTTCTGAAAGACAAACAAATTTACCAATTTAGACTAAATAGACAATCATTACATAGCCAATAAATGCAGAAATTCCTCAAAACAAGAAAAGGAAATTAACACATAAATAAAAAAAACAGTTGAAGCACCAGAAGGCATTACTAAAAAATAGTTTAAAAGAATTTTTTTGCCGCCAGAGATTGTAGATAATATATTACTCTTGCTGTTTCATTCATTATCCTATTAACACCGGTTGGCACTTCTTAACAAGTACAACCACACTCCACAAGGTTATTCACACGCGAAAAGGAGACAACATAAATTAGCTACCAAAAAACCAATTCCACAGGTCAAATACTATTTTATTCATCCTATACTCTTCTTTAACGGTAATGTCCAACCTTGCACGCAGAAACTAAAATCCATTTCCAGAACAATCCAGAAGCACGCAGAATATATATATAGCAGTACATTCACATCCACTTAGACATGATTTTCCTTTTTTATAAGCATAAATGCCACAAACACAACCCTGACACTACTTCTAATCAAATCATCAGAAAAACAAGAGACGAATTGTACCTTAGCTCTGTAAGACTTGATAACTGCAATGAGCAACTTGTCTCCTGCTATTTGTCTCACTTTTTGTATCAGGTCATGTCGTGAAATTTTACTCTCCTGCCAAAACAGAGCAAGCGATCAACAAACAGAAAAAAGAGCGACAATCAAAAGTCTCAAATCCATACACAAGTTAGAAGCACTTACTTTTTTAGCTTTGTACAGCTTGGAGATCAAGGCAATATCAGATGCAGACAGAACCTTTGAAAGCGCAGAAATAAGAGTCGGAAAAGGTAACCAAGGAGAAGAAGGTCTCAAAGGCTCTTCTTCACTCTTCTCAATCCCTATAAACAAAGAAAAAAGCACGTTTTCCTTCAACTGATGAATCACAAAACTTGAAAAAACACCATAGTAAAAGCATCTTTTCAGAATCCAAACCTTGGAAGGAAGGAACTCTGAAGCTTATAACATAAGCAGGCCAAACATGAGTGTTCGTCCGGTTACTCCAAATTAAGTACTTGTTTGGCGCTGAAAAACTATCCACTCCAGAATCATATTCTTCAGAACTCGGATAGCATTGCTGTGTGCCAGGTTGCACAAGTTCTGTTCTCCCTAAAATAACGCGGCACAGTAACAAGTGCCTCAAACCATCTCTGCCAACAACACAGCTTTTCAAACTGCACAACAAACAATTTCCTTTCTTAATTTAAATTCATAATCAATATAAATAAATTCAAATCACTATAAACAATCAAATTCGCACGCGAATTACCTTTCGAGAGGAGAATCATCTGGAGAGAGGCATAGGTTATGACCATGGACATGACTAAAACCGTGTGAAAGGATATTCCTTATCTCTTGCTCACCAGAAGTTCCGTACCAAGCATACTTCACGTTCGCATTTCCACCGCGCTGTTTGGCCACGGCTCTTGCGTAAAGGTTAAACGACTGAAGCTTTGCCTGTGAAACGACGCTGGAACACGCGTTTCGATGAATAGCGATAACGTCGGTTTTGGTCCCCAGAAAGCCCAGGCCCTGGATGAACCTTCTTTTGATGAGGTCGTGAACGGCATCGCCTTCCCCGAGCCTAACTAAAACGACCCTGGAGGAGTGTGTCGTTGCACCACTTTTTTGGTGCCCGAAACGCCGCTCTCGCAATCGGAAACGACAGAATCGTCTTCGTTGCTGCTGACATGCTCGCACATCTCTTGTTCTTGTTGTTCAAAACCGTTTTGAGGCAATGTTAGTTTCATAGTGCGTGTAATCTGAACCGTTGAAAAGGATCGTGGTGTTTGTTTGTATATATATAAGAAGCACGTGCGTGGTTTATAAGATGGAACTTGGCGTGGAAGAAAGTTGAGGTGAAAGCAGAGAGTGAGTTACTAATAATAGGATAAGATTTGGATTAGTTTAGTAGTACAAGTACTAAATGAGATGAGTGGAACGTGGGAGTGAGTGAAGTGAAGAGATATGATGTTAAAAATAGGGAGAGGGTTGGGGGATTCATAAAACTGGGAACAGAAGCAACCGGCAGATATGTGAATAAGTAAAAGGAAATGAGTTTGCAATGGGCGGTGCAGAGAGGGAAGAGAAAGAGAAAGAGGTTGGCGCTGCTTGTTTTGAAGACAAAGCCTGTAGATTTGGAAATCGGAATGGCGGCACCCAGAGGCATAGGCATAGGGGATTTTTATTTCTTTCCACTAATGGTATAGTATAGTATTTTAATTACATTTGTGTCCTCTTCACGTGTCCTACTCGCTCCACCCTGTTCAATTAATTTGTTGTTATTATTTTAATTTCTTTCATTAAATGGATTGGTCGGTGAGGGGACCATACTGTAAATAGTGTTCTAGCAAATAAATTGTCTACATATGAATAATATGTTTAATTAATAAATATGATAAATAAAGGAATGATCATGATTAATATTTTTGAATATTTAAATTTATAATTATTAGCATATATTGAATATTAAATATACAAAGTAAGAATGAATTTGGATTATGAGCTATCAATCACTTACAATTATAAATCCAAACTCATACAAATATAGTGTCATTTAAATTTTCTGAAATACTTTTTTTATACACTATATTTTTTGTTATATTAGAACAATTAAAGTTGTTATCACAAATGGTTTGCACATTTGAGAATATAACCATATATTTTACTTTTCGAAAAAAAAAAACATATATTGTACTTGAAATCATATTTTTTATTCAAGGATATACAAAATGGTTATACACCATAAAAAAATTTAACCAAGAAGTGATTATTTACTAACATTTACTAAGTAATTTAAGAAATATATAATAATTAAAGTGTTATATTTTTTTTTTTTGGATATGAAGGAGGCTGAAAAGCCAAACTACACAAACAATACGAGGGGTCATACCCCCAGACACATCATACAGACAATTAAGAGAAACGAAAGCAGGAGCTAAATAAAACAAATGACAATCAAAACTAGTAGAGTGACCATGACAGGCTAATCTATCCGTCACACTATTAGTTTCCCTCCAAACATGATGAACACACACTGTCCATTGACAGCAGTTCTAGAATCACATTCCACATACAACTTTTTAACTCCCTGACTCCGGGCTATCTCAAGTGTAGTACAAATTGCACGGAGCTCGGCCATAAGAACAGATGCTGAACCAATATTGTGGGAGAAACCCACTATCCAACGACCAAGATGATCACGCAAAACTCCTCCACAAGCAGTATTTCTACCATTATTTCTCACCGAACCATCCGTATTGGACTTTAAAAAGCCCAAAGGCTTTTATTTTGCTATACATATAAATTTAAACTGGGCCATTAATATATTATACATAAATATATCCTTTATAAAATATGGGCTTTTTATTTAATTTTGTATAAGAATAACATAATTAAAATGAAGTTTCTTTCCATTTTAAGCTAACCTTTACAAATTTTAAAGATCTGAACAGAATATAATTTATGAAGTAATTAAGTTTGTTACATGATTTTTTTTCCATTTTAAGCTAACCCTTTATAAATTTGAAAGATGTGAACAAAATATAATTTGCTATGGAACACGTACAAGGTAACATGAAATGGAAATTGAAATGTATTACGATTTACTTGCTTACACATAGTACTAAGTTGTACTCATTGTACCAAAATAACATTCATGCACCCAAAAGCAAAATAACATCCTACACAGTAGGTAAAACAAACAACCATGCGAGTCATGGTAGTCTAGACTTGGTTAATCCCATATCCCACCTAAAGTAGAATAAATTTACATTGAAGTAATGCATCTTATCCTACATATCCAAAAAGGATACAGGTTACAATTCAATATTGTACTACTCATGACAATCTTAAAATAAAGGAAAGATGCTGAAAACATAAAAGTAAAACATCTAGATTAATAATAATAATAATAATAATGCTAAGTTCCCCTAATCCTTCTCCATTTTGATTGGCTTCCCCTCACCCTTCTCTTTGGGGCTGAAGCACGATTAACACGGGAAGTAGTCATCCGCTTATGAAGAGCCAAACAGGCTGCAACATTTGAGCACTCTCCAACAATAATTGGAGTAATTTCAACATCATTGTAAAGATCAACCAAAGGAAGAGAATCAGTGGCATTTGCAGTCTCTTCAGCAGGATTTTCACCATCAAATAGCTCACTCATAGGGGCCTTGAACTTAGACTTCAAAGGAATAGAAGTGGAATTAAATATGCATACCATCAATTATTAAGACACTATGTAATATACATGGAGTTTATATATAAACAATATTTAAAGTTAGAATTTCAGGTGTTTTAATGGATCCCTCTTCCTTGAACTCATTGATAATATTTTCATCACAACAAATTTTCTTCACCTTAAATGAATCATCAAATTTAAAGGCACGGTCATCTCTAACCTCTACTTTAAAGAGTAGTTGCTTCCCAATAACTATGTTCAACTCTTCAGGATATTCAAGACAGGGAACCTACATACATTCAAATAAAGTCTCAACTAATTTACTGAAACGGGGAAATTATATTGATACGAAATTACCAAAATGGCAAGAATATGAGTTTTGATTACAACGAAAACTGAAAAGGAAATACAACAGAAGGCAACTGAAATATAGGAAATAAGCAATTAACACTCCAAGCTGATTCTCGAAGGTTCTACCTCTAGAGAATGAAAGATGAGGTAAGGTAACAAAATTTTAGAGAGAAAAGAAATAGAAGGAATATTCAGCAGAGAGAAAGAGAGCAGAGAGGAGGTTCATACCAAACACACTTCTCTCAATGATCAAAATCCCTTAAAAGCACATTCTCATTGCGTGGTCTCGTGCTTCTCCTCGTGTCCTTCTTTTGCGGATCCTCTTCCACTTGTCCAATCCTTTCAACCGAATTTCCCGCGCAATCTAGTTTCTCCATTCTACTTGTTACAATACCCCTTTAACAGCAACCTTGTCCTCAAGGTTGAATTGAGGATAAGCTTGTTGAAAATCATCAAGATCTTCCCAAGTAGCTTCATTAGGTTCAGTAGATTGCCAATGCACCAACACCTGTTGTATTTCAGTGGAATTACGCCTTATAACTCTTTTATCCAGCACTTTCATTAGACTTATGACAGGTCCAAACTCAGTAGTGGTCAAGGGTAAAGGTAAGTATTGTTTGGACTGGGTTCCCACAAACTTTTTGAGCAAGGAAATGTGGAAAACAGGATGAATTCGAGTTGTATCAAGGAGCCTTAACTTGTAAGCAACTGTACCTATCTTCTCCACTACTTCAAATGGTCCAAAGAACCTCATGCCTAGTTTTTATTCTTTCTAAGAGCCACCGAATGTTGTCTATATGGCTGCAATTTCATTAATTCCAGATCACCAATTTGCAGTTGAAACTCTCTCCTTTTCTTATCTGCTTGTAGTTTCATATAATTTTGAGCCCTCATCAAGTTGCTCTTGAGCTGTTGCAACACATTGTCTCTATTGGTTAAGGACTCTGAATAGTAGGAGGATCGTTAGAATTGACTTCATAAGGAATAACCGAGGGAGGTTCCCTACCAAATAAACTTTAAAGGGACTCATTCCTATGCTGTGATGATAGGAAGAGTTGTACCAATACTGTGCCCAAGGAAGCATAGAGTACCAAAGCTTTGGCTTTCAAAAACATAACACCTCAAATACATCTTCAATGTCTTGTTAAGTACCTCAGTTTGTCCGTCACTTTGGGGATGATATGCTGAGCTCATCGCCAAAGTTGTGCCTTGAGCTTTGAATAAGTGTTGCCAAATGAACTGATAAAGACTCTATCTTTGTCAGATACGATGGTTCTGGGAAAACCATGGATCTTTGCCACATGATTAATAAAAGCTTCTGCCACACTCTTACTGTTAAAATCAGCTTTCAAGGCAATGAAATGCCCAAACTTAGAGAGCCTATCAATTACCACCATAATAGTAGAAAAACCATGTGAAGGAGGAAGATTTGTAATGAAATCCATGGCTATGTCCTCCCAAATCTGTTGAGGTATTGGCAATGGTTGTAATAAACCATAAGGCAAAGCTTGGTCCACTTTAGCTTGTTGACAAATGTTGCAATTCCGGATATAACCCTTGATATCTTCCTGCATCTTTGGCCAATAAAATTGATTGCAGATTCTGGCTATAGTCTTAGTATTTCCAGCATGACCCCCAACTTTAGAGTTATGAAACTCCTGTATAATTTGGTTCTTCAAATTCATTTCAGCCGGTATCATCAATCTTCCTCTTCTGAAAATCATTCCATCTTTAACAACAAACTTGTCAGTAGGTAATGTGCCTTGAGTATGCTGCATCATCAACTTCCTTAACTCTTCATCCTCCATTGTCATCTTGGCAATCTGCTCTAGCCATTTAAAATTGGATTCTGACCAAGCCATAAAGCAGCTTCTAGATAAGGCATCAACTAGTATATTCTCTTTACCAGGCTTATATTGTATAGTGAAGTCATATCCTAAAAACTTAGGTAGCCACTGTTGTTGTTCAGGAGTTTGCAACTGCTGCTCAAGCAACTCTTTCAAGCTTTTCTGATCTGTTCTAATTATGAACTTGTTTCCCAGCAAATAATGTCTAAACTTAGCCAAAGCCTCTGTGATGGCATAGAATTCTCTGGTATAAACAGACTGGTTCTGCATTCTAAGAGAGATTTTCTTGGAAAAATAAGCGATTGGATGTTGAGCTTGGCTAAGTACAACTCCAATTCCAGACCCGGATGCATTAGTTTCCAAAACAAATGGCTCTTTAAAGTTAGGAAAGGCAAGTACAGGAGCAGAAGTCATAGCGTCCTTCAACTTTTCAAATGCTAGAGATGCATTTTCCGTCCATTTAAATGATTCCTTTTTCAGCAAGTCGGTTAGAGGGGCAACTATTGCAGCATAACCCTTGACAAATCTCCTGTAGTAACCTGTGAGGCCTAAAAAACCTCTCAATTGTTTCACTGTAGTGGGTCTAGGCCAGTTTTTTACAGCTTCTAGTTTAGAAGTTTCCATGGCAACACCTTTTCCTGATAATGTATGGCCTAAGTAATCAATTTCCTTCACACAAATGAACATTTTGAAAGTCTAGCATATAATTGTTGCTGCTGTAAGGTTTTCAATACTAACTCCAGATGATACAAATGATCCTTCCATGTGGCACTAAACACCAAAATATCAATAAAAAAAAAACTAGCACAAATTTTCTTAAGTACTCTTTGAAAATCTCATTCATTAAGCTTTGGAAAGAGGCAGGGGCATTAGTTAACCCAAATGGCATTACAAGCCATTCATAATGTCCATGGTGGGTTCTAAATGCAGTTTTATGTCTATCTTCCGGATTCAACAAAATTTGGTGGTAGCTAGATCTTAAATCTAGCTTAGAAAAGAAAGTGGCTCCAAATAACTCATCTATAAGTTCATCAACAGTAGGAATAGGAAATGTATCTTTAATGGTAATAGCATTAAGGGATCTATAGTCAGTACATACCCTCCATGATCCATCCTTCTTCTTGACCAAGATGATTGGAGAAGAAAAGGGACTCTTGCTGGTTGTATTATGCCTTCATCAAGCATTCCTTGCACCAACTTTTCAATTTCTGCTTTCTGACTATGTGGATACCTGTAGGGCTTAACTTTGACAGGTTGAGATCCTTCCATCAAAGGAATTGAGTGATCCTGAAATCTAGGAGGTGGTAAAGATGTAGGTGTATCAAAAACTGAGCTGTAATTATGTAACAACAAGGCCAATTTCGGTTCTATATCAGCAGGTAATTCACGTAGTGGGAACTGATAAGAGCTATCTTTAACAAGCTGCATACTGAAACCTCAGCTATAGAATCAGTGTTAACCATTCTTCTTATATGATGTAAATGTGCCTGAGTAGGTGAGCAATCAATTTCCCCTTGTAGAGTTATAAATTTTCCCTCATGTAAAAGCTTCAATTGCAAGGAATCATAATCAGCAATGTGAGACCCTATGGTTTTTAACCAATTGGCCCCCAAGATCAAATCAGCTCCTGAAATCGGTAACAAAAGACAGGCAGTTCAAATTTAGCCCCTTGAGCTTGAATATTGAGTTCTTAATCATTCCTTCAGCAGTCATATAATTTCCATTTCCCATCATGACTTTGAACAGTGGAGCTGGTTCTATGGCCAACTTAAGGAACTTAGCAATCCTTGGCTGTAAGAAATTATCTGAGCTGCCTCCATCCACGAATACCGTGACTGGCAAGGTATTGATATGAGCAATAAAACGAATGGTGCCAACTCCTAAGCCTCCTTTCGTAGCATTTAAGGACAGGTTGATGATTATCTTCTAATCCTTCTTCACTGTTTGTATGAGTGATAGAGTGCACATTTTCAGTATCATTATCAGGTTCAAAATCCTCTTCTTCAGTTTGTAACATCAACAATTGTCTGTTGGGGCATCGATGATTAAAGGTGAATTTCTCATCACAGAAATAGCATAAACCTTTTTCTCTCCTCAATTGCATCTTAGCAGGTGTAATTTTTCTCACATTTGAATTTCTGATTAGTGGAGTGGAAGGTGTGGGTAGAAGCGGTGGTAAGGACTGTTTAGGTGTAGTTTTTTGCTGAATTAAGATTGGTACTGGTAGATGAAAGTGGGGAGTATCTATGATTGTAGTTGGTAGAACGTTGGTGAACAACAGGAGTATAATTTTCTTCATACAATTTGGCTAAGGAAACTGCTCTAAGTAGGTTAG